>JAJHZJ010000142.1:6207215-6517215 GCA_023548195.1 Bettongia penicillata ogilbyi | reverse complement strand
GCACCCAACCCCTTTGGTAGCTGTTTAAGCAGATGAATGGAGAAATGTCAACTGCCCTTCCTCAGTCACTGATGGAAACCAGGGTAGGGAAAGTTGAGCTGCCAGTACTATATCCAGAATATGTTTGGACCCAATTTGAAAAAAAAATTTTTGGGTTAAATGGTCAACTTGTGTGTCCTATTATATACTACAACTAGTTCATGAGATCCACCATGGTTCTGTGGTCTTGGACAAATCATTTACTCTTTTGGGAGGGGGCGATCAGGGTTAAGAGACTTGCCTACAGTCACAAAGCTAGCAAGTTCCTGAGGCCAGATTTAAAGTTAGTCCTCCTAACTCTAGGGCTGGTTCCCCATCTACTTCCCATCTAGCTACTCCAAGTCATTTCATTTTTATAGTTCTCAGGTTTCCCATCTTAAAGACAGGATAAGCTTTCTTATCTTTTTTTTCTTCTTTCCTTTCTACCCAATGCATTCACCAGAGGCAAAATGGCTTCCTGGACAGATTCAGATCTCAGTTTTGTCCCTTACATCTGTTTTACCTTGGGCAAATAACTTAGCTTCTACAGACCTCAGCTTTCCCAATAGAGAGACAGTATAATACTTTCCTTGTTATATATTTTCTTCCCTCTTCTCTACCCAATGGGTACACTAAAAGTAATATAAAAACCAGGAGGGACAATAAGGAGAATTAGTTTAAATCTGAGTTTGGTCCCTCACTATCTGTCTAACATTTGGAAAGTCACTTAACCACGCTGAGCCTCAGTCTCCTTCTATGTAAAATGAATGGATTAAACTCAGTGATCTCTAATGTTCTTTTCAGGTTGAACACTTTCTGATCTTAGATCTGCTGAGGATTCCTAGCATCATATCTTGAAAGCATTTAGTGATTCTTGATGCTCACTGAGATAGTAGCAGTTTTGTGAACAATATAAAGTATTTGTGAAACCTATACTGCAGCACGTAATTCATATACAGTCAATGGTAGCAGTATCAGCAAAACAGAGACTATAATGATTCCATTACACTTTGCCACTGGGGATCTGTGGCACTGGCCTTTCAGGTACATGTGGTCATTTCTAGCACAAGAATGTGTATTAAATGCATAACATAAAATATTATGCCTTCTAGGGGTGAGGGAGAATAGTCCCAGTAGGACACTGTTACAAACCTCCTTTCTATCACATCTTAATTCCCTAATTCAATTTTATTGAGAACTACAGACATCCCTAACCAGACCCTAAATCCTCATTTATCTAATATTGTTCAAATTCACCATTCCCACTTCAGAGTAAATTCTAGGATTAGGAAATACTAAGTGTTCTGGGATACACCCTGAGAAGTAATAACACACCGCCCCTCCCCGCCCCATTCAACTCAGTTCTAATATGACCAAACCACACCGTCTCCAGATATGTCAATCCCACTTGCTGCTCTCTGAATGTGGGCTTCCATCTGCCACCTCATTGCTCTTGTACAGATCAGTCTGTCTTCCATGCCTGAACATCCTCCCTCCTCACCTTCACCTCTTAGACCCCATAGCTTTCCCCAAAGTTCCATTCAACTGCCACCTGCTACACACCTTTCCTGAACTCCCTAATTACTAGCACTCTAGCATTCTCCCTCCCCAATTTATCTTGTATGTATCTCCATGTTCTATCTCCTCCTCCTAACACCCAGAATCTATGCTCCTTCAGAGTAGGAACTGGTTTTTTCCCTTCTCCTTTTATATCCAGAACACAGCACAATGATGTTCAAATTGTAGTCACTTAATAAATGGTTTTTTAATTGAATTGAATTATCGATGGTGACGACTCTAAAGGACCTCCTCTCTGCTGAGGTTTGGGCAAGGGAACATAGGCTTAAAACCATAAAGATGCTGTACTACAGTGACCAGTCTGGAATAGCATAAAGTATACAAAAGCTACAGTTAGGAGAGACCTGAGTATAAGCTAGGCCCTGCCTACATGTATAAGTTGTATGATGCTGAACAAAACATCTAACTTCTCTGAGCCTCAGTTTCCCCATAAATAAAATTTGGCTTAAAATAACTTCAATACCTACCCAAAGAGTAGTTGGATAGAAGATATTGTGCAAACCTGAATGACCTATGAAAGTGTGCTACTATTCAAAAGTCTATCCCTCTGCCTTCAGAGAGTGCCATGCCTAATATATACATACCAAATGAACATCTAAATAAGGATGAGAAGTAATTTTCCCTTGATAGAGACATTGATGGGGCACTAGATGGCTCAGTGGAGAGAGTGCTAGGCTTGAAGTCAGGAAGACTCATCTTTCTGACTTCCAATCCGGCCTCATACACTTACTAGCTGTGTAACCCTTGGTAGGTCAGTTAACCCTATTTGCCTCAATTTCCTCATCTATAAAATTTAGAAGCAGCTAAGTGACACAGTGGATAGAACACCAAACCTGGAATCAGGAAGACTTAGGTTCAAATCCAGGCTCAGATACTAATTAACTCTGTGATCCCAGCCAAGTCTCTGTTTGCATTACTTTCCTCATCTGTAAAATGAGCTAGAGGAAGAAATAGAAAACCACTCTAGTATCTCTGGCAAGAGAACTCCAAAAGCAGTAACAAAGAGTCAAACATGACTAAAATAACTGAACAAGAGCACTGGCAATACTGAGCTACATTGGTAAGAAAAATATTGGAACATCCCTCCTTTAAGTTGGTTGATGCTCCTTCCTGATTTAGATATAAATCAAATAACCTCTATGGGAGATTTCTAGCCTTGTCATGAAAGATACCAAGAAGGATATGCATCTGAACTCCAAACAAGGTATCAGGATTCTTACATATTCTTTCACTATAGAACCACAGGAAAAAACTTCCCCTTCTCTTGCCAACACTCAATGGGTCTTAAACCACCTAGCTTTTGTACAATCTGGTACAATGGAAAGCATGACAGATTTAATCAGAGAATCTGTATCTAAATTGAACTCTTCCATTTACTACTCTGTGTGATGTTAGACAATCACTTAATTTCTCTGGTCCTCAGTGTGTGCATCTATAAAAACAGAGGGGCCAGATTCAATGACCTTAGAGATCCCTTTCAGCTTCAAATACATGAAAATCTGGTATAATCCTAGGTAACTTGCCTCTTCTTACAAGTGAGTTTGCTTTGAGATATTGGCTATCTGGAATGTTGAACAGTTAAACAATCATTAAGGAAAAAGCAATGTGGAATGCTAACTCTAAGTATCCTTAGCTAAAACTCAACATGAATTTTCTTTTGCCTAGAGTAGAACAGGAGGAGTAGCTAATGTGCAGACTCAAACAATCTGTCAGAGAAAATTTGTCGACACTCATTTCCAACGAACTTTCTTTAGATGGACACCATGGGAGAGTGTTACCAGATCGAATAGATTGCATGTGGACTTATTCATGAGAAAGAAGGGAGCTGGCCATATATACTACACCAGGGGTGGGGGAACCTGTGACCTTGACACCACACATGGCCCTTTAGGTCCTCAAGTGCAGCCCTTTGCCTAAATCCAAACTTCACAGAACAAATCTCCTTTGGATTCAAAGGACCACACTTGAGGACATAGGGGGCCACATGTGGCCTCAAGGCCATAGATTCCCCACCCCTGTAAATATTTTCAGGGCAGAACAAAATCAAAGGCCACATGCTACCTTCTGCCACAAGCTTTACTTCCAAGGCAGCTGAAGGCTTTAGTTTCCATGGTTTATTCTCTGCTGATATCTCTTGGCCTTTTAGAATAGCTAAAAATATGAATAAATGAATAGAAAAATGAAAATAAAAAAATTAAAATAGATAAAACATGAAAAGGTAATGTTATGGTGTGAGTGTTTGTTTTCTCATGGAAAAATTGGGTGGAGATGATCATTTTATCTCAGAGAGCACAGGAAACAGAATAATAAAATATGGGAACAGAAAGGAAAAAGAGGGAAGGGAAAATCTTTCCTTTTAGGATTGTAGACCCTGAAACTCCAACTCGAACTCCTACATCTGGTTCTAGGAAAAACTGGAACAGGAAAAGGGGGGATTTGAGAGCCAATATAAGCTCAAGTACCCCATATTAAGTTAGCAACAAAGCGATCTGTTCTGACTGTGGGTAATCAATAATCTCAAAATTTGGGAAGTAAAATGAACTCCCCATTGGTAATATCTGCAATTCACTGTTAGTGTCATTTTATAGATGGCAATACATAAATCCCCAGTAGTGAAATGTCTTGCTTCAGGTGAAATTCAGAGCCTAGGTGACCCAAACAGCAGCACTGAAAACACCAGACTAAGGAGGGTGGATACCATTGGCTTTGGGGAGCAAGGGGCATGGCACCAGGGGAGGAAAGAAATGCAAATTATGAGAATTAGGCAAAAATACCAACTATTCCTCTTGTGTATAAATGGGACAATACTCAAGAGTGACTCAGACAACTCAGAACAAAAGGTTTCCACCTTGGTTGAGAACCCAAAATGGGTTTCACTTCAGGCAGGATGGCCATGTCCAATCCCAGCTGCTTTGTAAAGCAGATTCAAGCACTATCCCTTCTCTATCTAGTCAAATCATGTGTTATCCTTCTGCCTGACATAAAGGGATGTGACAGTACATCTCAAGCTGATGTGTTCCCCTAAGCCAAGGGTGCACTCTCTCATTTAAGCAGTCAGTAATGAGTTAAATGGCCCATGACTTAGTAATTGACATAATAACCTGCAGGAGGCAAGTATTATGGCTTTTCTTTTTACTGAAATGCTAGGTTCTCCTGAGTCTACTCAAGAGAAGGACTTTTATATCACACTTGAAATTTCCAATAAAAAAACTACCCAATTTCAAAAATAAAACCAAAAGGTTTAAAGGATATGAGTTAATTCATAGTATCAGAAATTCAGAAAGGTCTTGGATCTGATATAGGATCATAGATTCAGAACTGTAAGAGACCTCAGAGGCTGTCTAATTCAAAATACTATTTTAGAGAGGAGGAAACTAACATTCAAAGAGATGAGTTGATTTTCACAAGGCCACACAGATAGTAAGTGTCAGAGGGAGATTTGAACTCAGGGCCTCTAACTGGAGCCAGTGTTTATTTCACTGTACCACTGTCTAAATTCCACATTTTATAGATGAAGAAACAGAGGCCAAGATTAAAGGATGATTCTGCCAAATTTTCTATAAAAAACTTCTCATTTTACATTTTTTTACAAAATTCTCTCAGTCCTCAGTCAAAAGAACTCAGGTAGATTCAGTAGGGAACCAAAAGAACAGGAATTCATTTCTACCATCCTATCTAGTTCCTATACTTTTATTCCAACCACCAACTCTGGGTAGTGATAAATATCCAAAACCTCCTGGTGTTCTGCTCTGATCTTACCCAGGGACCACAGTGGCCTGGTAGAACCTACAGAAGGAGGAGACCATCACAGAGAACCTCTTGGTGCTTGAAGAGAGAAGGTACAAATTTGGAAACTATCATTTCACAGATGAGGAAAGTAATGCAAACAGGGACTTGGCTGGGATCACAGAGTTAATAAGTATCTGAGACTGGATTTGAACTTAAGTCTTCCTGATTCCAGGTTTGGTGTTCTATCCACTGTGTCACTTAGCTACTTCTAAATTTTATAGATGAGGAAACTGAGGCAAATAGGGTTAACTGACTTACCAAGGGTTACACAGCTAGTAAGTGTATGAGGCCAGATTGGAAGTCAGAAAGATGAGTCTTCCTGACTTCAAGCCCAGCACTCTATCCACTGAGCTATTATCATATTGTTTTAATGGAGCAGATACACACAAATCTCTGTACATCCTAGTTTCTTAATGAGAACAATACATAAATCATCTTCTTTCATTTTTTTTCTTTTTATTTTCCTATGTAGTATGACATGACTTGGAGAAGGGAAAAAGTATGCTCAAGTTCTGCCCTGGAGTATACTAGCTGTGTGTCCCTAGGCAAGTCATTTAACTACATTGAGCCTCAGTTTCCCTTATCTGCACAATAGGGTTAATAATAGTACCTACCTTCCTGGGTTGTTGTAAGGATAAAATTAGATAATATTTGTAAAATATTTTCTAATCCTGAAAGTGCTAAATCACCAAAGCACAGAATTTTAGAGTTGGAAGGGACTTTGGCAGTCATCTGGTGAAACACATTCATGAATTACCTCTTATTATAAGGACATATAATAGATCAATATCAGCTCCTCATCCCAAGCATGTTCTCTCATACAAGGGAGTATTTTTCTGTTTCCCAGGCCACTCTCAGCCAATTCCACAGGATATAGCATGGTAAGGAAACAGGAATCTGGGCCCTCTGAAAATTCACAATCCCCTGCTGCATTTTTACCGTCTAATCTCCTGTAATTTTTACATCTACACCTACAGTCTGGGACAAGAGGAAATGAAACTCAGAATTATGGCCCTTACACTTCCAATGCCCGCAGTCCCTAACTAAAGACTGGGGGCAGTCTCCTCTCCTACATCGTGTCAGGTACCCAAACTTCAGCAGAAAATTCAAACAGAAAAACCCCATCTTCCTAGCAGTGTGACTAATCAAGTCTCAGGAGATGAGCTCTCTTGTGGTGAGCCACGGTCAAGTCATCATAAATACTCATTTTTCATGGTAAAGCACAAAACAACTCTAAAAAGCCAGGAAGTTGTTAAGTATGAACACTTCAGTTCATCTAGCCTACCTACTAACAGGAAGAAAAAATTTCGTTTCATCTCTTCTATTTCCTCTCAGCACCATCCCCTAGCATCTGCTCTTAAGTAAGGAATGAGGGATACATGAATCTGAGTAGCAACTGTTACTTACATTAGTGGCAAATAATTGTCTTGGCAGAAATACTGGAGTAGTTTAATAGTAACAATAGTAACTATAACCCCATTGTTGTGATGCTTTAAAGAGTACAAAGTACTTTCCTTATGAGGTAAGGTAATAAAAGAAATATTAGCTCCATTTAACAGATGAGGAACCAGGGGCTCTGGGAGATTAGGTAACCTGGCCACAGTTACATAGTGGATGTATCAGAGCTAGGTATCCTCCCTTCAAGGTCAGTGAACTTTCCACAAAGAGCTATCCTGCAAAAGGAGATTATTGCTAATGTAACTATATATAGAATTATCTTGTCGAGACCTTTCCTGGGGCAGCTGGGTGGTCCAGTGGATAGAGTGCCTAGGTTTGTAGTCAGGAAGACTCATCTTCCTGAGTTCAAATCTGGCCTCAGATCCTTACTAGCTATGAGACCCTGGGCAAGTCACGTAACCTTGTTTGCCTCAGTCTCCTCATTTGTAAAATGAGCTACAAAAGGAAATGGCAAACCACTCCAGTATTTCTGCCAAGAAAATCCCAAGTGGGGTCATAAAGAGCTGGACACTACTGAAAAAAATGAGTGAACAATAAAGAACTTTGCTAGCAATTTAATTTACATAACATTATTCAGAATGGATAACGATAATAGTCAACATTTATATGGTCCTTCCTATGTACTGAGCACTGTGCTGTACCTTTTACCATTATCTCATTAATCCTTACAACAGTCCTGAGACAGGTGCTATTATTATCCCCATTTTACAGCAGAGGAAACTGAGGCAAAAAGAGATTGGGTGATTTGCCCAGAGTCATCCAGCCAGTAAGTGTCTCAGGACTGTTGGAATTCAGGTCTTCCTAACTCTAGACTTGGCCCTTTATCCACCGGGCCACCTAGATGCCCCAATAGTTATGTGGAAAGGTACATCTAACCCTGTGCCAAAGATTCCAAAATCCCAACCCATCTTCAGTACCCACCATTGTGGTTAAGTAAATTTGGGCTCATTCCATCCTGGCTTCAATTCCTGTTAAAATCAGTTAGCTTTGCTCCAATCCCTATCTAAGGATTAACTCCTTGCTCTCCACCCACAGCAATCCACCAGATGCACCAGGGAACCTGGCTGAAAATAAAATATAAATGATTCATTCCAAATCCATCACTACTACTGAAAAGCAACTCAGAGAATTGCTGATGGTGGGTCATTAAGCATATGAAAAGTCACCTATAGTGGCCATGATTGAGAGAGACCAAAAATTCATCACATTTGACATGACAGTCTCTCAAAGGAACCAGTAAATAAGAGGTCCTGAAGAAAAGAAAGGTAAGAGGTCCTGAGGATAAGGAAAGTAAGAGGTCCTGAGGATAAGGAAGGTAACAGGTCCTGAGGATAACGAAGGTGAGAGGTCCTGAGGATGAGGAAGGTAACAGGTCCTGAGGATAAGGAAGGTAACAGGTCCTGAAGATAATGAAGGTGACTTTCACTTTTCTATAGTCACCGTATTTTGGTTTGGTTTGGGTTTTTTTGTTGATGTTCTGTTTTGATATTTTCCTAATGCTGGTATCCCCAATGAAATAGAAATCTTGTCTTATAACTTTAAAATGTAACTAATAGATTTCACAGAACCATGGAATCTCTTAGTTGAAAGATGGCATGACACAGCAGAAAGAGAATGGAAGCTTGAGTCAAGAGACCTGAGTTTGAATCCTACCCTCTTGGCATCCATTGACAAACCATGTGACCTTGGGTTTGACTTCTCTAGACCTCAGTTTCCTGATCTATATAAGGAGGAGCATGGTTAGATGATCGCTAAGATCCTGTCCAGCTGTAAACTTCTATGTTACTCAACCTGAGCTCTCATCCAACTTGACCTAACTTCTGCCAGGTATATACACCACTTCTTACATTTAAAGAGATCCATTTTTAGGTTTTGCTTTTGTTAACATGAACATGTCCTTGGATTGTCCTAACAAAGAAATATTTTAAAACTACTACAAAACTAAACTAGCTCCTACTAACATGAATCCCCTGAATAAATTCTTCATAGCTAAGCAATCTCAAATCATGGATAGTAAAGCCATACTCATCCAACTTGTTCAAGTATCTCAGATGCTTGGTTCTCATTATTCTCCGGACCCCACTCCTGACTTTCTCCATCATTCCACTGTTGTCTTTTCTCCACCCTCTAAAGGTTTACTCCACCTCCTGCAGCCCTTTGCTCTGACTGGTCCATTCCTCCCAGAACCTCCATATTAAGGAAAGAGCCCAGGTCAGCCATGTTCTCTTTCCTCTCCAGGCTCTATTCCTGACTCTACACGTTTTCCACTAAGTTTCCCCTTCCATTACTTTTCAGATTCATTTTATATCTTGTCTTCCACCATTAAAATAAAAGCATATTGAGGGTAGAGACTTTCTGCTTTTAGTTGTATCTACAACTCAGCACATAGTAAATATTTATTAAATTATTTATTAATAATTCAATTTATTAAATTAAATTAAAATTTATTAAATATTTAACTTGACTAAAGAACTAAGAAAGGATGCAAAATAACAAGCAACTAGCTTAGTACCACACATCTACTCTATATTAAATAAATAAATGCATAAAATAGTGCTGTCAACAGCCAAAATAAAGTCTTAAGGTTTATGTGTTGTCTATGAGTTACATGCACTTTGCTAATAGAAAATCTCCTCATGCCCCACTCAGAGATTATTGACTGTTTTTAAAAACACAATTCTAACTATGTTGGTTATCTTGCTTCCCTATTCTTAATAAAGTAGAAGCTGCAAATCAGAGGCATGGGGGAGAGATGCTAGAGGACAGAGGAACAAAAGGGAAAGTGATATAAGAGCTATAAAAACCATACACAAGAATAACAGAAGCAATCTAGGGGCATTTAGTGTAGAGGCAAATATCCCTAAAACCATCAATAGCTCCCAATAGCAACACTATTAGAGAGCAGCATGGTTACAGATGCCATAAGAGTCAATTATGTGATTTGCTAACAGAAAACAAGAGTGAGGGAGAACTTATTAATAGAAGTATCAATAGAAGGACAGTATAAATAATGAGGGGTTTGGTCATCTTGCTGTGACCTACTCAGGTCAAACCAGATGTGAAATATGATGTTCCTTTTAAGGTACCACATTTTAGGAGTTCAAGGCAGACCAGGATATTACAGTAACTCAAAAGTATGCAAACATCTGGCTAAAGGAAAGCTGGAGTTTAGCCTGGAAAAGAAAAGACTGAAGAAAGAATATGATCACAACTTCCAAATACTTAAAAGGCTGCCATGTTGAAGAAGAATAGTGTATGTTCAGCTTGGCCACAGAGGCCAGAAATGGGACCAACCAGTAAATGTTATAGGGTAGTAAATTTTCATTTGAAAATGGGAAATTTTCTAAAAATTATAGGTGCTAAATTTTCCATCATCAGATAGGATAAGTGGAGACTAAATGACTAAATGTTATAGAAGAGACCCAAGCTTCAAGCAGGGATTGAATTAAATGATCTCTGAAGGTCTTTTCAACTCTAAATGTTTGCAATTTTATGGTTATAGTGATGGCTAATTCATTTTTTAAAAGTTATATTATGAGCATCCTATTTTAGAAAGTAGAGTAGCTCATTACACATTATAGAAATATTTCCATCAGAAATTGTTTTTTTTAATTGGGATATTTATGGGGATAGAATTTTGTTACCTGGCAAATTCATACTATTATAATATCTCAGAATTAGAAGAGAACCCAGAGACCATTTAGCTTAACTGATACAAGAACAAGGTTCTCCCTGAAGCAGTGATGCCAAACTCAAATGGAAGTAGATCCCTGCAGCAATATGTTGACTTGGAAAACCATCCATTTGCATTATCTATGTTATACTGTATTTTTATTCCAATCTGGTTCTGCTGTAGTATTCAGTTTTGTTGGAGGGGTGTGAGTTTGACTCTCTGCCCTATGTATACCCAACAAATGGTCATATAGCCCTTCCTTGAAGATCTTCAGTGATGAAAAAACCCACTACATCCTAGAGCAGTCCATTTCAACTTGGGACTCTGCCAACTATTAGGAATTTTTCTTGCATCAATTTTAAATTGATGTAATTTCTATCCATTGTTATTTCTGTCTTCTGGGATCAAGCAAAGCAAACTAATCCCTTCAAAACTTGAAAATAGCCAGCATACGTGTCTTCCCACCCCCCCCAAAAAAAATAAACCTTCTCAATTTAGGCTGTCCTCATATGGCACAAACATGGGGGTTCTTTGAATGATGCATAAAATACTTTGCAGTCCTTACAAACTTATGTAAATTGGAGTAGTTCTAGTGGTGGTGCTGGTGCTGGTGGTGTGGTGATAGTACTAGTAGTAGCAGCAGTGATGGTGGTAGATATAGTTGCTGTTGTTTATGTTTGTTGTAACACCAGAAGCAACTGCTGCCACTTGAAAATTATTCCTTTTTTCCGCAATGGAATTGACATAGAAAAGGTTCTGGGACAAAGTATTATCCTGCTGCTATTCTGCTATATTTAATTTCTGAGAACTATTACAGTTTGTAAAAAAAAACAAACAAACAAAAAAAAACTGGGTTCTTGTAACTGAATGAAAGTATTTGGATGAAAGCTCATCTTCAATAGCTTGCTCAGTACAACTCCAGTAGAAGACAAGACAACCAGGACGATACATACTTCATCCTGTCCCAATCTAATTTTTATTTCTTCTGCTATGTCTCTATATTTTGAAAGCATTTTCTTCCATGCTGCTTTGGTGTTATGCTTATGTGGTATGGTGACATCTATTCAAATTGTAGACTTTTTATAGATTGTTAGGTCTAAATGATTGTAGGCAAGAGTTCAGTCTTTGATAATACTCTAGTTTCAGTATTCCAAAGAATATTTTAAGGTATGTATTCATAGTATGGGAATTTTTCATCTATCATTCCACAAAAATATCCAGCTTTGAACATAAAATCCCCTAACAGTAGGTCATGTCTATATCCAGTAAGTGCTACATTTTTATGGCAGCAGTGATGTAGTGCATCTCTGTTGTTTCTTTGTATTACTAGCATGATTATTATCACCCTCCTTTAGATGTTCATCAAGATGTCCAAAGTGGTACCCAGAACTTAATGGCCCTGCAGTCTGACCAGGGCATATTAAAACTGGACAGATTCTCACTTCCCAGTGAGGCTTTCACATCATTGACTCTGCCCCATGTTCTAACCTGCTGATATCTTGGATCTTTGGATCTTGATTCTATTATCCAATATGGTAGCTATACCTCCTAGTTTTGTGTCATCTAGAATCTGATAAACATACCACCTCTGCTTCGATCCAGTTATCGATCTTGAAAATATCCAATTACACAGGGCCAAGCAAAAATTTCATCGGAGAACTTTTCAGTATTGACATCCAACCACTAATGACTATTCTTTGGATCTGGTCATTTAACTAGTTCCAAATCTGCCTCATTATACTATTCTCTAGTGCATACGTGTCCAACTTTTCTACAAGAATGTCAGGGGAGGCTCTGTCAGATGGTAAAATCCAGGTAAGCTACATCTATAGAATTTTCCTGCTCAATAGAATTAATAACCATGGTTACAAAATTAAGGTTAATTTAGGACATTAGGGATTCTTAACTTGGGGCCCACTAACTTCTTTTTTATATTATTCTAACTATGGTTCAATACAATTCATTTCCTTTGTACTCCTACATATTTTATTTTATTCATTTAAAAAGAGACTACCAAAGAGGATGATTATATAGAAAGCTGAAGAATTCCAGTTCTTGATACCATGTTGTTTTTTATGATCACTATTTTCTTTCCAGATGTACACTAGTCATCCCTTTAAAACTAGATCCCAAAATTTCACAATTTTTCAGTCAAACTCATTCACATAGTTAGCAAATTCCAGTCTCTTTCCTTTTTTTAATCCCCATCCTTTGACAATGGGAAACAAAACAGGTGTTACAATGTAGAACACAGTGGTCTTCATGTGACCATATTACCATAATACTATCCGTCATGTATGGAAGCCAAGCTCCTGACAGTGACCCATTCATGCTGGTTTTACCAAACTGACTAACATCTACTCACACAGTTCACATATGATGACAACCCATTGATTTATGGTTGTAGTTACTATTTGTGATTTTGCCTTTTAGCTTCACATAGTAAATGTTTAAAGGGATAAAGCCCCTGGTTTGGTGGTTATGACCCTTCACAATCTGGCCCTTTCCTACCTTTCCAGTCTTCTTGTACCTTACTCTCCTCCATATCCTCTACAGTCTACTGCCCCTCGAACAAAGTATTCCTTCTTTCCACTGACCCTCTTCCTTGGCTGGAATTCTCTCCCTTCTCATCTCCATCTCCTGGATTCCTAACTTCCTTTAATGCTTAGCTAAAATAGCACCTTCTGCAAGAAGCTTTTCTGGATCCCCCTTAACACTAGTGCCTTACCTCTGAGATTATCCCCAACTCATCCTGCATATATCTGGTTTGTACATAGTTGTCTGGATATTGTCTCTCCCATTAGAATGTGAGATTTATGAGAACAGAGACTTTTTTTGGCCTTCCTTGGTATCCTTAGTGCTTAACACAGTGCCTGACACATAGTAGGTACTTAATAAATACTTGTTGACTAACCTAAGACTCACCCTTCTATTGGTTTCTAAAGCTTCTCATGATTATAATACATGTACACTTTTTGCTGGTAGATTTAGCAGTAGCCTTTGTTAAGCCATAAGTCCAATGATAATTCAGTAAGAGTATATATTTAGTGCCCCATGTGCAGCAAATGATAAAAGACTCTTTTTTTTCATTTGTAACAAAAAACCTATGAAACTAGGGTTAGAATAATTCTTCATCATCCTCTTTCTCTGCATGCATTCTTGTATCTGTTTCCGCTTAGCCAAATCTATACAGTCAAAATAAGGATAGCCAATTTCTATACAATTAAAAAGCAGGTGAAGAAAGAGTGATGCCCAAAAGTCTATGACCTAGTCTCCATTCCTCATTCAGTTCAGTTCCACAGGTATCAACTGGGCACCGACTATGTCCTTAACACAATATAAAGGCATATCACATAATATGCCCATTTGTGGCTACATTTATTTCTCCAATGAATGAATCTCTTCCACCAAAAGGTAATGCATTATTCATCCCATAAGCTCATTTTCAGAAACAATTGACATGAAATCTTCACATTCCATCTTCGAATTTATAGAAATCAAATGTGGAATCTCTATAGGAAGGCAGTAAGAGCTTTTAAAAATCTCTCCTTTTCATTCTATCCTGTATTCGACCCTATAGAGCAGTGGGAATAGACTCTATCCTTTAGGATTAAGAGGCCCTCAATAGTTGGCAAGGAATAAAATATGCATCAGTCTTCAACATCAGTCTACTACTCATACTATCTACTACAGCATACAATCTACTACTTCTACTCAAACATTAAATTGTGCATTATCTATAACTGTTGAGCAAGCAAATGTGCAGATCTGGACACATCACACATCATTCACTCATAAACTGCTTTGCCCAGATCCCATTTCTACAGGCTCTGAAGAGTTTCAAATACTTGCAAAATATCTGCCTAACAGACTGGTATGTGTATTTTTTAAATAGCTATGAAATTCATTCCATCCAACACAGCCAACAGATTCAAACACCAAAGGGGTCTGGAAAAGGAAGAATGATCCCATCTTACATTTCAAAAGCAGTAAGTGAATTGGTTTGTTTTGAGAACATACTACCTCCTGGATACTAAATTAAAACACACAATTAGATTTCCATTAAGTTACAGCAAATTCTGCTGAATTGATCTAAACCCCCTACATTCCTATATGACATCATGCTTTAAAGGCTCAGCCTGAACATAAATACTTAATGTAATAAATACAGTCTGAAATATTTGATCTACTTGGCAGTTTAATTGATCTACTACAGAGACTGACAGGAAAAATTAAATTAGCTCTGTCTTATCTCTGAGGATAGCACATTTTAATTGCAAAGGTACTTCAACCACAATTTTGGTTGCAAATAGAACTCTTTTGCATGCTTTATTCTTTTCTTAATGTTCAGATGAAGTGGAAGAAAGGAGATAAGTGAGTTTGCAAGCCCTGAATTGTTCGATTTTTAAAGTTTTAGCTCAAGTTGTTGGGGTTTTTTTAATATATTAATATCTTTCTCTAGGTCACAACCTCAAGTCCCCTTCATTTCACAGAAAGCAATGTTTGACTGGAAATGTTCAAGAAAGACCAACATATTTTCAGTCATAGGTTTTTGGATGCCATGACAAAGTTAACTTGATTTTCCAATAAACAGAGGCCAAACAAAGCCACTTGTATCTATCTGTCAGGCAATTTAGTGTTTTTGTTTTGTTTTCAATTCTTTTCTCTCCTTTAGGAGCAAGACTGTTTCTGGTCAACACCCCAGCAACTAGTTGGTTACAAGAAGCATTTGGTCAATCAGCCAAAAGTGTAGTCAGCACAATGCCAGAATGCCAAAAAACATTTACCGGAGTGGTCAGGAATGCTATGTGTCTGCCCAGTCCGTGTGTACATAGACATGCTTTTACAGAACAGAAAGTTGTCTATAAAAACATGTGGTGTTAAAATACAATATAGCCTTATACCAGATGAGTTAGGATATTAAGGTTCTATAGATGTCCTATCTAAATAATACTTAGTTACAGTCAATACAAAGGACATTGACATCCAGAGGAGCAGAGTGTTTCTGGCAATGACAGAACATTCTTATCAGTCTGACAGGTTAGCTATATTGCATTTAGACCTCATCAAGTCATCCACAAGCTGCAATATTCTCTACCTAAAACCCAGTTCTCTCAAAAATAGCTGAGATCTTTTTCTACCTCCTAGTACCCACAAGAAATCTGCCAGGCTCAGCTCCACACATTCCAGTGCCCCATTGATTAGTAGGAAGGGCAAATATATCAGTGCCCATAGAAAATGGCTTGTGGAAAGGAAAATGGGATTTTGAAAACTGAATAATCCCATCCAGTTTCCTGTAAAGATTTCTATAAACAGGATAACAGGAGGCAGAAGTATGGGTAATTGTGGAGAGATCCTGGATTCTAGTCCCAGCTCGATCACCTTGAGTAAGTCACTTGACTTCTCCCTGAGCCTGTGTCCTCCTCTATAAAATATCCAATGGGTGGATAGAAGGTATCCTAGATAATCTTGAAGTTTCCTTCTCATTCTGACATAATATGGGCTTCCATCCTTTTGTCATATACACAGAAGGCACCATTGATCCATCATCAGTAGGACACAAGTTTCAGATTGTTTGAGACTGGAATAGATTTGCATCAATCTAGCTACAACCTCCTGGTGAAGACTGAGCCCACAAACCTAGTCTACTCAACATCTCATCACCTTGTTGATTTCCAATCAACTAAGCCAGCCGGGCCCCATTGGAATCTATGTGTCTACTTATCCAAATAATGATCGAGGTACCACTGAATAATAATGTTAGCAATAATCATAATGTAAATAACATTTGCATAGTGCTTACTAAGTACCAGGCACTGTGCTAAGTGCTTTACAAATAGTATCTCATTTAATCTCACAACAATCCTGAGAGGCAGGTGCTGTCATTATTCCCCATTTTATAGATGAGGAAATGAAGGCAAACAGAAGTTAAATGACATGGCTAGAGTCACACAGCCAGTAAGTGTCAGAGGCCAGATTTGAACTGAGGTTTTGCTGTCTCTAGACCTGGAGTTCTATCCACTGAGTCACCTAGCTCCCTCTGTAGCCTACTCAGATATCCTGGAAGGCAGAAGTTGTCACCTAGGCAGGTAGGTGACCCAGTAGATAAAGCTCTGGACCTGGAGTCAGGAAAGACCTGAGTTCAAATCTGTCCTCAAACATTTCAAAGCTATGTGCCTCTGGGCAAGTTATTTAACCTTTGTCTCCCTCAGTTGCTTCATCAGTTAAATGGGGATAATAATATCTACTTCTTGGAGTGGTTATAAGAACAAACAGAGATAACATTTATAGTGTTTTATGAATCTTAAAGCCCTATATAAGTGCTAGGTGGTGTTGTTATTGTCATTATTAGGAACTCTACAGTCTTATTTATAGATTTCTTCCTGAAAAAGACCTTGAAGGCCACCTACTCCAATCTCTTCATTTTACAGATATAGAAACTGAGGACAAGGTAGTTTACATGACTTGCCCAGAGTCACACAGGTAAAATGGCACCTACTCCTCTTCATTTTACAGATAAAGAAACTGAAGGTAGTTTACATGACTTGCCCAGGGTCACACGGGTAAAGAGGCAGATCCTTTGACCCCAAATTCACGTTGCTTTTCCACCATATCACACCATACAAGGGTAGTATCCAGGAGGTAGTATTGAAGATTTGGTTGCACCCTTGAAAGCCTGAAGGCTGCTTCAGAAAGAAGAAAGTTAGCATTCTGTGGAAGAGGCAACAAAATAATGAAACATGCCTAGCTTCTAATCCAATCTAGGAAAACCAAACCCACTTACTCATCCTTCACCACCTGACTTGGGCTTCCACCATCGCCTGAAACTTCTCTCTTACCAACAACATCTTAGATTTGTTGACTGTTGAGTATAATGGCCTTTCTCAGAAGGCGTTACCTTTTTTTGATAACGCCCCTTTATGCCATTCCTTCCTGGTTCTCCACTAATTTGATCTGTCTTCAGAATCCTTCATTGAATCCTCTTTTGTGCCTTCCATCTCAGTCCCATTTCTCCCACTCTCCACTCTTTCTCAATGACCTTACCAGTTCCTATCAGTTCAATTTCCATTTCCATGCAGATGACTCCATTATCTATGTATCCAGCACTGATCTCTCCCATAGATTTAGATTGGAAGGAAGCTGAGAAGCCAACTAACCCAACCCCCACATTTTACAGAGCAAGGTATCTCCACATAGATGGCACATAGGGATCTTAAACTTAGTATGTCCAAAGCAGAATTCATTATCTTCCCCTCTAAATCTGCACCTCCTCCAGACTTCTTAGGCTCTTTTGAACGTAAAATCATCCTTTTTGCCCAGTTTCGAAACCTCAAAGTCATCCTCAACTCTTTCCGTTGCCTCCAAGCTGTCCATTCCCAGTCAGTTGCCTATCCTACACACAACACCTTTTGCAACCACATCCTTCTCTCTGATCCCATGACAATCACCCTACCTAGTTCAGGTGCTCATCACTTCTCAGCTGAACCATTCAGTGGCCTCCTAATTGGTTTCTCTGTTCGAAGTCCTTTTCCATTACAATCTGCCCTCCATACCACTGACAAAATAGACTATAATCACAGGTCTAAACAAGATATCCCCAGGTTCTGCAGACTTACTTCACCACATCCCTTTACACACTCTTCATTCCATCCAGACTGGCCTCCTAGTTTTTCCATCAACTCCTTTTCTTGTCCAGGCCTTGAATTTATTTGTTCCTTACCTTCACCTCTTGGGCTGCTAGCCTTCCTTGAAGACTGATCAGCTCCTCCAAAAAGCCTTTCCAGGTGTCTGTGGTTGCTAGTAATTTCTCTATCCTTAAATCATCTTGAGTTTATCTATTTCCACTGAAAATATGAGCTCCTTGAAAATCAAAATTTATTTTTGATTTGTGTCTTTTATCACCAGCACCTAGCAAAGTGCCTTCTACATAATAGAAACTTAATAAACATCTATAGAATCAAAAGCAAATTAAATAATAGTGCCAGCAATGTGTTTTTCTCCTAGTGTGGCTGGATCAGTAGCATTCAGTCCAACCTGACTACTTCTCCCTTTCAATACGAAGCATGCTCCCTAGCCAACTACTGAAAGACTGCCATGCTACAAGGAGCAGAAGTCAAGACCTGGAGGACTTAACCCCTTATTTCCAAAACTCCTAGGGCCCTGCTGTCCTGATAAGTCTCTGTCACCCACTACATTTTGGTCCAGCTCCAGCCAGCTTCAATTCACTTTTCAGCCAACAACTCTTCACCAACCGCCATAACCACCATGCCACTGCCTCAGATCCTTGACCTGCCCTGCTCCTTGTTCCCAATTCTGGAACCACAATCAAATCAATTATATCATTATTCACAGGAAGGACACAGTATCAATCTACTGAATTAAACAAAATCAATCTACTCTCCTACAGCTTCCCTCGGCATCCCACCAACTTTCTAAAACAAAATAAACCCCTCCCCCACCATTATGTTCATGAATGTATTGTCTCCCCTTTCAGGAGGATAAACATTTTCTTCACTTTGGCATTTGTAGCTTCAGCATTTAGTCAATTGTTGTTGCTGTTCGGTTATGTCCAACTCTCCATGACCATTTGGGGTTTTCTTGGCAAAGATGCTGGAGTAGTTTGCCATACCCTCCTGAAGCTCATTTTACAGATGAGGACTGAGGTAAGCAGGGTTAAGTAACTTGCCCAGGGTCACACAGCTGAGGCCAGATTTGAACTCAGGTCCCCCTGAGTCCAAGGCCCAGTGCTCTATCTACGATTCCACCTAACTACTCATCTTAGCATCTGATGAGCGCTTAACAAATCTTTTTATTCATTTCTTCATGAGAATATATAGAACTGGAGCCCATCCCATATAGTGTGATGGAAAAAGAACTGAACTGAGCAGTCAGATACCCTGGGTGTAAGCACCAGCTCTGCCAATGACTGATCACATGGCCTTGGGCAACCCTGCTGAGCTTCTCTCCCTTCTTTTGAAAACTGGGAATAATTACCCTTGAGCTACCTACTTCACAGGACCATTGTTAGGATCAAGAAAAATTGTATACATGAAGTGAAATATTAATATGAGTTCTCATAATTCTATTCAGAAGGGCCTTGTGACATCCCACTTCCATTGTCCTCTCCCTTCATGCCCTGCTTACGTCTCTCCATCCAGCAACATCTCCATGTTTGCATCTGACACCATATGATAAAGTCCCCGTAAAACGCTCACAGCCACAACCGTGAGAGCAAGCAACCCCGGGAAACTGCTTCTCCGTCTGCTTGGGAAAGATGGGCTTTGATATATGACGTGATAACACTTTTCTATCAATGGCACAGCAGTGCTCCACAAATGGAGGGAGAACAGAGGCTATAACTCACAAGAAGTGGAGCCTGGAGTGAATTATGAAAGTCATTCCCTGGCAACTGTAATTATTTTCCTCCTTATCCCCTGCACTATGGATCACAGGTTAGAGGAAGCTGAGAGCTTCTTCTGAAGCAGCCTTCCGATCAGCTTGCCCTGTGGCCAAGCACTTCCACTGCAAACCAGAGATCCCTGTTTATGCCCATTAATAACCTCCTCCGTATTAATGAATTGTGCACACAGTGCCATCCATTAAGGCAGTGTTTGGAAAATTCTTTGTGCTCTGAACGCCTTTTTTTTTCCTCTGGGCACACATTATTGTTACTCAAACCATCAGCATAGCAGAGTATAGCATCTTGTCTTTTTATTTGAGTGTTTCCATGAAAGGTTCGATAATAAAATAATGTAATCATGAGGCTCTATGTGCCAGCTTTAGGGAGCCAGTTTCTGAGACCTACCTGTTTAAAAGCATGGGGGGAGGGGGGAAGCTACTCTCTTTTGTTTGTATATAGATCAGAGAAGGGAAGGGAACAAAAAATTATCGATAGACAAAAGGCTCAGTACTCAGAAAAGGATCCATCTCCTTTTTTGGATTGTGAATGAGAAATATCTATGAATAATAATAAGTAACATTAATATAATACTTTAATATTTGCAAAGCTCTTTATTAACGTTAATTCATTTGATCCTCGCAAACCTAGAGGGTAGGTGTCATTATTATCCCCATTTTACAAATAAAGAAATTGAGGTTGAAAGGGACTAAGTCACTTGCCCAGGTTCACACAGCTAGGTAAATGTCTGAGGCAGGTCTTCCTGGTTCAGAGCCTCATGCTATAACCTCTGCACCACCCACAGATATGAAGGGCATAGACAACAGCGATCGAGGCACAAAGAAAGAAAAAAATATTTTCAATCATTTCAGAAATAAAAGCTTCATAAAGTCACAATGGGTAGCATATAAGAAAAAACTTAGAAAGTGGAATGGATTGCCTTCCAAGGTGATATGTTATGAAAAGGAATCCTTTTGAAGTTTGGGCTGGATTAGATGACCTCTGAGTTCTTTTCTAAATTCTAAAGTTCTATGATTCTGTGGTTCTTCCATCTTATCTATTGAATAAAGGAAGCTAGAACTCAAGTGAAGTCTGGGATGGCAAGGGGCTGGGCGCAGAGAAATTTGCTTATGGAAACATTATCAACTATTCCACATCTCTTGAAGATCCTGTTCATAGAAGGTCAATTTTCCTCTGCAGGATGCGGACCCCAGATACTTGGGAGTCATAATAGATTCCAGAGGTTCCCCTAATTAGGTGGTTAGATGAAAGCTATGTCTACACAGGCAAAGTGAAAATGAAAAACTGAGAGAATTTTCTGCATAATTAAAGAAAAGAATACATATCTTGGTCCCAACTATTTGGCTATTTCTTACATAAGTATTTAAATGGTTTGACTTGGCTGGACAACTGCCTCTGTTCTCCTCCGAAGAGACAGTCTCTCAGGATCAGGCATGTCAACTCTAAGTTTGGTGTTACCTTGATCCTGACTCTCCCCTTAAATATCTAGTTACATGCCAACCCAGTCCTGCTGGTATAAGGGGGAAGATGAATGAAATAAGGGTAACAACAGTTGACTTTATTAGAATGACATATTTGTTAGAGTGTCAGATAGGTTATTTCATTTTATCCTCACAACAACCCTGTGAGATAGATGCTATTCTTATCCCCATTTTATAGATAAGGAAACTGAGTCATAAAGAGGCTAAGAGATTTGCCCATGGTCACATGGCAAGTGTCTGAGATGGAATTTGAACCCTGGACTTCTTGACCCCAAGTCCACTGTTCTATCTACCCTTCTACCTTGTTTCTTAAAGGTCCTTGAGTCAGCCCTTTGGAAGAGTAAGTTTCTTAAATCCCTTTAGCAACCTTTGTCTACTGAAAAGACCCTTAGCTGATTTCCACCAGGGAACAGTTTGGCCACACAAGCTAAGGTAGGACATGCGTTCCGGGGAAGATACAAGGTTGACCATAGCAACTGGTTAGTCTATGGGATATGTTTAGTCTTTACCTCTATTGCCATAACCAGTCTGATTTCTTGAAGTCTGCCATGGTGCTCCCTAACTGAGAAAGATTAAATTTCCAAGCTTGATGGGTTTGACAAATTTAGAGAGAGAGTGCTTTCAGAATTGGAGAGTGTGGGTCAGTGAGAGAAGTGTTTTCTTCCTTTATGCCCAGCAGGGTCCCAAAACATAGTCAAGGATCAGTTAGCCACACATTAATTCTGTACTCTGTGGATTATTCACAATACCTTTCTCCTTGGAATGAGAAAAGGACTTAGAGCTCATCTATTCATTGATGAGGAAACAGAGACCCAGAGAAGTAAAATACCTTGCCCAAATTCACAAAGGCAATAAGTGATAGAGCTGGGGTTTGAATTCAGGTCTAAGACTTCAAACTGAGTGCTCTTTCCATTGAACCACACTGCCTCCCTTCTCAGTTGGCATTCACCAGACAATACAAATTAATCAAATTATCCCAAGAAAGACAAAATCAAGAATGCCAGTTCTGCTGGTTATGAGGGGAAGCAAGGGACTGGGATTTCATCACGAATTCTAAAGGCAAACAGAAATGATTTTTGGTTTCCCTGCCCTTTGAATTTTCTGTGCTTGTTATGGTTCACCTCCATTAGCACGGAAATAGAGAATGGACTATAAAAGCACTACCAAGAAGCATTATAGGATTTTTTTCACAGGCATTAGTCCTAGCTAAAAGCAGTATGATAAAATAATAAAGGACTTGGTGCGGTAGAAATATATTGTACTGATAGTGAAGAGACCTAGATTTAAACCTTAGCTCTGACACTTACCAGCTGTAGGACCAGAAGTAGCTTAAACTCAGTTTTCCTGATCTGTAAAATAGGAATAATACTACTTGCACTATTTGTTTCCTAGGGTTGTTATAAGTAGAAAATGTTTTGTAAACTAAAAATTATCATATGCATGGGAGTTATCATCAGTGTTCTTAATTCTCTACACTTTGATTGGACTTGGAAGTGAATATATACCCTGGGGCTCCAGTAGCCTGAATCATTCCAGATTTCCAAGCTACCTAATCTGTCCCTCAGAATTTGCTCTGTGGTTGCCTATGTTCCACCTCCGCATGGCCAATGTTCCAAGGGGGCCCCAATGTGTCAATACTAAAGTCAATCTTTAAACATCAAGACCATGAAGATATGTTGATACTGGCCCTAATGAATGAATGAAGGTTGTGGTAAAGTCTCTCTTCCTAAGGAGAATCAGTGAGCCTCCTTGCATTTCTTTGACACAGAAAACTCCAATAAGTGCATGTAATGATATACCCCCTGCCTCTATAGCCAGATTCATTTTTCTATTGGCTTCACTTTGAATATTGAGTTGTGTTTGTCCTTCATTCTCAAAGACAACCATGATATCAACATGACTTGCAGTTGACTTTGATTTGAGTGAGGGAAGGCTGTCCAAGGTCACCTACCTCACCTTCTTCTCCTGAGCCATCTGGGTCCAGTGGCACGATGTTCATCAGGACAACTGGAGATGGCCCAGGATGCAATATGAGATCCTGGCCCTTTCAGGCCAGGTATCACAATCTTACTTTGAGTGAGATACACCTATTCAATGAATAGGCTTCTTTAAGTTACACAAGGGATGATTCCTTTAATTAAAAAAAAAATCAAACTGGGAGGGGAAGACCCTCAGGGTTCCTAGGTAAAAGAGAAACAATTACTATTTAGTTATTACATCTGCTTTGTGCCGGGCGGCTAGGTGGTGCAGTGGATAGAGCACCAGAGTAGGAGTTAGGAGGACCTGAGTTCAAATCTCACCTCAGACACTTGACACTTACTAGCTATGTGACCTTGGGCAAGTCACAACCCCAACTGTCTCATCCTAGGTCATCTTCAGTCATCCTGATGAGTATCTGGTCACTGGATTCAGATGGCTTTGGAGAAGTGAGACTGGTGACCTGCACAGTCCTCCCTCACTCAAAACAAAGTCAAGTGCATGTCTTCATTTCTCTGATGGCATGGTCTTCTTGGGAAATGAAGGACAAACACACACACTCTGTACTAGGTGAGTGGGGACTTGTTGTCCACTCTATGAGCTCCAGAGCTAATTAGGTTTAATGCTTCATCTTTGAGCAAAAAATGTAGCCAGTAAACCCAGAGGAAGAAAGGAAGCTTTTGGCTATGAAGTTTACCTTCCCCAGAACACCATGGGAGGGGAGGGGAGGGGAGTGGAGGGGAGGAGAGGGAGCAGAGGGGAGGGGATAGGAGGGGAGGGGAGGGGAGGGGAGGGGAGCTACCACTCACTCACCGCTTGTATTTGTGTGTGAATATTGATAAAAGAATCTGGAAGAGACCTTAGAGGTCATATAGTCCAAGACCCTTCCTATTTTACGAAGCTCTGAAAGGTATAGAGCCTGTCCTATTCAAGACTCTACACCAAGCAATGGACTTGAGTTTGGTTCTTCCTACTATTATATATAACCAAATGGTTTCTATGTCATGGAAACACAAGGAAGTTGTTAAGTTTGTCTCTTCCAGGAGCTCTCTGATACCACTGAAAAAGTGTGGTTCTGCTTGACTAACATTTCACCACTTAATACTAGTGCAAACATATTTTCATGATCTTTAAAGTCTTTGTTACTTATCTGGAAAGCCTCAGATAATGCTTTTTTTCAAAGCCTTGGATTCTCTCTTTGGGGCGTCTCCAGTAGACAGGTAAGGCGAGGCAAGATCTCCGTCTCTTCCATCATCTTCACCACACCAATCATTGAAATGCTTGTAGCTCTCAGCTATCAGAAAGTGGAGGCTGCCCCAAGGCTCTATCCCTTTCCACTTCTTACCCCTATGTAGGGGTTCCAGTGACACCTGGATCTTTGCCAGGCCCTACTGGATGTGGCTATTCCAAGAGGAAAGGGAGGGAATAGTAACTAGAAGAAAGGTATTGGTAAACACAAGCCACAGTCTAAAATGCCCCAACATTAGAAAGTCATTCTTTCAAGTTAACAAGACCCAACTCTATCTAAGATGTTTACAGACTCTCAGGATTTGAAAGAGGCCTCTGAGGTAATGTAGTCCAACTCGGATCTCCTCTACAGCATTAAAAAAAGGAAATCTCTATCTCGAGAGGCTGCCCATCCACCATGAGACAGCTCTACCTGTCTGGAGCTTGCTCACAGCAAAGGGAGCCACCTAAAGCCAAGTTCACAATGCCAAGTTAAAAAGTAAGCAAAAGCATTTATACAGCTCTTTGAAGTCTGTACTTTACAAATCTTTTCTTATTTGACCCTCACCACAGCCCCGGGACATGGGGGATGTTATTATTCTCATTTCATGGATGAGGAACCTGAGACAAATAGAAGTGAAGTGACTTGCCTAGGGTCACACAGCCAGTAAATGTCTGTGGCTATGTTTGAAGTCAGGTTTTCCCAACTCGGGGTCCATCATGCCATATGCTGGGCCACCTAACTACCCTCATAGGTGAGTTGCTAAATTTCTCTGAACCTTTCCTCATCTGTAAAATGGGAATGTAATATTTGTCCCATATGATTGTTGAGAAAAATAAATGAGATTAAGCATAGAAAGCGCACCTTGTAAACCTCAGAGCACTACTGTCGATGATCATTTAAGTGCAGCTATAAAGACTGTTATCATCATGAATAAAAATTGTTTAGGAAGTCCATTAGGGAACTAAAATAATCCAAGGAAGAATCAGTGAATATGGAGCACAGTATAAAAGTTAGATATGTCTCTGGGCATCAAAATAAAGAACTAGGAACATCTGCTCACTATTCTTAGGTAGAGAAGAGGTTAAAAAGATTAAATTCCTACTTGTTGGGGGAAGCCTGAGAGAATGGAGGAAGTGGGTAGAAGGAGTAATAAAATAGTCACAGAGCAAATGCCACAAGTACCACAAAACAATTGAGTATTAAATATTTGGACATTATTTAGGATATAACTACCAAGCTCATATATTTTAAACCACACAGAAATTCTTGGACTGTGAGAGTATTTTTTGCAAAGGTTTCCAGGGCACACATGAAAATAATCACCAAGGAGATAAGTGATTGATCTGTGTGGGTATCTTTTCCCCCTGTTTATCTGCTGATGCCGGCACATGAGTCCAGCATCCAAGCCCATCCAATGAGTCAGATCCCTAGGAGTCAGCTCGGGGTCATTCTTGGCATTTATTGGCTTGTGTCATTAATGCCAATAGTACCCCTGTGCCCCACCCCAGAATTGTTATCATTCATGGTCATGATGTCCCTCATTCTCTTAGGCACTGATTACACAGACTCAGCTACAGCCTTCAGAGGCCCATCACCTCTTCAATCTGTGACAGTCAAACCCAGAGGAATTTTGTAAATGGCACGATGAGGTCCACCTTTACACATAGGCAGAGTCTACAATGCCTCTGAGGGTACCACAGAAAGACTAGGCTCTGAATTGTCCAAGGTTATGCCAATGAAGGGTAGATCTTAAGAGGTTTAATCTGCATCAGTGAAAACAGCATTCAAACAAAATTTCAGGTCTTTGGAAATGTTGATGAAAAACAAAGACATTTTCTCCCTTTCTTTCAATCCATCTTCTTTAATATCTAACCCAACACAGACCACAGTCTAAAATTCCCCAACAGCAGAAAATTATCCTTTTGAGTTAAGGAATTGTCTCTACCAGTTCCCTTTTAAAAGGCATAAGTTCTTAGGAGGGCAACATGGACATCTGAGTATTAATGTACTGAATCACCTAGCTAGAACTGAAACACAAGAAAAATAGATTTTTAATGAATGTAACAACAGGGAAAAGTTCTACCCAAAGTGGGCAGCCAGGATTGGGTGCTGCATTTAAGGTACTGAGTATTAACTCTTTGAGATAACAATGGGGTCACTTGAGTAAGGGGGGGGGGGGGGGGCGGTGCAGTGAACAAATAAGAACTCAGAAGAACTTGGAAAGAGGAAAAGGAAAGAGATACCAAAGACAGGCCATGTCCATTCCATGGTTTTAACCAGGGTCAAGCCTGATTCTTCTTGCATGCACTATCTCCTCTATGAAATCTTTTCTGATTCCTGATCTAAGGTCAATAAGTCATTTCCCCTCTTGGGACATCATTTTCCTTATCTGTAAAATTAGAAGTCTGAACAAGATGATCTCTAAGTTCCCATCATGATTCTGAATATCCCCAGTTTTGCCAGGGGCTAGCCCCAAAGTTTCCTCCTGGTATTTTTCAAGAGCATCTTAGACATTTCTTTTTCCCCTGTCACTCTTTGTCTTTCATTATATTTGTCTCTGTTCACATCATCTCCTTACCCCAAATAGACTGTAAGTTCCATGAAGGTAGAGACAATGTAGGTACTTATTTTTGCACATCTTAGTCATTTAATGAGTGGTGTGGCATTCATATTGCCTTATATCCATCTATACCAGGGCAGTACAAGCTCTTTGACCACTTCAATATGAACCATGTTCAACAAACATTTTTGTAAGCATCTGCTATGTGTAAAGTACTGCACCTGGCAATATAATTCAGATACAGTTCCTATTCTCATAGAACTTACAGCTTATTAGGGAGATAGGGCACATGCACAAATACTATAGAATGAGAGAGTTACAAGCAAAATGTTCATGTAAAGTCAAGGAGAGGAAAAATCATGATGAGCTAGGGGGCAATCCTGGAGGAGGTAGCATTTGAGTTGAATTGTAAAGGTTGGGAAACTGGGAATTTCTTCCTTTAAAAAAAAAAACTCAGAGGGCTTCTTGTACCCTTGACAGATTTTAAGCACGTACTCAGATTGGGAGAGTCAAAGAAAGTTAGGTGGTACAGTGGGTAGAGGGTTAAATTTAGAGTCAGGAAGACCTGAGTTCAAATCTTGCCTCAGATACTTATCCTATGACCCTGGGCAAGTCTCTTTCAGCCTCAGTTTCCTCATATTCCTTTGGGTTAAGTTATTACTATCTCAGGCATTCTCTTTAAAAAAAAAACAAAAAACACCCCAGGGAGAGGTCATATATTACACAAGAGGACCTGGCAAAAAGAGATGGCAAAACATCCCAGTTTAAT
Source organism: Bettongia penicillata ogilbyi (assembly GCA_023548195.1). NCBI lineage: Eukaryota > Metazoa > Chordata > Mammalia > Diprotodontia > Potoroidae > Bettongia > Bettongia penicillata. The sequence continues at coordinate 6,489,263 of JAJHZJ010000142.1, read as the reverse complement.
AACCTTGGACAAAGGCCTAACGAGGTCAATAAGTCACTTCCTCTCACTGGACCTCATGTTTCCTTACCTGTAAAATTAGAAAACTGAACAAGATGACATTTTAAGTTATCTTCCTTGCTAAGATTTCTGATTCTGAATATCCCAATTTTGCCAGGTGTCAGTCCTTCGAAAGCCAAGATTATACATATATGCTGCCATTTAAATTTACAATGCAACTACTTTTTTGTCCAGCTTATATAACACTAATGAAATATCAGTAAGATAAGAAAAATAACTTTTGCTACAACCCTATCCCTGCTGCTTTTCTTCAGCTAGGAAGGCTAGGGGTTCCCAACCTGGAGTACACATACTCCTCCCCCAAGAAACACAAGGAACATGTCAAAGGAATAGGGAATATTTGATAAATAACTATGGTATACTGTTGGATGTCATCAGTCTCTTTATTTCTTATATACCTGTTCTGGAAAATGTTAGAATTTATTTTCTCTCATATTGAATAGGAGGCAGGAATAGATTAACAGAAAACCAAGGGGAACAGAAACTGAAAATAGTTGGGAACCCCCACAATTGCAATCAATCTTACTTAGGTCAGACGACATTTACAATGTAGCTTTCAAGGATTCTGATGGCAAATAGAAAAGGATGTGTTCCTTCTCCCACATCTCTGTGCCCATTTGTGCCCAATAGCCCCAAATGCCTCACAGATGCTTTTCCTGTCTCTAGTTGCCTAGTGACCAAGAAGGATAACTCAGGTGCCAGAACAGTCCCAGTTCAAAGAAAGGGAGAATCTGCTTTAAAAAAATAAAAACCTCTCCTAATGCTCCTTCCCAGACCTCCTCTGTTCATACCTCCATGTATTAGTGAGCCCTTCCACTCCATGTAGCTCCTACAGGAATCAGTAAATCTGTTAACACTAATGAAAATTTCCTCTTGCCTTTCAGCAAAGATGACTGTTGCCCTTCAAATGTGCATTTCTGCAACACACCTAAAACCTGTTACTTCCCAGCAGCACATGCTTAGCCACGATGCAGTAAGGGTCCAAAAGATAAGTTGCAAGTCTAAAACATCTAGTGATATTTATTGTGCTTATGTGAATGCAGTCTCCATTGCAAACTCGAGTCTATGCCAGGCAAAGGCTATCTGAGGTATCCATTGATTCCCAGTACAGTCACCATCATTTTGAAAGGGTATAGCTAAAAATAAGAATGTAATAATTCCAGTATGAGAGACAATGTTGTTACAACATCATAAAACATAAAAATAGTTCTCATTGGTATCATGCTTTATGGTTACAAAGCACTTTACATACTTATCTAATTGGTTCCTTACAATGACCCTGAGAGGCGAGTAGATTCAGCATCCTTATCCCCTTTTTATCCATAAGGAAATGGAAATTCAATAAGGTTAAAATGGTTGCCCAAGGTCAAATGACTAGGAAGTGACAGGAGCTGCCATATTCCAAGTCCAAATCCTATGTAGTTTCTTGCTACTGCATTGCACCCTGCCCAATGTCTCAAATGAGGACTTTGGATCCTGGACTTGGTACCACAGATTGACTTCCATAGTACTGGTCTGAATTTTCCTAATAGCCTTGCCCTGGCCAAGAGTCTGTTATACCTCATTTTCGTCCGTATTTCACAATTTACCTCAAAGATTGAATCTAGAGTATGAAAAAAATGCCTCTCTTCAAACAATCCAACATTAAAACAGAAAACTTTAGAGACTTTAGAACTCAGAACAATGCAATAATTTTTAAAAGGGTCCAGAGGATTGAAGATGAAGTTTGCTACCCACCTCCAATAGTTATAATGATCATGAAAACTAACCTTTATAAGGTGTTTACTGTGTGCCAAGGTGCTGTGCTAAGCACTTTATAAATTATTATCTCATTTGATTTTCATAACAACCCTGGGAGAACAGTACTATTAGTACTTCATTTGATAGATGAGGAAAGTGAGATAAACAAAGTGACTTGCCCAGGGTCATACATCTAGAAAATGTCTGAGATAAGATTTGGACTGACTCCAAGCCCAGCATGCTTTGCTGCTGGGGTTTTTTGGGGGGGAGTGTGGGGGAGTAGGGGGGAAGGCAACCAGAGTTAAGTGAACTATCTAGGGTCACACAGCTAGGTAAATGTCTGAGACTGGATTTGAACTCAGGTAGTCTAAGACCAGTGTTCTACCTACTGCACCATCTAGCTGCTCCAGCATTCTATGCACTGTGCCTATAGGTAATGGACCTAAAACACATATTGAGTCATTCATTTTTTGGATATGGCCAATGTGAGAATTTGCTGCATATTTGTTATGATTTTTTTCTCTTTTTAAGTGTTCAGTTGGGAGGAGTGAGAAGAAAAGATAATAAATGCTTGTAAAATAAATACTTTTAATTTTTTTGAAAAATTAAAAATTAAAAAAATAAGATAAAATGCCTCACTTTCCCTGGTCTAATAAAATTTGACTGAAATGAACTAGATGCAATTCTGGAAGAAGACACACCACACACACACACACACACACACACACGGAGCAGAGCTAGCCTTGCATGTAGGCAGTATATAGGCAGTAGCCTTCAGAATATGATGTGAGGGGAGCAGAGAAGACTTCCTTGCCCAGAAAAATTTCCCATGCTGCCCAGAAACTCATCAATAGTAATGCTACCCTAGAATTCTCTCTTAAAATGGCAACCACCCCCAAGAGTGCTAAAACAGAGTCCTTAGCACTTGGGGTTAATCAATGTAGCAGCCTAGCCACTTGGTGAGGGGTATGAGAGCACATGGCCCTCAGAAGTGGAAGATACAGGAAGAATCAATTCAATTCAATCAGTATGTATTAGGTGCCAGGCACCTAATGAAACAATTGTCGTAAAGTATCTAGGCCGGCTGTCTAACCTAAGCTAAATGTGAAATAAAATTTCCTCTATAACATCCCCAAGAAGTGGCCTTTTTACTTTTACTTTAGAACCTTCAGGGAGCGGAAAGCTATAACCCCACCCCCACCCACCCCCAGTCAGTTCATTCTACTTTTAGATAGCTCTCATTCTTAAGAAGTTTTTCCTGGTATCCAGTCTAAATCTGCCTCTTGGCAACTTCCATCAATTGCTGCTAATTCTGTCCTCAGGGGCCAACAGAACAAATCTAATTCCTTTTCCAGGTAGTAGCTCTTCAAATACTTGAAGGACATTAAAAGAGGGGAAAAGCTAGCTGACTCGGGAATATTGCCATGGGCCAGTCCCACAGAGCAGTATAGATTTACTCCAAAGAATGAAAGAGGCAGTTTGCAAAGTGCAGGGAGAGCCAACCTTGAAGCCTGGAAGCCAGAGGAATACTCTATTCTTTTTTCTGACATGGACTGGCTATGTGACTTTGAAGGTGTTGCCCTACATTGGAAAAGGCAGTTCCCTCAGCTAGGAATTCCCTAAACCAATGAAATTATAGCTTTAATCCCCAGTCCTGATCTCCAAAGAACAAGATCTATGTATGGAATAAAGGTTATATGTCAGCACCATCTTCATTCAGGGGCATTTGCCTGACACAATGAAGACACCTGCAAAAAAGCTTGTCATATTGAACAATACAGGGCAGGTTCCCCAATCCTGGTACAGTGGAAATAGCACCAGCTCCAGAGACAAAGTGTTTGTATTAAAAGTCTGCCTTGGATGCTTTCTGAACGACCTTGGACAAGTTCCTTAAAATCCCTGGTTCCAGGTTTCCTCCTCTATGAGGAGGATGGACCAGAAGACCTCTGACGTCATTGTCAGCTTTAGCTCTACATCCTATGAAATGAAATTAATTGAATCAAAGTCTAGGAACTTAGAAAGACTAGTCCTAAATAGCCAGGAAGCTAACCCAGTAACCACCAAGTGGCTACCCTCATGCATCACTTTTCTCCTACTTCCCTAAGCATCTGAAATTTATTAAGCAACAAAAAAAAAATTCAAAGCCAGCCTGGACACAAAGACTCTGCCTATCTGATAACAGTAACAACTACTAGATACACAGGTAGGGAACCTTAGAAAAGAGCAAGTGAAGAGTGGCCAATCTGTGGAAAAGCCAAAAAAAAAAAAAGTTATTTTCTAAAGAAAGGGCTACATTTAAGAAAATGATTAGGGGCATAACAGGAGATGAACAGATAACCTGCAACTAGAGTGGAACTGGAGAGTTGGAAGAGGGGGGGCCTGAAGGGATAGGCTGTGACTGGGGATAATGGCTGATAGGGACAAACTTAGAAACTGGAGTGGTCTGTGGCAGAGAACCCCTGACCAGGATTCTCAAGGCCTAGATTCTAATCCAAGCTCTTTGTTAAGGGGTTGGAAGGCATTTAAACTCTGAGCCTTTATTTCTTCATCTGTTAAATGAGGATAACAATATCTGCCCTGCTTATCTGCTTATCGTTGGTTTGACTGGAATCTCAGTTATAAGGATGATGACAAAAATGTATGATAATAATAAGAAGCAACACATTGCAATAGAAAAGGCCTTGGCTCTGGGGTCACTGGACCAGATTCAAATGCAGGTTCTGATAACTACTAGCCCTAACCCTGTATCTCAAGTTACTCAGATTCTCAGCTTCTATTTTATCATCTATAAAATGGGAATAGTAATCCTTATACACTATCTACTGTGGAGAGTTGTTGTGAGAAAAGTGTTTTGTAAACCTTCAATTGCAATAAAAATGTGAGTTTTTATAGAAAAGCCATGTGGAATCCTCTGCTGGGGCAGCTGAATAGGCTGGTGCCTAATGAATTACTGGATTATAAAATAAGAATAATCTGGCTGTTAACAACACTAACAGCTATAATTATATATGCTGGTAAAGCATACCTTGAATCCTGAAGAGGAATAGGATGCCACATTTAAAAATCTGACGATTGGGTGGACCCTAAACGACTCCACCCTGCCAAGGATGGAGAACCCCCCGCAAAGGTATCCCTAAATTTACCTTTCAATGAAGCAACATGTGACAAAGCTTGAGCATAGGTAGCTGTGTTCAGGAGCGTTCCAGGTAAGCACGAAGGGAAGAAAGGGCCTGTGGGGCCCACGGTTCGACTTAGGCTGGTAGAGAAAGAAAATTGCTTAGAAACAAATCAAATCTCTGTGAACTGCCACAATTCCTCCCAAGGGCTGGGAACCTGTCCTCCCTTACCTCTGCTGGGCTTCCAAAGTATCCTTTTTGTTTCGAGTTGGTTCCACCGGGGAAGGGGAATTGATGTTTCTCACTGGTGGGGTCACTTCAGTCATCGGCTCTTTAGAGCCCTCCTGATCAGAAGCCCCTCTTTCTGTTTTCCTCCATTTGGCTCTTCTATTTTGAAACCATACCTAAGACATGATACTAGAGAGTCAGGAAATTTGCTCCCCAAATACATCATGTTAATAAAAGGATTTTGATTTTCTAAAATTCTGCTTCTTCAATTCTGCTAAATTCTTAAAAAGCTTTTTTCTCTTTTAAATTCATTTCCTAAAGGTGTAACCTTGAAGAAAGTCACTTAATCTTGCTTTCCTTCCCTGAAAAATGAGGTGTTTTGAGTATCTCAATCAACAAGCAATTATTAAGCCCCTACTATGTGCAGGCACTAGATTAAGTGATAGATAATTTCTAATCCATCATTACATAGGGAAGGCAGAGTCAGCACTTTTCTAAGGAAACCTATTGAGCCTTATCTAGAAATGAGCCCATAGAAATGAGCAAAATGCTCCCGCCCTTTCCGTTTTCTGACTTCACAGGTTTTAAGTAAAACTGTTTCTCTTCCCTTGAGGAAGATTCTGGTTTAACAGTAGTAGACATATTATTGCTGTTACATTATCATTATTAAAATTATTAATATCACTTTGCACATCATAGGAGCTTAATAAATGTTTGGCGATCAATTGGTAGCTTATAGACTGGGCAGAAAGCATTCCTATTTTAAAAATAAAAAATAACTACAGCTGAGATTTAGTGACTTGTCTAGGGTCACTAACCCATATCTTCTGACTGCTACACCATGTCTCTTTTCGATATGCTGCTCTTCCTCTAAAAATAATTTGACTTTAACAAAGGCTTTCCTGCTTGCCTTCCCGTTTGACTTTCCTCTTTCTTCCCATCCCTCCATTCCTGTCAGTGACATTGCCTTGAATCCCTTTCCCCAGTCCCCCTTTCACATGCTGGCTTAGCATTGGAATCCTAGAACCCCACAGAGTCTGGTTTGGGCACCAACCACACCAGCATGTTATCCTGCCCACACTGTCCCCCGATTATCATTCTCCTTCAACTCGTCTTTTTTTTTTATTTAGTTGGCTTTTAATTGCACATATCAGCAAACGTTGAATAATGATTTTATCCATATTCTAAATTTAGGGCAGTTAAATGCAAAGCAAAATGCAGGCACTTTCTTGCGTCTTAATTGAATGAAGGTCACAGCTATAACAACATTTAATTGAGCCATTTTTCATTATCATATTTTAATGACTTTGCACTGACAGTTCGCCGGCTTCTGAGGAAAGAGCATGATGAAGTCATTTATTTCCCTATTTAGTCATTGTTTGACAACATCAGCTTAGATTAAGACTCTGCTTTAGAGTGCATTAATCATATTTGAATGAGCAAGGGGTACAAATGTAAACATTTCTCCCATCCTCGCTGATACCCGTGTCCCACGCTAACGCAGACCAAACAACTCAGTGCACCCATTGTCTGTTTGCATAATAGCCAACAACAGCTCTAACAACAGTTCCCAGCCTCTAATTGTTACCACCCCTATCTCACCCTTGCACCTTTCAGGGAGAAGTTATGATCTTCCACTTCTGAATGCTCAATAATTGTCCCATTTATCTCAATTTGCAGTTCAGTCTTTAGGCAGCTATCGCCAAACTGGCATTTTAAAAAAAGACCTATAGTATCCTGGCAAAAGGAGATTTTCATTTCCAAATAATAATCAGTTTAATTTGCCCGCATATGACCAATGATTCATGTTCAGATTTAATAATCAGGATCACATAATCTGATTATAGGGGAAATAATTTGTTTACAATCCCCAATTTACTGCTCTGAATTCCATTATCTCTATTCTGCCATTGGGTTTTAAGAAATACTAACATGACCCTAGGGAACAAAAGGCAAACCATTATATTTCCTACAATTAGATCTGTGCATAGCCTTAACCCCAAGCCCCTGCATAAAAAAAAGACTAGGAACAACACACAAGAAACCCCATAAATAAAATGAATCCATAATTGTCCTCAAAGAATGGCTCAGCCCAGACAACCTAGCTTTAGTATATGCTGAGTTATTTGGGGCCTCTCTTGCCCTTACCTATCTGCTAGGCTGAGCTTGCTTATACATATAAATGGAATAAGTATATGTCTATTGAAAATAAGTCTTGATGAGAGACTGTCATCATGCCTGATTCACATTCCTGCTTGCCTCTTCCATTTAGGGTTTTTCCATTGTAAGCACATTATGAAGACTCTTAATTTTGAAGCATTCTGAATGTCAGGAAAAAGTCTGACTTGATGCAACTTCTAAAAATCAGAAGAGACCACACTTCCCACTGGAAGCAATGGCTCTCTACAATAGACTAGCCCAGCCAGCCCTACAGAGTAGCCAGGACTGCTTAGAGAATCACGTCTCAGCTTTTTTTTTTTTTTCCCCTCTCCAAAGCAAAGAAATGGATGTGCATTGATGTAATTTAGTACCTTAGAGACGCGGACAAATTAGTGTAGAACATTATCACTAGTTAATTATGAATGACCGATTAATCAACCTAATCTAATATTCCACATTATGTTGATGTTATTAAAGTGCATCATGAAAATGACAGATAGTCTTCATTTGCTTTCTTTGGCCAAATGTACACTCTGCATTCATGATGTCAAAAAAAAAAAAAGTTTGCCAGCTTTAATATTAGAGAGTTAAATAATTTAAAAGAATGTTTACCTGCACTCTGGCTTCTGTGAGGTTGATTTTCATGGCTAGCTCTTCTCTGGTGAAGACATCTGGATAGTGGGTTTGGGCAAAGACTGCCTCCAGAGCTTCCAGCTGATTAAAAGAGGAAGGTTTATTGATAAAAGGCTGTGGAACAAGGATAGGAACAGGAGCTAAGGCAAAAGATGCTGAGGTATCACAGTGGATTGCTATAGGAGTTGGAGAACCCATTAGAAGCATCTCCTTTGGTGCAAAGACAGGTTCCCATCTCAAACAAAGGAAATGATGGGGGGGGGAGGAATTATTATGAAATACCAGACTACACCTAAAAATTCAATCACTTAGAAATACAGAAAAAGCCTCACTAATAATAGTTTACATGTACATAGTGAGGGAGGGCAGGAGAGGGGTTAAAAAGCACTTTCACATCCATTATCTCAGAAAAAAAATAGTATGGTGGAAAGGAGTATAGTAACATAGAAACAATATGGTACAACAGAAAGAGCATTCACTTTGGAGTCAAAGAGCTTAACTTCAAACCCTTGCCCTGATATTTACTATTTAGAAGTAGGGGTCAAGGGTTAAATTCAGGCTATAGAAAGAATTAATTATAGGAAATATGATAGTTTGCTTTTTACTCCATGGGTTCATGGGAATATCTTCTTAAAACCCAATAGCTGAGCAGAGATCATGGAATTCAAACGAGTAACCTCTCTGGGCCTCAGTTTCCTCATCTGCAAAATGAAGAGACTGGACAACTTAGCTTCTACTACAAAGCCTCTACTTGGCCTCAGTCCCTTTTAGCTCTAAATTCATGATCCTATAATCCTATAATTGCTGGAATGGAAGCATGAAGATCTGAGTTGGAACCCTGCCTCTGACACTAACTACCTATGTGACCTTGGACAAGTTTTTTCACTTCTCTTCATTTTCCTAATCTATAAAAACAATGAGTTACACTAGATGATCTCTAAGGCTTCTTCCATCACAAAGATGGTCTTTCTAAGAGTGCTAAGAAGCAAATAGCACTTTACTGTTTCTAAGGAGGAACTCAGACTTTGGGAAGGTAATATGACTTCACTCATAGTTACACAGCTAGTAATTAACAGAGCCAACATTCTACCCAGGTCTCTCTAATGATCTTCCCAGCATTTAGGAATATGCTTGGTTTACAGTAGGTGCTTATTAAGTATATGCTGAGTGATGTTTTTTAGTAGTTTCACTATGGCAAGAATAAATATTTTTTTTAATATTTTAGTGGAAGTGAGGAAATTGGAATTCAGCAACTTGCCCAAGGTCACACAGCTAGTAAGCTTCAAGTGTCTGATGCTGGATTTGAACTCTGGTCCTGCTGACTTGAGGGCAAGTGCTCTATTGATTGTGCCACCTAGCTGCCCCTAAGAATAAGCAATTTTTTTAAAGTACTGCTGAATTTTTCTTTAAAATTTATATGAATTTAAAATTAAAGAGAAGCTTCTTATAGATAAATGTAGTTTACTATATTATTTAACACAGGACAAGAAAAACAATTTGCTGTATAGTTGAAACACTGCTAATGATCTCTCATATCTCTTCTGTTCTAGTATATTATGAATCTAAAGCTATCCAAAACTTCTTTTGATTTTGACTTCCTTCCCAGTCACCTCCAAGAGATTAATAAGTCTATTCAAATGACCTTTTTTAAAAAGTGTGCTTAGTGGAGAAAGTGGTAAACTAGAAAAGAGAGGATTTGGTCACTAGAATATCAAACTAATCATGGGACACTAGGTAAGTCACAACCTCCCTGAAAATCAACTTCTTCCTGTAAAATGGGAAAATAATACCTGCTATGACTTCTATGTTGAGTTTTTGAGGGGAACAAATGAGATAATGCAAGTGAAAACCCTTTGAAATCGACAAAGTATCACACAAACGTAAGAAGTCAGCATCATTACTGTTACAACATAGTTGCATGTTGCCTGGAAAGTAAAAAGCCACTAGTGAATACTTCCTTTATGAGCACCAAAAAATCCTAAATAGATTGCAGACAACATGGAAAATGGTTCAAGGAAATGAAAAATTAGATTAACCACATTAGCCTGTCTAATTTTTCCATTTTCTCTTTGAACAATACAACAATTTTTCTTTATATCTTTGTTGGGGTGGAAAACAGTGAGAACCTGTCCAAAAGATTCCTCTTATTAAGGAAATGGCATTAGGTACCTGTTGAAGAGTGAAAGTTGTCCTATTTCGACGTTGTTTTCTCCGTAAAAATCCATCATCAAAATCACCTGTGGAGTGGTTGCCAAAGGGTGCAGTGCCTACTGAGGACAGAGAGGATCCAAGTTATAGGGAGAGCACCCAATTTCAAAACATGAGCCATAGGGTTGAGGAGAGTTATGGTACAATCGTAGAGCATGTCCAAATCCCCACTGGCCATTGCCAAGTTCTATTCCTCAACATGTGCAGAAACTATATCTTTTTCTTATTCAAAGAGTTTTCTACCCTCTTGAACAAGAGGGTCTCTGTCTCAGTTTCTATCTCAATTACACCATGAAGAGAGTTCTATTACCCAATTTCAGGAGGTCCGTTTATTGGAAAGCTGCCTTGTATTATACTTATTTGTGTTCTTGTCATATCTCTCTACCTCCTGCAGACTATAAGCTTCTTGAACGCAGGGACTATGTAATATTTCTTCTTTGTACCCCTAATGCCTTGCTCAAAAAATACTCGTTGGATTGTTATTGGATTGGTGTCTAACTTACAAATGAAATTGAACTGGGAACAGAGGCAAGAGCCCTCTGGTACTTCCATCTTGTAACACATCTGGCAAATACCAAGACTCCAGTTCCCAGGTCTCTTACAGCATCTGAACATTTAAGCTATCCCTAAACAATTGCTCATCTATTCTAAGGACAATTTCATGTTTTCTCATGTCTCTATATGGGGCAGGATTCAAGATAGGAAAACTAATTTTTAAAAAGCCCTCAGAATTACAGTGATCTTCCTCTTTGAATACCAGCATACTTCTAGGGTGAAAATATATGAATGGTGATTATTTACAATTGGTTGCAATGCATTTGTTGCACCCCAATGGCTCTGTTACAACAATAACAGCAAAAACGACTCTGAGGACAATGGAATCGATGAATGAAATATAGTATTAGATGGGGGCTCTTCTCCAATCAAGTAGCCAGCATCCAGTAAAGACATGGGTAGTAATTGCTCTGGGCTTCCCCTCAAAAGGAAGACTTTGGGTTTTGTTTTCCTTTCTAAAGTATAGAAAGCTCCCAACAGTAGGGGCTGAACATAGATCCAAATGTGCCTGTAGACGATTTTCCAAATGTGTACTGTTTATTTGTTAGTCCATGATGGCTCCTTAGGAAAATAGGTAAAGACTTCTGCATTTACCAAAAGATTTTCCAGCTTGGCACTCTGGGATATTATCATTAGGATCACTATATACTAACTATCAGGGATCTATCAGCCAAATTGCATGGACAACACCATTCAGAGGTGCGACACATCAGACAAGGAAGTAGTTAACTCTTAGATGTGAAAAAGGTTTACATTTTCCTTAATTCATTAGTTATAGTAGACTCCATGCTAGACCACGATGTATTTTGACATAGTACTCCCCTGACTTCTATTTACATGTTACTACATATTCAAATTCTTCTTTAAAACAGCAAGCTAATTTACAAACATTTCTCCCCCAGCTCATTCAAAACTTAAAAAGCAAGGCTCACATCTTTATTACAGTACTGGGAACAAACATTCTCCTTTTGAAACAAAACAAATGTGAGGTATTTGTGGTTCAGGGAATCAAATGACTTCTTGAAACAGTAAGCAATAATGATAATCAAAGTTTCCAAAGAGTGAAAAAATGGAGAAGTGGAGTGACTTGTCCACAATCCTGGGACTTATTTTATTTAGAAAAATATTAATTATTTATATTAATATTAATATTCCAAAAGCTGATCAGGTCCTTGTGTAGTCAATCTCTGGTCCAGGGTATCCATGGTACATTTTTCCCACACTAATTTAAACCAAAATAAAAAGCTCTATTTTGCAACATTAACAAGGGAACAAGTTTGAATACAGATGGAAAATGATTTTAAAAGATCTACCCCTCTATCCTATGGTTCAATTTTATTCAACTTCACAAATACCTATTAAATATCTACTAAAGGACTGAGCTAAGTGCTGGATCAGAATGGGCAGGAGAGCAGAAGCAGAAGTCAAGCTAATGACAGGAAAAGGGGCATCAGCAAAGCCCAAGTCTTTTCTTTCATCCAAAGAAAGGAACAGTGCAACCAGTTAACCAGCCAGCTAGGGACTCTCTTCAATGCAGCATCTGTCTTCACTATAAGTTTATGGGTCTTTGTCAAGAAACAAGGCAAAGTTAGCACTGAAATGGACGAAAAATGAACTGTGTGTAGTTTTCCATCTTGGCCCATAATGGAATTCAGCACTTACTGTTTGTCAAGGACATGGACACTCTTTGGTTTTCACCAAATGCTAGGTTAGCAGTTTGTAATCGTTCCAAGTCTAGGCAGGTGCTCAAGAGTAGAACAGGGCACATCTGGTCAGCCACTCAGTTAAGTACAAATCTTCCCCTTGTGTCTTTACTATATATTTTTCTGGGCACACCGGCTTGGCTTTATTTCTTTGAGAAGCCAATGTAACTTAGAGTGCAAATATGTTTTGTTACAAAAGGCGTGTACACAAGTGCACTCTACAGGATATGCTGTACACATCCCAAAGCGGGAATGTTATTAAAGTTCGTCTTGCTCTAATAATCTCTGGCTTGCTGAGATGGAAAGCCTCTAAGTTAGCCTCAATCTAACAAAACCAATGTACACAGAAGCCACTTGTGCAGCAGTTCCAAATTAAAAAAAAAAAAGTAATGAGAAAGTGTGAACATTTTCCCTCCGAAACCTTAGTGGGCCAGTGTCTAGTCTTCTAGATCTTTCCTTCCATTCTATCTGTCCCTTTCATTCTCCCCCTTCCAAAAGGAGTACCAAAAAACTGGTTAGATAACATTCACATCTCTGGCATTTTCTACACCATTTGAAAAAAAAAAAATAATAATAATAATAATGTTGCAGAAAGTGGGATTCAGGTTATTGAAACTTTAATAACTTTGCAGGAAGTTGTGAAAATGACTCAGCCTTTAGAATGACATAGCTTCTTTTTACCACTTACTTCACAAGACTGCTGCAAGGAAAGTACTTTATAAGTTGGAAAGCTATGTGAACATGAGTTATTAGTTATAATAAAGAAAATAATAATAAAAGCTTCTGCTATTGCATGATATTTGATCATAATATTTTGATATCTTGATATTCATATGATATATACAATATTTGACATTTGCCTTCATTCAAAGACCTGAAAGAAGTCCTCGAATTAGACATATCACCTGCCCAAAAAATGCTTATATTGCTAAAGGAACACTGAATTTGACTGTCTGGACACATATACATACATACAAACAGGCAGGGTTTCAGCAGGGTGTTTACAATCAAGTACAGATACCACACAAAGGCATCAGCTGATAGCAACTTCTGTTTCCAGGACCTTAAAGAGCAAACAGGCCAGGCATCTGGAGATCACAACTCACCTCCATCTCCTCTCCTTAAAGGGGGAGTGGGGAAAAGTTGCCAGCACTGACCAGTAGTTTCTTAAGAGACTTACCAACAAAGCCCTTAAGCTTCTATAAGTAGCTAGAAAGCCAGTGTCCATGTTATGCTGAAGGGGGCAGAAGTTGAGAAGGAATTTTTTCGTGTTTCCGATAACATTTCAGGGAAGGGAGAGTAGGCCAAGCTGGGTTATTGTGCAATCTTAACCTTATGGACTCTTCTCAAATCGCTTAAAAGGAAAGAAAGAAAAGAAAGCCTGCTTTTCACACACACACACACACACATACACACCTCTTAAATTAAAAACTCGCCCATGCGGGGTGCGGGGAGTGGTGCTAGAGGGTATTTTCACCTGTTCATGGTTTGTCCAAGGATCAGCACCTACAGTGGAAACTGAGCAAGTTCAAGTCCTTGCCCTGCCTTGTTTCTCTCCCCCATGGCCTTAATCCCACATACTCAATCAGATGATTATAAATTCTCAGCACAAAAACTACAAAAAGCTTTGGAACCCCATACAATCTCTCCCCAACTCCTCTACCCTAATCATTTTACAGACTGTTGGTAAAATAACATTAAAGATTTATGCTGCCCCTTTGGCTTGGGGAGGAGCCTGGGCGGGTTTAGAAAGTCCCCCGATTAGAGGCGTGACACCAACATCTGTGCAGCGAGGGGGGAATAGGCTTTTCCTCCATAGCCCGGGGGCTGAACTGTGGGCTCTCTCCTCAGAGGGGAGGCAGGTGGCAAAATGTCACTTTGAGTGGGGGAGAGAAAGAGAACTAGGAAAAGAAGAGGAGGAAAAGAGTAAAGAAAGGAGAAGAGGTAAAAAGAATGATCAGTAAGGAAGGAGGGAACGAAGGAAAGAGAGCAGGAAGAAATATAAGGAAGGAAAGAAAGAAAAGAAAGAATAAAGAAAAAAGAAGGAAGGAAGGAAAGGAAGGAAGGAAGGAAGGAAGGAAGGAAGGAAGGGAAGGAGAAAGAGAAAGAAAGAAAGAAAGAAAGAAAGAAAGAAAGAAAGAAAGAAAGAAAGAAAGAAAGAAAGAAAGAAAGAAAGAAAGAAAGAAAGAAAGAAAGAAAGAAAGAAAGAAAAAGGAAAGGAAGGAAGGAAAAGAATTTAAGCAAGAAAATAAGAAAGGAAGGAGAGAGAGCTGGGCACCACAAACCCGAGAAACACTTGAACAGCTAGCGCAACCCTTTTGGGGAAAGAAAAACTCAGAAATGACCCAACAGACTCTATCCCAATTTTCTAGCCCTTTCTCAAGCTCACTGCGATTTCTCTTAAGATCTGGGACCTTACAAGGGTCTTGAGGCAAATTAGCTCTGCTGCCCCACCACACACACACACACACACACACACACACACACACACACACACACACACACACACACACACTCCAAAAAATAAATAAATACACACTGCCGAAACATATCCTCTCGCGTTCCCCACCATCCCCACAAAGTTGAGTTTTTGACTTTCACGCGGTCCGAGCCGACAACACTCACCTTCTAACTGCGGAGGACAGTGGAAATAAAACATTGCAAACTGGGAAGCAGGTTCGGGCTGGGGTCCAGAGCTGCAAGGCAAACAACAGAGGTATTTTCTTTCCTATACTTCTCTTCTGCCTCCCCGCCCCCTTGCTGTGCCCCACCCCCTTTCAGTCTGAAGGTGGAATATTCAAGTCAAACCCCAAACTGCATCACTCTTGTGTAACACCCCTGAGATAGGCTGGAGTTACCCTGGTTTCAGGAAGTAAAATGGAAAATTCTCCCCACGTTCTCTAGCCCATACTGGGTGGTTGTGTCCCCTTGATGAGACATAATTACCTCTTCTGCCCCCTCCCCCGAATTTCAAACTTGAAGATTATCCACTTAACGGAATTTGGCTATGCATTCATCCTTCTGAGAGAATCCAGGAGAATGGATTCTTTCTTTCATCTGTACATCTAACTCCCTAGGCAAACATCTCCAACCCAAAGTTCCTCCTCTCCTCCCCTCCCCCTCCTCCGACTCCCGCGAGGGAGGGCAGAGACAGACACACAGTCTTCAGTAGGGGCGGACAAAACCGAGAGATAAACACCAAGACCTAACAGTATTATCTCTTCTAAACTAATAGGAGCAGACGGCAGCAGGGAAGAGACTCCTTTCCTTTCCTTCCTCATATTGTGATTCTTCATTTCTAACAATGTCGAGATACGTCCTGTAAAGCTGTTCCATTTGACAGGCAGTTTCTGTTAAGTAACTAATATTAAACGCATGTGAGCTGGGTAAAAAGAGAAAATAAAGATGAGGCTCCCCATACCTAATGCGAGTAGAAACGAAAGCACCAGTCGGACATCTAGGCAGCGTAAGGAGCTGGGAATTGCCGGCTGCAGTCACAGAAGGACTCTACAGAGTTCGGGAAGTGGCCAGATGTCTTTATATCTGTCTACAGCATGATCTGCCTCTCAGCACTTCCCTTTATAATCTCACGCATAATTGGCCTTAATCTGATTATTTCCAGCGCTGTCTACAGTGAGTAACTTGGATAGGTCTATTGGGCCTTACAAATGGCCCACGTGGTGTTTAAAAAAAATCCGTCATTTCTCAGCAAACATCAGGAATGTTGTTTGCCCCCCCCCATAACAAACCAGAAACAAACAAAATTATTCTATAAACATTTCTATTTCTCCTTGCTCCTTCGGTCCTCTGTTCAGCTGCCTTAGACTAAAACCTTATTTAAGGAGGTGGAGGAGGGAGGGAGATAGATATATATTTATAGAGAGATTTTTTTCGGTACTTGCTCTTGTGGCGAAGGCCCAGCGGCTCCGGGATTGGAAATTGACAAAGCGCCGGTAATTGCCCGCCGGATGGGTTTTGGGGGGACGCTTTGCACACGACTTCCCTTTCCAAGCGATCGTACAAAAGGAAAGTTTGATTTTGTTCTCAGCAAGGGGTCCCTGGATTTATGCTCGCTTCCAGTCTGCAAATGATATGCGGTGGGACCCTTCGCAATTACTTTTAAAATGCATCCGAGGCAGACACTCAGCGGAGAGAGACCGCCCTTCCCTCTGCCTGGGTGAAAATTAAACTCTAAAGTACCGAGCTGAAATTTTCAAGTCAGGGGCGCGGGATTGGATCAAATCACATAAACTGCAAAAAAAAGCAAGTCTAATGGCGTATAATTGGTTCTGTAATAGCATTACACAAGGATAATAGCCTGTTATGGCCCCCTGCACTATTAAGTGCTTCCCTGGCGGAAAGCCTTTATGATATTAAAGGGGGAATATAATGATATTTTGGTTATTAAATGCGTGTAATTAATTTATGCACCACTGAAAATAAAGTTGGTATTATGACCCACTCAAGATGCATCAGAAGATGCAAGTCAGACAACTGTTGATAAGTTCTGGTGTCTATGTTTCGTCTAGACTGCTGATTTTATTTTGGGACAATTGCTTCTTGGACAGACTACACAAATTGAATATTTTATAAACATTATAATGTTCTGTGCAGCAACCGAATAAAGGCGAAGAGCCCCGCAAGGTCTCGGAATCCTGGCGCGATCTTAAAGACACAGTATTTGGAACAAAAGAAATTGCGTGTCCTGCACCTATGTCTTTTTCTGAGATCGTGGGGAGTGAGACAGCTGAACAGTTGTTTGCTGCTTTGGTATACACAGTGGGCCCTTTGAAATAAGAGCTGGTGGGAAGGTGCGGCTTTATTTAAGACCGTTTGCTGGGGTTTCGAATCAAGGCGCGCCCTCAGCGAAGAAAATAGATTGGGTTCGACCTGGGGAAAGATTGGCTCCGCTACTCGGAAGAAACAGTTTAAAACTCTTCTCCAGTCGGAAATTGAGTAGGTGGAGCGGTATGTGAGTGCCACATTTCGGGAGATTTCCAGCAATGGGGACGAGGATGGGACAGCCTTCACTAATCTTTCCTGAAGATGAACTTACATTCAGTCTAGTCGACCTACTGGAGAGAGAGCTGAGGAGCTGACTATGGTTTGGGCCACAAGCGAGTGACATAACTTCCAGGCTTCCTAGTTCCTTGTGAATGCGACCGCGAAGTGTTCTTCAGAGGTCTGTCTTCTTCCCCACCAAAAGAAATAGCGGAAGAGGGATTCCATAATTACTCTTAAACTTCAGGGACAGGACCAGTAGGGGCTCTTGTATCCAAAAGCCTAAATCTCCCCCACCCCACCCCACCCAGGAGAGGGGGTGAGATGAACATCTGATCACTACAACCCTTAATAAAATAGTCACAGCTTCATTATAGCGCTCTTGGGGCTAGTTCGCCTTAAGAGGGTAGGTATGGGTGAAAGACAGAGTTGCACCCTCTCTAGCAGCTTACAGATGGGCGACTTTAGTCTTGGAGTCTTAAAGACTCAGATGCTTGCATAACAAAGCTAAGTGCTCCAAGTCCTTGCTTTAAGAGATGCACACTATATATGTGGACATAAATTACTAAGACCTTCATTAATTCCTTTTCTCTGAACGACAGGTTCGCTCCAAGTAACGGAGGCCAGTGGGCAGCTAAACCAGAGAGCTAAACGGTAGTATTTCTTTCATTAGTATTCTGCCATTAGTAGGTAGCATTTCTCAACCCTGATCTACACTTCAAAGTCTGTTTAATGTTACTGAACTGAAGGTAGATTGGGCGTGATTAAAAGTTATCCCCACCAGGAGTCTTCTTCCAGCGCTCAATCAACAGCGTTCCCAGGATGAATTGGTTCAGTACCCTGGACAGAGCCACGCGTCTTTTTTTCCTTTTACTTCGCTGTCCTAAATCTTTGTGCTAAGTCGCAGAAAAGAGGGAAGAGATTCCCGGAGAAGTTTGCATAACTTCTTAGAGGGATTATTTAAACTCGTAGACATAATATCATATACTGATCCAAGTTCCTTCTCCCCCACTTCTCCCTTTTGGGAAAGTTATCTGGTAACGGAAGCTGAACCTTCTACTCCGTATTTAATCTTAGCCTTCTTTGTATTGAAATATCACAGTCCCAATATATGCTGAAAACGGATACTTCTAGAAAATTCTTCTTACTCTTGCTTCTGAAGTGTTTGAGGCAACCAAAGACTTCGCCCCCGCAAGCAGCTCTGAGCTTTCCCTTTGTAGGGAAATGGATAACACAAGTGTATGTGTCCCCAGTAATTTCCCCTTAGGGTCAACAAATCTTTCACTTGAAACAAACCATATAACTGAAAGGTTGAGAATCTGTTTTCCCTGTAGTCGCTGGCCCCTGTACATCACCCCATTCCCTTGGTGAAACTCGCTAAGATGGGTAATCATTTCTTCTGAACCTTCAAGTTTAATTCACCCCCTATTGGAGAAGAGACGTAAAAGAGATAAGACTAGAAGCAGAAAACGACATCAAAGTTTAATTTCTTCTCTCTGATTTTACAAACACTCAGGACCCTACACAGGATATGATCAGTGTTTTCTCTACCTGGCCACAAAAAGGGGGTGCTGGTAACTAAAAGGTTATTTTTCCTTTTTTCATCTGCAATAAAATGTATTTTCCAATTAGCCAAATTTGCCGATTTGTCCCGCTTGGACACTCTTATAATTTATAACATAAAAGTGTACTTTCTTTATCTAAAGACCAAGGTGACTGCTTTTAATTTTCTCTAACCTCTTTACACTTGATGTTCACCAGACTCATCATGTTAATTGGCTTCATATACGGATCATCAGTTTAATGAAGAAATAAATCCTTTGTTGCTTTATGCCCCTCTGTTTTAACAGTGATTGCTTTAATGAAGAATGTGACGTGTTCCCAAATCAGAACTGCAGGAGTCATTAGAGAGTGGGTTTTCTAATACTATGGGTGAAATGCTTATTTAAAGTTAAAACCATGAAAATGTAGTATTTCCTCATATCCTTCCCCCACCCCAGTTATAATGGGAAGCACCATCCAATTCTCTAGAGCCAGCAAAGAGAAAAGAGAGTGTGCTCTATTCTTCAGTGTACTTTATGCCTCTGAAAGATCAAAGGTAATTATTGTATTTAATATAGAATGTCTTGTTAGCATCTTCAAATTCCCATCAGGAATCATCCCCTAGCTAATAAATAGGACTGTGTGATTTCATCTTCTACCTAACGTATCAGAGAGATAAGAGGGAAAATTGGCAGAGAGGGAAGCATAATTCAAGTTCCAAGGTTGTTTATTTGAAGTAGAATTTTTTTAATTACAAAACTACAGGATGGGGATAGGAAACATAGCTATAGAATTTCCAATTTGGGGTGACTTTTTACAGAACAGGCCTAATTAAAGAAGACACCTGCAAATCCAAAGACCTAGGGCATAAAGGGGAAAGCATTTGCACTGTGCTAATGGCAACAGGCTACAGCAGCAGATTTATAAAGACCAAAACAAATGTAGTCAGAGGATGGTGATATGAGTTATATATCTCTAGTATCAATTAATAGGGGAGTAATCTTGATTTCTCTAATGGATATTTGATTTTTCTAATTTTAGTCTTGCTTCAGAAATGAAAAAAACATTAAAATATTAAGAGCAACTCTCAAAAGGCAGGGAGGAGGCTCCTAGAAAAAATCCTTAATTTTGTTTTTCCTTGTCTTTTGGTTGGATTAAAGGTCATTTTAAAGTGTTGTCTTAAAAGTCTTCTGCACTGATACAGACACCAAATCTTTAGAAAATTAAAGGAATGCAAAGCTCAAGTTTGTTGTTTCAAACACCTTTTCCTTAGTGGCATTTACTTCTAAACTTGCATTCAGTTTTTAGGAATTTTGAAGTCTTTGTAAATATCTTAGCCACCCAAATAAGTACACAGATGCTAAACTTGCTTAACATCTCAATTCTCTGGAGTGGAGTGATCAAAAGAGATTTTCACCAAGCTCTCTAAAAACGTTTGACAGGCAATTTCAGGTTATAGAAGGAGGTCTGATTTTATTCTCATAACACTGTGGCTAAAGTAAATATAATACACCAATTGGTCATTGAACTTTAGAGGGAGAAATCACTACTGAATTCCTAATAAAATATTCTGGAAGAGCTCAGGTAATTTATCATTATATACTATAGTATTAATAATTTAATAACGATGCCTTATATTTGAATAAGGCTTTATAGTTTATAAATCACTTTCAAATGCATTATCTCTTTTGATCCCCAAGACAGCCTTAGTGGGGTAGAAAGATTATGCATCATTATTCCAATTTATAGACCAGGAAACTAAGAATCAAATGTGACATATCTAGGAAGTGGGAGATCCAGTTCAAGAATATAAGTTTCTTGAACTCTTTGTGTTTTTTTAACTTTTTTTAACTTTTAAAGGTCTCCTGTTTTTCCCGCCAAAATGTTAAACATACATATGTTGTATACACGTACACATGTATGTCACTGTTTTGAAGTTTGGGAAATATCTAATTATAGCTTTGGCTACTTAGCCAAATAGGATGAAATCCAAAGTGGCTAACTGGAATTCCAGACAAGCAAAGGACTTCTGAATGGAAATATATGTGTATGTGTAAGTGTATGTCTTATGTAGATAGTTACTTATCAATAGATATAAATATCTATAGATACGGATATCAAGGGATGGATCCACATTTTATTACCAGGCAAATTCCATATATTTCATTTTTTTTTTTACCATTTCAAGTCAACGGTGGCTTATTAAATTCAGGCCAGCTACTTCTTAAATAGTTCACATGAGAATATAGAGCTATAGAATAAATAAATATAAGTTGTCTCCAGCAGGCCATATGAGCTTGGCTCCTTAATAAGTTGAGAAATCTACATGTCTATATATAATTCCATATAGAGCTTATAACTATAATTACCATAAATAATACAGTCTGCTGATTCCTTGATAGAAGACTGTGATATAGCTAGCTGAGTACTATGACAAACTCCTTCTGGCCCTTTCAGTCATAAAACCATAGCTGTCAACACTGTCACCATGCCTCCCTACCAAATGAACTCCAAGAACATATGTCTAGAGCTGGAAGGGACCTTAGAGAATATCTAGTTCAATTCTCTCATTTTTGGATAAAGAAACAGGCTCAGAGAGTTTACATGGCTAGCCCAAAGTGACACAGGTGGCAAGAGTTGGGTTCAAACCGCAATCCTCTGACTTCAAGTCAAGAGCTTCTTCCTATACATGTTACCACCTTGTACTAAATTCCATAAGATGAATCCCTTTTCTACCAAATTCCATTTTGTAACCAATGAGGTTACAAGGTGGCTTTTCAAGGCCTTCCTTCCTCACATTCCAGATAAGAATAATGCTAACACTTATTAAGAGATAACAATTATTGGTTCAAATTTTATATCATTCATACTAAATTGCCTGAATATGAGAGCTTTTCATAATAGATATGTACCAAAATCATTACAGAAATAATATAGATGTCATACTCAGAATGGTGTAATAGGAAGAATGTTTTACTTGATTCCAGAAACCTTGACTCTGACCCTCCACCCTCAATACTAGCTATATGAACCTGAGAAAGTCATTTTACCACTCTGATCCTCAGTCTCTCCAACCATAAAATGAAAACATTTACTTATACTTCCTACTTCACAGGGTTGTTGTGAGTAAAGTGCTTTGTAAGTTTCCAAGCACTTTATAAATATAAGATGATATTTAGCACAGATCAAATCAACTGGACTTAGGTAAACACCTTTACCAGATGTTCCCTCTTGAACTGGAAAAATTATCAAGACTCAGTTGAAGTGCCACCTCCTGCATGAGGCCTTCCTGATTCACTCCAGTAGTTAATGCCCTCCTCCAAAACACTGCTTTATATTTATTATTATTTGCCTATCTATTTACATTTTGCCTCCTGCCCTCCCCTCCCCAAAAGAATGGCAGCTCCACAAGGGGTCAAGAATATGCTCATTTATGCCCTTATATCCCCAATACCCAGCACCATTCTGGGCACATGAAAAGCAGATAATAAAGGCTTGTTGAAATGAATACTAGGTAATCATAGTTTTCTGTGATGATTTTCAAATGAGACAGGGGGCAATTGTACTAAGAAGTCTTAAATGTGATGAAGCAACAAGGACTACAAGACATATTTTCTCTGCACACTAAAAATCTAAATTAATTCACTAACTAGCCTCTGGAAAGTATCATGAAGTACTTTAAAGGGTGGATCCTTTAAAAGGTGCTTAGTCTACCACCGGTGCTCGATAAATATTAAATAATAAAACAAGTGTTCCTTCTGAAATGAATATTGGAGGAGTGATATTAGCTTGCTGCATGAATTATTAGTTGGCAGTACTAAAGCTATTCACTTACTAATAGGGCCAGATTGTGTACTAGGCAAAATTGCCCTTGCCACCTCTGGGAACATCCCTGCTGCTTCTTCTACCTGGAACACCTTCCTCCCTCCTCTCCAACCACCCCAGTTTTGTGTGTCCTTTCAAAGCCCAGCCCAAGTCACATGTCCTGCCTAAACCATGCTAAACCCCAGTGATCTCTCCCTCTTCTAAATCCCCAGACAACTTATTTTTTCTACTCTCTCATCAAGCACTTGGCATACACTGCCTGGAGTTGTTATTTAACAACCTCATGAGCATATGGATTGTTGCCTAAATGAAATTGCTAGGTTATCAGGTATCTAAAATTCACTGCAGTAAGCACAGAGCTAGGCAAATGATAGGAATCTGACCGTCTCTTACAATATGATATATGAAAAATAGTAATTCAATAAAGTGGATCAATCAACAACCATTTGTTAAACACTTGTCACATGTCAGGCACTGTGCAAGGTAGTGGAGATACAAAAAGAAAAGCCAAATAGTCCTTGCCCTCAAGGAGCTTATCTTCTAATAGGAGGTTGCCTTCTAAGGGAAACATGTACATATACAGTTATATTTAAAACATACAAAGCAGATCAAATACCAACAAAAAAGCAAGCAAAAAAACTTTGTGAGAAAAGGCAGTAGAAACTGAGAGAGCCAGTGATGGTTTTCTGAAGAAAGCAGCATATGAACTGAGTCATGAAAGAAATCAGGGACTCCAAGAGACTCCAAGAGATGGAGATGAAAAATATTCCAGGCATGGGGAACACACAGTACAAATGCACAGAGAAGAGACAGTTTCTTGTGCAAGGAATAGTAAAAAAGTCAGTATGGTGGTACTATAGAGTTTGTTATGGGAAGTAATATGTAATAAAGCTGGAAAAGGAAAATGGGCATGGTTTGGAAGAATTTAAAATGCCAAACAGAGAAGTTTCCATCTTCTCTTAGAGTCAGTGGAGAATTGGTTGAGTAAGAAGTAGGGGGAGGTGACGTGGTCAGACTTACAATTTTGGCAAATCACTTTAGATGCAGATATGGCTGAATGACCCAACCCTAAAATGATCCATGATTAATGAATCAATGGTAACCTACAAGGAAGTTACTAAAATGCCTCCCTAGGTTCTGTCTTTGGCCTTGTTCTATTCAATATTTTTTCACTTGGTCAAATAAAGGCGTTAAGGATATGTGTGTTAAATTTGTAAATGACATGAAACTGGGAGGGATGAGTAATTCTTGTATTAGAAACTTGGAGTTCAAAATATCTGGACAGGTTAAATTATGAGCCAAATCTAATTGTGTGAAGTCTGATAGACATAAATGAAAAAATCCTACTTCAACGTCTAAAGAATATATTGTACAAGTCCAGAATAGGTGAGGCATGCTGAAGAATCGGGATCCATCCAACTTGCTTGAAACCTTCTTTGATTTCTCCTGATATTTAGAGGATACCAGTGGAACATTCTGGATGTTCACCTGTCATCTATGTTTCTTGTCATGTGACCAGCTCCTCTTCTCTTCCTCTCATACGGTTCTTTAAAGACATCTTTTACTCCTGTTCCGCTTCAGAGTTCTTCACAGATTATACATTGCTTGCTGCTCACATCCACCTTACACCTGTCCACTTGCCTCTTTCTGAAAGTGCCTTTTAATTTTTGGAGGAAGTTATATTTCATGTCTCAGGTTTTCATCATGTCATAATTTGTACATATTATGTTATATAGCAACACTGGTAGAATGTTAGTACTGAGGAGATGGGTCTTTGCTTTTATGAGAACCTTGGGATCAATAAAGAAGTTTTTGTCATTTCCTGAAGATAATGGAGTCCAATCTACACATCTTCCTCCTCCTATTCAACTCGGAATTCATCTGTCCTCCCAGATACACATATTTATGGATAAACTCTACAATGTCCCAATCCAAATGCATATTGAAATCTTGACAAAGACAATCTTCATTTACCTTGTCTTACCTGAAGGGATGGACAGGCCAAAGTTGGATTCTGAGTTAGATTACCGATATCTCCTAAGAAACTGAAAATTTTCTGATGCTCAATGTAATCAGCACATTGTACACAAACAGGAACATCTGAGGGAGCTCACTTTCCATTGTGGGAATCCTTCCTCAACCTGACCTCTGTGTTGGATCTTCTACCATAGTGTCAGATACCTTGGATGAGCATACATCTCACACTATTTTAGGACTCTACTAATGCTTATTATCAGAGGATTATTGAATAGACATATCTACTGTGATGTGTTCCAAGGAATGTTGGATGATTTTGATGTATAAATGGACACACTTTGGAAAAGAGCTTATAAGGCAATGTTTTGTTCTACTGAACCAAATGGGGTTTTTGTTTTGTTGTGTTTTTGTAATCAATAAGCAAAAAGTACAATGGAATCTTTTATTCTCTACATATTTCAGTTAATTACACAATTGTAAAAATGTAGTCTACTCTTGAATATTGTGTTGAATATTGCTTTAGAAAGCCTGTTTGATCCCTTTGAGTATCCTCACTAAAAATTACCTCAGTTCATATATAGATAACTCTCATAAAGATTTTCTATGGGTGGGCGAATAGGTGTATATAATATAATAGTATATATAGTATATATATGTATATATGCATACATAATACATGTCCTTATCATTGTTCTCTCAGTCACCTTTCCTTATAATTAGGATCTGAGTTTTTTCTTCAATTTTGGTGTTTTCCCCTACTTTAGTTATCTTTGTATATCAGTCACTCACCATAATCATGTTGCCTTCAGGACAAATTTCCATATTCCCTAGTTCACAACTTGCTACTTTTCCTGTCTTTGCTCTCTTCAGTGCCAATTCTACCCTCTCTATAAGCACATCCAGTCTCCAATGTTAGGATACAAGTGTGGTGGTCCAAGGAGAAAATAGTTTGTCGTCATAATAATTTGCAAATATTTTCCATTTTTCTTCTATTTATCATCTTCCTTCCGTCATCCTTGAATGCTCTTGGGATGACTTTACTTAGTTGGATGTCTTGCCAAGCTTTCTTTATATTGGTTTTACCCTCCACTGTTTCTGCTTTATGAAATGAGATTGCTCATAATCATCCATTATCCTTCATAAGATTTTACAAACACATTTATGTTCTAAATCTTCATTGCCTTTGCCAAATATCTCTCTCTATTTGGCAAATAAGTCAGATGTTTGCTGACTAAGACACTTTCTGGGCCTTTGGGGCTCCAATTAGTTTACATTGCTTAAATTTCTAGATAAAATTATTATGGTGGGTGTCGATTTCTGCTGTCCCTTTGCCATTTTTTATTTTAAATTACTCATTTAAATAGTTTACTATATCTTTTTTCCATTATTATTTTTCCTTTTTTTTTTTATTAATTCTGATCTTAGTTCTGGCAAGTCAATGGTCTAAAAGCACACAGAGAGATGATGAGTCAAGGACGTTAATAACAATCCTTTTTCTTTCTATTAAAAGAGTATCTGTTTTGTTTCTCATGGTTTTATTTAATGTTTGCCAGGTTCTGTGCCAATTCTTTCATGAAAAAAGTGTTTGTGATAGAAACACAAAGCTTCTATGTACAAATCTTTAACCTCTTTCATTCCCTTTTCCTGAACCATGCTTTCCCATATATTTCTCCCCACTCTCAACATTTCCCAGCTTTACCTTGAATTCACCAAGTGTTGGAATGTGTGCTGATCTAACTTGGAGAGTCTTTCCAAGAATTTCCCACTACTTCATCCCCAACAACCATGTTAGTACAATTGTTGTTCAATTGTTTCCAGTCATGTCCAATTCTCAGTGACTCTGGGGTTTTCTTAGCAAAAATATTGGAGTGGCTTGGCATTTGCTTCTCAAGCATGTTTGTATGTAAGATACAATTATTTTCATGCTTGTCTTTTTACAAATAATTATCACTAGTACTACAATACCTAATGACCAAATATTCCATGAAGTAATGTTTCTTATTGCCTTTAGGATAAAAAAACCCTAGGAGCATGTTGGTAAATGTTTAATATCTGGGCTCTCAAGAGGGGGAAAAAGTATGCATACCTTTTAAGTGTAATCTGAATTATTAACACTTTCTTAAGTTTAAGTCATCAATAAAACAATAAATCAAGCCTTAATTTGTAGCAATTGCCTGTTTCTGAGGTGTAAATGACTATGCTGAAAATTTAACCATCAGCTAGCAATCGTTCAGAACTAGCTCCAGCATACCCTTGAATAAAACCTACTATGCCGACTCCTTTATGCTCTCTGAGGAACACCTGGGAGCCATCCTTCCATTTAGCTGAAACTTCATTTTTTATTCAGGTTTTGTTTATAGCAAGGGAACATCAAGATTGGTATAACTTGGCTTCTCCAACAATATGCCTATTCAGTGGTCATTGGACAATGATATCACATTCAATGTAGCAACAGAAAACATTTATTGACATCTAAAAACTATGTGATTCTTATACTTTCTTCCCCCAGCCTTTTTTTAACCACTCAGCTGCCATCATTAAAGAAGCAGAAGGGGTTGCAAAGCACTAAGAGACATTTTTTTATTTTACTTTGTTCCATTATTGCCATTCCCCCCTTTTAAAAAAAACCATACTCAGCTCATCCATCTACCAGTAATACCTCTTCATAGTTAGCTAGGCTGACCCTCAAACAATTGATTTCATATTCAAATCCGTTCCAGCACAGTAAAATGTTTACATTCTGCTGGCAAGACCTTCAAGAACCCAGGCTCCCCAAATGATTTCCCAGTTTTGGTAAAGGGGACAACTCCCCCATTTTCTACCTCCCTTGTCAGCACACTCATTTCTGGAACCATGGTCTATAGAGTGGTTATCTCATGGTGAGGCTGTAGTGTTCAACAACATGGAAGTGAGCAAATCTGCACAGACAGAGGAAGTGAAGAAGTAAAAGGAGGCCACGTTGTTCTGCTTGAGTGAAGACAAGAAGAACATTGTACTGGATGAGGGCAAAAGGATTCTGCAAACTGTTGAAAACTCTAGGCCACCTTTGTCAAGATGCTAGCAGAAAAGGAATGTCTTATGCCCTCTATATCACTATCTATAAGACCAAAGAGACCAAGAAGAGAAGACCTGGTGTTCCACTTCTGGGCCCTCCAATGCTGAACCCTCAAGAACAGAGTGAAATACGTGAACTCCAACAATGCCATAGGGAAGAAACTGATGGGGGCTGAGTCTCAAGCAAACTGCTCTGAGGAAGCATGCAGTGATCGAGTCTCCCACCTCCAGGTCCCTGTCTAGAGCTGCCATGATCCTTACCTGTCCTAGCCCCAGGAAGAGGTGGGGGACATCAGGTTACCTTCTTCCTGCCAGTCCAGAAGGTTTAACAGGGAGAGAGCTATTCCTTCACCCCATTTGCCAAACTGCCCCCTGACCCTCACCCTCATATAGCTAATTGGCATTTGAGCTGAGTATTGAAGCAAACTAGAAATTCTAATAGGCAGAGGAGAGGAGAGAGATCACTCTAGGCATGAGGAATAGCCTAGGTGAGAAATACAATGTCACATACATGGAAGAGTATGGAGGCCAGGTTAGCTGGAACATAGTGTGTGTGATGTGGAATAATGTGAAATCAGTCTGAAAAGACTAATTGGAGCTAGGTTACAAAGGACTTTAAACACCAGAAAGAGGAATTTATTCTAGGAGAAGCAAGGAGACACTGAAGACTCTGGAAGTAAATGGGGGGTTTCCAGAAACTAACTTCATTTACTTCATAATCTGATGCCAAGGGGAGGGAAAGGGAATCCGAAACCCTGCCTCGCGTCGGTCGTAGAGGGAAGCCACGGAGGAATACAGTCCTCTCTCCCTCTGACCCTTACTTAACCTCACAGGCAGGCTAGGCCTTTCCTTGATGGTTCCTTCCAGGAATGTTCAGCAGACTCAGATCATGTAAAGAACTCAATAAAATCAATCTGAACCATGAAGTCAGCAGCACAGCAAAGCAAAAACAAAAACAAAAAACCAACCTATGTCAATATACACTCTTAAATGCACATACATCTATTAATGATATTTACAGACTGAATTCCACATAAGGAAACTGGAGTCCTTTATGAATACCCTGCAGATTGTTCTCTGAGAATAGAAGAAATAAAAAATGGAAAATATCCCTTTTTTATAGCAGAAGTTAATTAAATAATTGAAGTTATCATAATTGAAAAATCATAATGATTATCGTTATCATTAATAACCCCTTAAATTTATACCAAGTCTTCTTCTGAATCCTCATTAAGGTACAGAGGCAATCCTGGATTTGAAGTCTATGTAGTAGAACACAATTTCTAGCAGGTCCCATAAAATTGGAAATGTTCTAAGGATAAAACCAACAGATTATCTCCACAAGCCAGTCTAGCTAAGTCCTGAAAGGCTAGCTCCTAACCAGATTTGCCTCAGGTTAATTAATTTTGGACCACAGAGTCATGAAGAATTGGACTTGACTGAAACTGAAAGGACTGAATAACAAAATTCTTAAAAACTGTCTAAGAAATCTTTAGAGGTGGTGACAAACACAGAGAGCCAACAATGGAACCAGATTGAAATGTAGTTGGGGCACATTTAACAAAATAAATAAAAATACAATGGCATGTAGATAGGTAGTTTTTAAGTCAATATGCTGCTTGCAGGGATCCTTACATGTAGTTCAGCAGCCCCTGTTCCTATTTGAGTTTGACACCATTGACGAAAAGGGTATGCCAAATAGGAAGGCACAAAAACGGGAAGTCAGTGGTGCAAAAGGCAAACCGTCTAGTTGACCATTTTGCTGAAGTCTAAACTTGATTGGAAGTATTGGTAAAAAAACCAACTTGAACCAACTGAAATTCAACATCCTACTAAGTGAATAGAAAAATAGAGATGCTTAAACCCAGTTCTCCAATTATCCCTCCTATTGGTCTACTCAGGCTTTCTACTTGCTTTTCTAGTTCTCTCAAAAGGAGAAGATTCCCGTGGGGAGGGAAATGTGAAATAAATGTTGTGCCTTCTCCATTATGCTGAGCAACTCCATCAGTCATACAGCCCTGAAAGGAAATGTGAGAGTGGACCACCAGAGAGAAGAGAATAAAATTCTTTTATCTTCCATCTATCCCTCCTCCTTTTTTCTTTTATCATTTTTTCCTTTTTATTTATTTTGTTTTTAATTTATGGAATTAAAACAAGTATTTCCATAACACAGTATTTTTTTTTTAAAAAAAAGATGATTGGACATGAAGCTGTAAATCTATTATGTACAACTTGATATTCCTTTTAAATATATTTTCTCACTTTTTATGCATTGACTGTACTAGGTAGAACCCTGGAAGAGGGGCCAATGGGATGTTGTTTGATGGCTGTGACTATGAAGGTTTGCTATCATGACCTTCCACCTAACAACAACAGAATGAAGATGATGATTCCAAATGCATTTGGGGGCATTTGGTAATAAGATGGGAAGGGAAATCAGCTTAACAAATCTTTTAGCATCTCCACAATGCTAGGCACTAAGGGTAGGCATGAGGATGGGATTTCTAAAGGAGTTTGTGATCCTTATGGAGCTTATAAGCTCATGGAGAAGACAATGATTGAAGTGATTAGAAAATGTATGAAATGTAATGAATTAAAAATAACAATAGGGCAGCTAGATGGTACAGTGGATAGAGTTCTGGGTGTGGAGTCAGGAAGAATTCAAATCTGGCCTCAGAAACATACTAGCTGTGTGTCCTTGAGAAAGTCATCTAACCCTGTTCGCCTCAGTTTCACCATCTTAAAAGAGCTAGAGAAAGAAATGGCAAACCACTCAAGTATCTTTGCCAAGAAAACCCCAAATAGGGTCACAAAGAATCGGATGTGGCTGAAAAATGACTGAACAATGACAAAAACAACAATACAAGTTGTATGATGAATGATATATAATATTTGTAGTATAGGACTATGGATTTTAAAGAGAGAGCTGAAAAAACATTAGGGAAGGCTTCATGGTAGAAGTGGCACTTGAACTTTGAAGACTATGTATAATGTGGAGATGGGGCAGCAGAACAGAAAGGAGAAAGATATTTTTTTCTAAACCAACTTCCATTTCTTTCACTAGTACTTTTTGTCACCAACATATGTCCCTGTTTGACTTATAGGTAAAAATCATAAAAGCCTAGTGATAGAAAAGAGTATCATCATATCCATCCCTAAAAGGCCCAGAAGGGATTGCTTTGTCAATTGATTTTTCTCCAATTTCAGATGAGTAGCTTGAATTTTCAGCCCCCCCCTGGGGAAGGTATACTGCAATATTCTGTTTCTTATGATCAAGAATGTTCAGTCTTGCTCAGTCTCACAGTTGTCCTTTTGTCAGTATTTACTTCAGTTCTCATTCATGACTTAGCATTTCTAGAATGAAAAACTGTCCTTCCTAAGCACAAAAAAAAAACGGCACAGACTAGAAAAATGCCACATTGACTTGGCAATGGCAGCCTAAGTTCATGGCAGCAGTTGCTACCCAAAGAATGGTTTGGTGTAGCCTTGCTTTATCCATAGCGGCAGAGTTTTTCAGGTAATGGAGCCTTTACATTTTCACATGCATACTACTAGGATATTAGAATTATCGACTTGAATTCTTTGGTTCATAAACTCTTATCCAAACACAGAGTTGGATAAGACATTAAGTAAATAACATGTAGTCCAATCTCCATGCTATAAAAGAATCCCATTTCAATATCTCTGCCAGATGGTTATCTTCTCTGAATACTTCCATTGACACCTAGCATAGGAGGTCTATTTTCTATACAAAATCTAATTGTCAAAAGGTACTTTCTCATGTGGATTGAAAATCTGCTTCCCCATAACTTTTGCTTACTAGTTCAGAGGTGGGGACCCTCTAGGTCCTCAAGTGCCACCCTTTAAATGCATACTTCACAGGATTCAATCAGAGTCACACTTGAGGACCTAGAGAGTCACATGTGGCCTCAAGGCCGCAGGTTCCCCAGGCCGGGAGTCTTTATTCTATCCCTTTGAAGCCATTCAGAATGAACCAAATCCCTTATTCATATGACAGTCCTTCAAATATTTGAAGACAGTAACTATTCTCTTCTCTCCCTGCAACTTTTGTGTTCTCATCTTCAGGCAGAACAACTTCAGATCCTTCAACTATTCATTTTCTTTATTATATAAATAGAATTTTTATAAGCATCACCATCACCATCATCATCATCATCATATTTATATACAGCTTCTACTATATGCCCAACGCTGTGCTAAGTGCTTTACAAACAAACACCTAGAATTCATCTTTAATTTAATCAGCCATGGGAGAATATCATAACAGCAAGTCTTTGGAATCATGGCAGTCAGAGAACTTCTTCTTGATCCCTCTCTTAAGATCCTAGCCCTGCCAATAAAAAAAACAAGTGTGACTGTAGTCTACAACATTACTTGTTTTTTTGTGCTCCTGTCATACCTACAGAAGTCTTTTTTTTGCTGCCTTTAGCATTTCTTGCAAGCTTTGGTTCAGTTGAGTTTCAGCCTTCCTGTCTCTTTTTTAAAAAGGTTTATGACAATCTTTTGTATTTGTCCTTGATTATGTGACCTTCTTTCCAATTTTGTGCATGTGCTTTTAAATCTGACTTCATCAAAGGCCTTCCTGAAAACTCACGTTGTTTTTTTAGTCTACCAACTTCGTTCTATGTATGCCTCCCATCCTTCTTGTGCCAATATTCTCTTCTCTAGCGTTTTCAGTCATGAAAGCATATCTAGCTTTCTTCTTTTTTTTAAATCTACTTTCCTAAAGTCCATAATACATTCTGACAAAGTACCACTTTCCCTTTCTTTTGTAGTTCAAATTCCACAATGACACATTCGTTTTTCCCAAGGTTTTCATCAGTTCTTCAATCCAAAGAACACTTCCTTTTGGATCAGAACTCTGTCTTGAGTAAAAGTTCCTTTTATCCCTTCCTTTACATTTTGAGTGATGAAATTGTCAGCAAGGAAAGGATTTACCAGATGCTCTGCTTTCAGCAGAACGTATTTTCCAGCACATGTCCATTATGATTAAAAATCTTCATAGGACATAAAAATCCTATATCTTGCCTCTGCAGATGTGTCATCTAATCAGAAAACTAACATCCAGCTCTTCCCTCTAACTGATCGGTCTACAGGATATGACAATGATCATATTACTTTTCTTTTATGATTATCCAAGTATTCTCTACCATATTCTAAATCCTGGTTCATGTGTACCCATAGGAGATGAATACCTTCTTGTCCTACTGTGTGCTGCTCCTTGGATCATTCAATTAGATCCATTATTTTTGTCAAGATACCTCCTTCTATTTATATATTCTATTTGTAAATTGCATTTCACTGTTTCAGTGATACCTGGGATATAATATTTTTTCTCACAATATTGAATTTATTTTGCTTGTAATACACAAATATATGGACATTTTCATATAGTTGTCCAAAGTAACTCAGAAGTAAAGAATCAAAAGGAAGACTCAGGTCTATTGAGAAAAAATACCAATACTCTTCTACTTTTCCACCTACCACCTGATGACACAAGGATTGCTCTCAATCACTTCCCTTTTATTTTTGCCTGAGTAAAAGGATATTTTTCCTGTAAGGCAACTTATTGTGGAGATGTGCACAGGATGGCAGCCTTCACAGATTTTCCCAGCTTGCAAATAACCTTTGAACATGGGAACATGCCTGGAATTTGAAGCAGTTAAAAGAAAACACTATGTAGGGTAAACACCACCTGAACCAAGTTGATCTTGATCCAATTCCCTTCATCCATGAACCTTATTCTGTAGTCCCCATTGAGCCACAACCACATCCCTAAAGTGGCAGGTTCTTCAGCTCTATTAATCATCCCTATCTCTGGAGAAAATTACCAACCTAAGGCATAACATCCTCCTCTATGGTAACTGTGACTGCTTAGGACCATCTTGAGACAACTAGCTTTGTTCTATAATAATAGCTACAATAGCTAACATTTACAAAGGACGTTCAGTTTTGCAAAAGCTTTACATAGATTATTTCATTTGAACCACACAATATCCCTGTCATGAAGGTGTTATTGTTATCTCCATTTTACAGATGAGGAAACTGAGGCTGAGAGAGGCAAAGTGAATTTCCCAGTCACATAGCAAGTAATACCAGTTTGAGTGAAGATTCAAACTCAAGTCCTTCTGACTCTCAGTTTGGCACTATCCACTATGTCACCTAGATACCTAATCTTTATGTAACCTCAACTAAAACCCATACTATGAGTATTCTCCATTTACCAGGAGATGAGAATTCTCTGAATCCCATAGCTTAGATTCATCATGCCTGTTGACTTCTCAATTAGGAAGAACATTGTATTTAAGTAGAAATCCAAAGCTACCCAGTTGCTTTTCCTTCTCTGGTATGTCACATTATTCCAGGCTCCTAAATCTGGAAATATATTTTCCTCTACCCTTTTGGAATCCTCTTCTTTCTGACTTCCTTCTCAATGGATAATCTGTCCTCTATAATGCCATATATAACGTAGTCACATTAGTTTACAATCATGCCTGGCATCCTAGTGATACCAAGTATCCATTTCCAGATAGACTTATGTTTGATGTGGATGAGAGGATCTGCTCTGGGATAAAATCTGGTACGTTTAGTAAAAAACAAAAGTTGATTTATTTACCTTATAGTTATGCCTCCCAAATGAACATAGAGTTCTTTAACCTGTCGGTTCACTTGGAGTTCCGGTTACTCTCCACCCTCCTATCCTTTTTAATTCTGAAGGAGATTAAAACACATAGTCTAAAGAAAAGCCCAGTTCTCCCTTTCTCATCATTTTCTCATTCCATCACCTCCATTCAGATGACTCACAAATCTACATCTTTGGTCCCTTGAGTGTTCTCCAAATGCCCATCTTCCACAGCCTTCAGGACATCCCTACTTTTATGTTCAAAATTAGAGTTATTATCTTTCCCTCTAAAGTCACTTCTCTTGGCTCTATTATCTGTCTCCTATGTTCAAACATGACTTGATGTTTTCTTTGATTCTTCTCTCTCCTTCACTTTTTAAATCCAATCAATTATCATGTCTTATCAATTCCATTTTGGAAACATCTCTCAAAATGACCCCTTCTTCCCTAATTCCAATGGTACCACCTTAGTTAAACCCAGTTAAATTACAAAATGCCAAACATGTCTTCTCATTTCCATTCTCAGTCCCCTGTAATCTACCCTTCCTGCCACATGCAGAATGATCTTTCTTGTGCACAAATCTGGTCACTCCTCTGCTCAACACAGACATAGCTCTCTATTGTTCACTGAATCAAGTAAAATTTGGCATTCAATACTCTCCACAACCTGGCACAATGCTACCTTTCCAGCATTATTTCATTTTACTCTTCCCCACATAATTCATATTCTAGTCAAACTGGACAACACTCTGCCCTTCAAATGTTCAGTGCTTTCATTCCCAGGCTAGCACTTAAACTTAAAATTCCCTGATTCCTCATCATCATCCACTGTTTTCTACCAGTTCAAATACCACTGCCTCATAAATATCCCTGTAGCAACGAACTTCTCCCTCAGGTTTCACAAAACACTTTTTAAAAATTGTCCAGTGTACTTACCATGTTATATGGTATGTTGCAGTTTCCTGTTTGGATGTCTATTAGACTGTCGTATCTTGCATGAGTATAATACATCTCAGTACCATAGAGTAACTTGAGCTATGGTGTTAAAAGAATATTATATATATATATATATATATATATGTGTGTGTGTGTGTGTGTGTGTGTGTATACATATATGTATATATATATATATAGTACCTCCTAGAAATACTGTGGTGTCAGTATTTCTGAGCAAGCCAAAAACTCTCAGCAAAATCTACTGAGAACTGCTATTTTCAGAAGCCATCAGTACCAGAGATCTCTTTGAACATCTCAGAATCTTAGAGCTGAAAGGAATAATGGTAGTCACTTAGTCCAATCCATACCTAAGAATCTTTTATAGTATACCCAATGATTTCATTTCTCTTTATTTCCTCAAATAAGAGAAGTTATTTCCTCAAATAAGAGTGTGTTTAATACACCTCATGACCCAGATTTTTCTATAAAGTCTTTAGATTGGCATGGACTGGGTCCTGATCCTGGGTACTAACACAGGAGGATAAATCTCTCTTGTTTGTTGTCTGTCTCAATCTGGAATTACTCCAGCAAAATCTTCTCATCAGAGTTAGGTTTAGTTTGTGTCCGGATTTCCCCTAGATAGGGTTCTCAGTTTCCACTCAAATACTCAAGAGATAATTGAGAGAGGAGGGGAGACAGAAAGAAAAAAGGTGGGAGTTTGCTGGGATTACATGACTTCCATCAAACAGGCCAAGAAAATTTACTTGGGCACTGTTTCTTAGTATAGCAAACCATCTCTGGTTCTTTCAAAATGTCCTTCCCTACTGCACAGCCCCTTAAGGTGCCAAGAAAGTAGGCAAACCTACTAAGCAAAAGTCAATAATTTGCTGTGCACTGAAATATATTCTGTTATGGTCTCACTCTACCTTTTCAGATTATAGAATGAACCTTGAGTTGACTCAGCTCAAGCATATGTGTTGGTCAGATCAAACTTAGAGTAGGAGTTTTATAGAGTTAATACAATTTTCTCTCTTCCTCCAAAAAGACCTTTGGTCTTTTATTTCACTTCTTTAGAGGTGCAGCAAAGGGGGATATATCAAAGCTCACTCTTTCATTCTGACTCATCTCTCCTTTTCCAATCCCGTCCCACTCATCTCTACTTCCTCCAAAATCATGAACATTGAATATCTTCTATTTTTGAGGTCATTAACTCATGAGGCAAGTTAATATACCACAAAAAGTGCACCTTCCCACCAAAAAAGGGACTTCTACTTAATTATCATTCTAATTACAAGTCCTCAAGTCCTCATTTTACCCCCGACATTATTATGAACCTCATTTCCTTGCAAAGTCCAGGATAAACAATTCCAATATATTTTCTTTTAATTATCCATGTTTAATGGGCCATAATGAAACTATGTTGAGCAGCACAGAAAAGAAAATAATTTAAAGTGTGCAGAGGGCTCCACTGCTGGCTAGTGTTAACTTCCCTGTTCATATTTCACTGCCTGGAATCCCAAGTGCAGATCTCTAATGCTCAGAAACGCCATCACTTATTCATCTATTCTTCCGGCTCCTCTTCAATAAAGATCTTTCCTTTGGCTCGGTCACTTGCTATCCCAGCAGCATCCACCATTTTGAAGAAATTCAAGGAGTCAGAGGTCCACAGAAGAGGAAGATCCCCACACTGCATACATACATAAACCCACACACACACGCGTGCGTGCGTGCGTGTGTGTGTGTGCCTTCTAGACTCCAGTTATCACTTTATAGAGAAGGCCTCATTGGCCACTGTGACATTAATAAGAATTTTCCTCTTTAGTTTAAGTGTTTCTTCTCCCTCTTTTCTTCCCACCTCCCTCATCCAAGTATTCTACTGGATTAATTTATTTCACTAGGCACACTTTTTTTTTAGAGGTTCTCACTTCCACAAAAATCTCTCATGGCGGGAGGGGTGAGGAAAATGTGGTAGTGTCTGGCTTTGAAATGAAAAGACCTGTGTTTGAATTCCTGCTGTGCTACTCACAGTGCCACAGTAGTGTGGCATTGCTATTTATCACTTACCCGTTCTGGTCCTTGGTTTTCTTCTCAGTAAAATGAAGTGCTGTGACTTCTAAATTCCCTTCTCATTCTTAATCTTATGACATTTGTGGCCACTGGCCAAAATATCTGTATTGTCATAGCTTCAGCATAGTATAGCCGATAGAGCAGTGGACCTAGACTTAGAAAAATCTGGGATCAAAGTCAACCTCAAATACTTACTTGTGACCCTAAGCACAACATTAATTCTCTGAGTCCATTTCCTCATTTATAAAATAAGAGTGATAATAAAAATAATTTCACAGGGTTGTTGTTAGGAATAAATGAGACAAAGCATGTCAAAAGCTTTGGAAATCACAAAGTACTACATAAATGTGAGATATTTCTGGATTCTTTACGTTACCTTTCAATTTTTAGAGGTTCTATTGATATGCTAAGAAGGTATAGAAAGCCATCTCCCTGATATATTTGTATGTCACCTACAAGGTAAGTACTCACATGGAGGTCAGAAGAAGTGATACACAGTCTCTCTGGAGAACTCTGGAATTAATTGGGAGACATGGGAGACACTGGAACAAGACCCGTCAGTGTGGCACACCCATGTCAAAGAAGGCACCATGCTCTATGAGCAAAGCAAAAGCACAGTAGCTCAAAAGAAACATGAGACATGCAAATTTAGAGACATCTTCACTCCAATATTCATACGCACTACAGTTATTCCTTCCATATTACAGGGGTCTGGTACTCCCGTGATCTGGAAACTCTGTGTAAAATTTTTTGATCATCCCTTCATACCAGAGAAGAAGTCTACATTTTTACTTTCTCTTTTATAGGGTATCTACAGTATCTTATTGTAAAGTTAGGGTGAAGTATTTAGTCATAGATTCTACCATCTTCTGAACTTTGCAAACATCTGAAACTTCCACAAAACTCCCCCAAATTTCCCATTTAATTTCTTATGCCTATCCATATTATATCAGAACCACAAAGGGGATGGGGAAAGTCTTGATATGAAAGGGGTAACTGTGTTTGTGCAAGACCTATGGTAGAGCCCTCATTTTGGTCTGATCAGTCACAATTTGTACACAGGGTACTTAGTTCCCAACATCTTGATGTTAATTTGGTTCTCTTCAAGTTAAAAGGACAACAACCAATCACACTGCCCAGTGTTCTTATGTTGAAAATGTTACCTCCCTCATACAATGCCTATCATTCAGAAATCTCAAAGCACCATTTGTTTTTCTAATAATTCTTTGAATTACCAGAAGCAGACCTTATTATCCCAAATTTACAGGTAGGGAAAGTTGAGGTTTGCTGACTTGATCGAAATCTGATTGGTTGGCATAATCAGGTGGTAGCCCAACAGTCTTTCCACTATACCCCTGTGATTCTTCAGCTTGATTTAGTATCTATTGTGAAGAATCATGTTCTCAGTTTTTTATTAGAAGTTTTCTTTGTCTCCAATCCAACTTCTTTTAGACCACGTCCAAGTTCTTTGAGACTCAAGACCCTATATCCTGTACTGTGTGCATTTAATAAAAGAACAG
Organism: Bettongia penicillata ogilbyi; assembly: GCA_023548195.1. Classification (NCBI taxonomy): domain Eukaryota; kingdom Metazoa; phylum Chordata; class Mammalia; order Diprotodontia; family Potoroidae; genus Bettongia; species Bettongia penicillata. The sequence goes on along the minus strand of JAJHZJ010000142.1, from coordinate 6,450,298 downwards.
ACTTTTCTCTGAATCTGTTGATTTCCATCCATTAAAGGGAAAAGACTAAGTTTGATAGAATTGTCATAGGTCATTACCAGAGATTGAGGAATATGGTTTTAGGCTGCTGGAACTACATGACCTCTACCAAATAGGCCAAGCAAATTGACTTGGGGTAGTGCTTCATAGGGCAGCAGACCACTGTTGAAGCCTCCAAAATGTCCTTCCCTGACCTGCATTTCCACGCATCTGTCCCTAAGGTACCAAAAGAATAAGGTAGGCCTTAGCATACTGGGCAAAAACTAAAGGTGTACTGTGATAGCCTAGTCTTGTGAATTGTATTCTTACTTATATTAATTGTCAAAGATGGGAAGCAGCCTGATGGCTTTCTCTTTGCAAGACCATAATGGAAGAATTATAATACCTTATTATTTTAAAAGACCTCAATTCATCCTCTCAACCAATGTATGAATACCTTTAGCAGAATATTTTCAGTAGTTGGTTGGTTGTCATCCTTCAATATCGAAGAAGACCAAAATGACATCACTATGCTAAAGTCAAGTTACCTTAAGTATCTGTCCTTGCCTCAACAGCTATCTGTTCTTCCCTTGCTTCAGCATCTACAAGACATCCTAATTTCTGTATTCTGTATTCAAGAAGTCTGACTCTCAGACAGTTCGGAGAGTTCAAGTTCAAAGGGCTGACCTCTCTATTCAAATGCAAATGTACACTTGCCAAAAAGACTATTTTATGGAGAACTCACATAGTCCATTGGACTCGAACTCTTTGAAGTAGAGCTACTGTTAGCAGAGTATTTTCAGTGACAGCTGTTATGGAATCTTTTTAAAGACCACATTCTCTGATTGGTGGATCAGATTGCTCAAAGTGTTTATTAGACAACTGACTGGTTAGGAGAGAGTGTCTGCAAGATTATATCATAGGTCTTCAGTACTGTGGATTTTTTTAAATATATGAGTCAAAAGTGAAAGGAGAGCATCAAGTGAAAGGAGAGTCAGACTTCTTGAATACAGAAATTAGAACGTCTTGGAGATGCTGAAGCAAGGAAAGAAGAGATAGCTGTTGAGACAAAAATGGATACTTAAGGTAATTTACTGGCCAATGACAATTTAAATAAAAAATTTAAGCTCACAGTTACACAAAAAACTCACTATCTCCTCTGGCAGCTTATTCTATTGTTGCACAGTTCTAATTCTGATTTTGAAGTTCTTCCTTTTGGCTAGTTAAGATCTACCTTCTTGTGTTAGTTTGACCTTTGGAGCCTATACTGAAAAAAAAAAAACACCTGTTCCTTAAGTCTTCAAAAGTCACATAGGAAGACAGTAGTTATGTCTTCCCCTTAAATTTCTCTCCTTCAGCCTGAATATGTCCTTCAACTGGTAGAACATGATTTGGGGGCCTTTTGTCATTATGTTCACCCTTCTCCTGACAACATCCAGTTTGTCGGTGAAAGAGTAATCTTCCCAGGAAGGTCCTGGAAAAATAGAATCACATGAGACTTCCTAGAACAGGCAAGCAGAAAATTGGCAGATTCAAAAATTAGCTATTACTGAGTGGAAAATTCCATGCATTGCACTAAACAGTTATTAAGCACCTACTGCATGCAATAGTAGCAAGAGAGCTTTCACAAGAGTTTTCATGGTGGTGAACCTGGAAATTTTCTTGCTTTATTTGTGTCTATCTTAGTTATTTGTGTATATCTTATTAGATTGTAAGCTCTCTATAGGCAGGAACTGGATTTAATCTATCTTTGTATCCCTGCTGATAAGCATAATGTCTTGAACAAAAGGTCCTTGAGAAAGATTCTTTAATTTAATTCAAAAATCAATGCTAGTGTCTCTGAGTGCAATTTACACTCAATCTGGAGATAGTACATCAGGTCTTCGATCTTAACTGCCACTAATTAATTGGGTGACCACAGGCAAGTCATTTTAAGATGAAGATCTCCATCTGAAATGAGGATAACACTCTTCCCTACCTGCCTTACAAGGCAGGTGAGAATCAAATGAGATCATGATTGTGAAAGTGCCTTATAATTTCTAAAAACATTCAGATGAATCAGCAATCTCCTCAGCTGTGCTGTTCATTTCGAAGGCATCTAAGAAACATAAAGCCTTGTTGGAGTCTTCAGGATTTATATACAATAGGCATAGGTCTTAGGATGAAAACCAAGAAAATGAGAAAACATACAAATATTTGAAGACTGAAGCAGGACTGAAAAAAGGATTGCTGCTTGGCATGAAGCAATTTGGGGAGTTCTTATTTTTTCAGTAAAAGGTGAGTCACTGAGTCAGAAGGCTCTTGTTTAAGTCAATCAACAAAGTTTACATATTAGGAAAAAGGTGAGAGGCATCATGCAAAACAGCAGCAGGGAAAGCAGAAAGAAGTGTTGAAAATATAGCAGAAGAGCTGAATGGCTGGTGTGCTGGAATGTGACAGTTAGGGGCAGTCAACTAAGAAAAGACTTAAGCTGAGCAATTCCTGATTGGTGTGGAAAATTTTACATTATTGATGGTCAAGATCTCCACTGATGGCCAGAGTTCTTCCTGCTACCTAGAGGTAGAGAAAGGTGAAGGTTTTCAATAGACTTTATTGCTCTCTGCTGCCATTTCTGGCTTGTGAAAGAAAAGCAAGAGGAGGATTTATAGCCTCTGAGATGTCCTGACCAGAGAGGCCTTAAAGAGTGAGCCTGAACTGTGTTGCTCAGGGCTGTGTTGCTGATTGGACAGTGCAGCATCCTTATGAGTTAATAGCTGACTGGTCTAATCTGTACAGCCTAGAAATAGCCAGTTCTCTGGCTCAAAGAGAATTTTTGTTTACATTAAGAGCTAATACTTTCCAAACATACTTAAAGGGTGATGGTTTATTAAAAGAGCTTATAAAGGCTATGTTCAAGTAGTGAAGAGGATTTTCCCCACTGATGAGTGGCAAAGATTAACATTCAAGCACTGAGCTGAGAATAAGCAATCCTGTGAGGTGCAAGGTGCTCATGAGTGGAAGAAGGAGGAGAAGGAGGAGGAGGAGAAAGGAGGGAATAAACATTTATAAACACCTACTATGTGCCAGATACTGTGCTAATTATTTTACAAATATAATCTCATTTGATTTTCACAGCAAACATTCAAGGTAGATGCTATAATTATTGCCATTTTGCAGTTCAGGAAATTAAGACAAACAGAGATTAAGTGACTTGGCCAGGTCACATGCCTAGTAAGTGTCTGCAACTGGATTTGAATGAATTCAAATTTTTGACTCCAAGTCCAGTGCTCTATTCATTATACCATCTAGATAGACTAGTAACTGAAGCCTGCTAACTAGAGTTATGAGTTGCATTAAGTACATGAGCTTTCCTCTGTTAAATGTTTCCATTCCAGATTCCTATATATATTTGCACACTCCATCTAAACCATAAAATCCAATAATGGGAAAGTATGATTGGGTTTATAGGAGTATTTGATCTATTTTATTATTCATGTATTTTATTTTATTTGTCATATTTATGATATAGTTTTTACTTTATTAGTAAGCAAATAGTCATGTTTGAGATCCAAAAGTTTCATTACTGTGAGTGGCTGATTGTATCGATAGAAATGAGTAGATGTGGGCTTAAGAACTGGCTAGAATGTTAAGTAGGGGAAGCATACTTCTTCTCAATAGGGTTTTCTCTAGGACCATGAAGTATCTGAATGTTAGTTTGAGAATAAGCTGAAGAAATCACCTAAACTCAGATGGTTTTTAGTGTTTTTCACATATCTAGGTAAAAAAAAATCGGTCCAGAGTACTAAACAGTGTGGGTATTGATTATAACCCATGATAGAATCATATTTGCGTCACTAAATGTGGAGGACCCAACTAAATGCAAAACCCATAGGATAAGGTTGCTCTATTACTGCCATTACAAGCATATTTTCAGTTGGAAAAAAAATTTTATAGAAATGTCTCCAATAAAAAATTTGTAACAATCCAAGTCATTCCTCTATTGATAGTCAGAGGATATGAATAAGCAGTTTTCAGAACAAGTAATCAAAGCTATCTCTTATGAAAAAAATGCTGATTAGAAAAATTCAAATTAAAATTTCCACCTCACAACTCTCAGATTGGTTAATATGACAGAAAAGGGAAATATAAATGTTGAAAAGAATTTTGGAAAATTGGAATTCTAATGGTGGAATTGTAAACTGATCAAAACATTTTAGAGAGTAATTTGGAACTATGCCTAATGGGTTAAAAAAAAAAAACTGCACATAACCCTTTGGTCCAGCAATAACACTACTAGGTATGTATACCAAAGAGATCATAAAAATGGGGAGCGAGAAGGAATAGTTGGTACAAAAATATTTATAATAGCTCTTTTTGAAGAGGCAAAGAATTGGACATTGAGGAGATGTCTACCAAGCGGGGAATGGTTGAACAAGTTGTGTTATATGATTGTAACGGAATACTCTAAGAAAGGTGCTACAAGAAATGATGAGCAGAATGATTTCAGAAAAACCTGGGTAGATTTACACAAACTGAAGCAAAATGAAGTGAGCAGAACCAAAGGAACCTTGTACATGGCAATAGCAAATGTTCTTGTGAAGATGAGTTTGGAATAAGACAAGGGTTTATTTTTTTCTTTTTCTGAGTGTTTCAATGGGAAAGAAGACTTTGGAGAGATAGTAATATTTTTGAGATAGATTGGAATTTTTATAAATGCATAAAAGAGAACCAAGTTCGTAATGGAATGTTACTGTGCTATAAGAAATGATGAGCTCAATAATCTTAGAAAAACAAGAAAAGACTTGCACAAAATAATTAACACAGTGAAATGAGCAAAACCAAGAGAACATTGTATATGGTAACGATATTAATTTAAGAAAAACTTTGAGTGAATAAGTCACTTTGACTATTATAAATACCCAAGTTAACTATGAAGGACATATGAAGAAAGATGCTCTCTGCATCCAGAGAAACAACTCATAAATAGAAGTATGTATAGAATAATTTTACATACATACATACATATACATATATATATATTTGTGTCAAATGCTGGCCATCTTGGGGGAATAAGAAGAAAAGAAATGTACATGATAATTTCATTATATATTTAAAAGGGATAGCAAGTTGTATTTAATAGATTTGCAGCTTCATGTGCAATATTTTTTTGTTCTATTATGTTATGAAAATGCTTGTTTATTTCCAAAAATTAAAACAAAAAGAAAAAAGAAGGAATCACAAACAGGACAGTTTTGAAAGTAATTTGTTGTGAAATTAAAAAGCTTTTGTATAAACAAAATTAATGCACCTAGAAAAAGAAGGGAAGCATTGAATGGAGAAAAAAATTTTTGTACCAAATATAGAAATAATTAAGATATATATACTATATACGTTTATATATATCTAAACAATACACACATATATGTGTGTATATAAACATATATGCATGTAGGTGTATTGTTGTTGTATTCATCCTTCGTTTTTGAAGAAGACCGTGACACCAGAGAAATGATGACATGACTTGCACTTGACTTTGTCTCTAGTGAGGGAGGTTCTGAGCAAGGTCATCAACCTCAATTTCTCTTCCTGAGCCATCTGGATCCAGTGACCAGATATTCATCAGGATGACTGGAGATGGCCCAAGATGCAATAAAGGAGCTTGACCTTTTCAGGTAACTCGCTTAGAGGGAGGTATTACCCACTGAGTGAATGGGCCTCTTTTAAGAAGTAATCGGGGAATGGCCCTTTAATGAGCAAAAGAAAAAAATAATAAAATCAAAGAGAAACTGTCACTATTGATAATCACTCTAAGACAGCCATTAAGTGGAGCTTGGGCAGGGATCTATTATTGTCCAAACTATGGGCTTCAGAGTGCACTGGGTTTAAGGTTTTGGGAATGACAAGAAAGGAAAGTGTTGGAGAGCTCGTAAAAAGATAGATGCACTAGTGCATTATTGGTAAGGCTATGAATCAATATAAACATTTTGAAAAGCAATTTGGAATTATAGGAATAAAGTTTACTACTTTGATACAGAGATTCCACTCCTAGTCTTATACTCCAAGGAAGCCATCCATAAAAAGAAAATACATGAAACAAAATATTTCTAGTAGCAATTTTTGTTATAGCAAAAAAAAATTAGAAACAAAGTAGATGCCCATTGACTAGGGCAGTCAACAAATTGTGGCATGTAAATATAATGGAATATTACTGTGCTATAAGAAACAGTGACTATAATGAATTCAGAGAAGCATTAAAACATTTACATGAACTGATACTGAGTAAAGTAAGCAACATTAAGAAAACAACATAAAATGACTACAACAATGTAAATGGAGAGAACAATCACAGTCATAAAAATAAAAAGTGCATGTTGCAAAACTTATAAAAAGAAGCACTCATCCAAAGAGAAGATATAAGCGGACCCCCTCACTCCACCCTACTGCACAGGTATGTTGCATGTCCTTCTCCAATCATCCTGATCTATATCTTGCCACTGGACTTAGATGGTTCCAGAGGAGAACGTGAGGCTGGTGACTTTGCACAGTGCTGCCTCACTTAAATCCAATTCACTTCCATGTCATGGCATCACCTCCCTGATGCCCTGGTCCTCTTCGAGAACAAAGGACAAACGACAACAATTGCACATCTTTTCAGACTTTTTTTGATGTATTAAACAATTATCCTCATTTTTCCCTCTTCTTTTTCCTGTTTTTGTCTTTTAGAAATACTATTATTATACAGAATAGTTCCCTAGGAAAGAGAAAGGGAAGGATGCTGAGCAAAATCATGGTAACATAAAAAAAGACATTAATAAAAATGTATTTTTTAAAAAAGAAAAAGTAATGTATAAAATGTATCATATACTTAAAAGTGGTATGAAAGGGAAATTTCTGCTTCATATATAACTCTTTATTTGTGTTCAGCTTATGTATGTGGCAATGCTTTTTTTCTATATTTTTGGTGTTTCCATTGAAAATTTTTTTAAATTAAAGGAATAAAGTCTAGAAATCTCTTTGAGGTAAGGGTTGGACTAGATGGCTTCTGAAATACCTGGTAAGTCTCCATTTCTGTCATTCTGCGAGTAGAATTTAGTTAAGATGACAGAAGGGAGGTGCTGTGATGGCTAAATCAAAGTAAAGATCAGCAGCTCAGTAGCTCACACGAAGAGTAATGAAACAACCTATGTACTAGAAGAATAATTTGTATTATAATGACATTTTAAATCTTGGAAATACTTAAAAACTGATCAACACAATGACCAACCTTGATTCCAGAGGACTGAATATGAAGCATTCTACTGACCTCCTAACAGAGAGGGGACAGATTAATATACAAGCTAGGCAGTACCATGGATAGCACCCTAGACCTAGAGGCAGTAAAGCCTGAGTTCAAATCCAGCCTCGCGCACTTCCTAGCTTTGTGGCTATAAGCAAGTCACTTAATCTCTGCCTCAGTTTCCTCGTATAAAAAAATAAGGTAATGATAGTAACAACAACAGTAATAACAAAAATAATAGCAATATTGTTGTGAAATAAGATGTTGGTAAAGCACCTTGCCAACCTTACTGTGCTATGGAAATTCTAGCTATTATTATATGCAAAATGTGATACACATTTTAGACATGATAAATGTGAGAATTTGTTTTGCTTGACTGTGTATATCTATTACAAGGGGTTTCTTTTTATTTTTTCTTCAATAAAGGTGGGGAGATGGCAGGGAAACAAAATAGATGTTTTTAATTTTAAAAATTATTTATAAAAAAAATCCTTGTTCTTGAGAATATATTGAAACTGCATAGTATGCTGGGGTATAGCCACTGGGAAAGGACTTCTTGAATATTATTGACTGAGAAAGAATAAAAGCTAAGGAGACTCATATATCTGGGGAAGCTCCTTCTCAGCCACACTTTCCCACCGATGTCCATTGGCCCTGATGAGCATCAGGCCCATTGGACACGGAAGCCCAAATGCAGGCGTTTTACAGCTATGGAAAGAACATAGTGACCACTAACACAAATAGATATAGATGTCATAAGACGTAAGAACTGGCAGGGAAAATGTAACTTCAGAGAAACTACCTTACAATTGGATTTTATTAAACCTTCTACCTTTCCTTCTTTCCATGAGTAACTACGGTAGGTGAGAGACTGGATCTACATGTTGGAGGTGAAAGGGTTGAAAGAGATCTCTTATGTCTTCAGGTTCTAAATCAGATGTGACAGGAATGGTCTCAACACTGAAGTTGTTCCTTGTAGAGCAAAATGGTACTAGTGGAGTAGAAACTGGATAAACTAAGGCACACAGCAAATTAAGCAGGATGCTCAGGAAATAGGATTTTCTAGATATCAAAGCAAAAAAAAAAACCTTTATATTTATATATCAGCCTTCATTACTGAAAACTTCTCTAAAGCTTGTCAGTCCATTTCCTTTTGTTAACTTCAAAATATGCTTATTAAGCACCTATTGTGTGCAGAGCACTGTGCAAGGCATCAGAGGATGCAAAATTTAATTAAATTACTCTCTCACAAAGAAAAGTTAGTAGAGGTATATGACTCATATGCCAATAATTATAAAACTGAAATGTTGCAAGATCAGTTCATGAGAAATACAAATCAAGTGCATTAAGAGGCCTAAGTGGGAGGATATTTACTGACCAGGGAAGATCAGAGAAATCTTCTGCGAGGAGAAGCAAGATTCCAACAGGTAAAAGATAGGGGAGTATTTCAAGTGTAGAAAAAGACTAGCTGAAAACTTAGAGGTGAACCACACAGGCTGTGTGAAGAATCTTGAATAGCAGACAAAGGATTTTGGAGTTTATTTAGCAGGTAATAGGGAGCCATCAAAGGCTTTTGAGCAGAAGGATAACATGATCAGATCCATGGATAAGCAAAATTTAAATGCATATAGATACATATAGATGTACATGTTGTTTCTTTCATGGGATATAACCTTCATATAATCATAGGAGTTTGAGCTGCAATGGACAGTGGAAGCCACCTAATCAAGCTCCTCATTTTTCAGGTCCAGAAAGGTCGTGACTTTCCCAAGATCACACAGGGAATAAATAGCCAAGTCAGAATTCGAACTTAGGTCCTCTTATACCTAATCTAATGTTCTTCTCCATTGCACCACTCTGCTTTTTGTTGCTTTCTGGTGTGTTTTAGGTTTTATGTTTTTAAATTATTTTGTTCTATTTCCTGTGGGAAGGTAGATACAGAGCTGACCTTGCCTGAAAACCTGGGGTTTAAGTCCTGCCTCTGACACACACTTGGAAGGGTATTTAACCTCTCAGTATTCTAGCCATTTCTCTATGACTATAAATTTTTAAAAAGGTGCCAGCCTGCATTAATGGAGGCGTTTCCTGACTGGACATTCCCTATACCAATAATATCACTGTCTGGTTCACTTTACTATGAATATTTTTCATAGTTAGCTATTTTTTCCTTTTGTCTTGATTATATATCTTTGTTGTACATAAATGTTTAACTTTTATGAAACCAACATCATCAACCTTGTCCCCAGTAGCTTCTATTTCAGAGATAAAAATGCTTCTTACCTCTGCAATTGAATTGTCACAACCAAGATAGATACATTTCTTATTGTAAGTTCCTTTATAGTTTGGTTGGGGTTTTTTTTTAACATCTAAATATATAATTCAGTTGGAATTCAATATGATATATTGTGCAAGGTATGAATCTAAATTTATTTTTGCCCTATGGTTACAATTTTTCATAACTATATTATCAAATAATTAATCCTTTCCCAGTCCAAGTTACTCTTTCCTTTAAAAAAAAATATATTTGTTTTCAGTTTTCTAAAATCACTTCCATAAGTCTTAGATTTTCTCCCCCTCCTCCCCCCTCATCTCCCTGAGATGGCACGCAATCTTATACGGATTCTACACATACATTCCTATTAACCACATTTTTACATTAGTTATGTTGCATAGAAGAATTAAAATGAATGGGAGAAACCATGAGAAAAAACAAAACAAAACATAACATAAGGGAAAATATTCTGCTTCATTTTGCATTCCAATTCCATAGTTCTTTCTCTGGATGTGGATAGTATTTTGCCTCGAGTCCTTTGGGAATGTTTTAGATCCCTCCATTGCTGTGAAGAGCTAAGTGTATCAGAAACAGTTCTCGCACACTGTGGCTGCTACTGTGTACGATGTTCTCCTGATTCTGCTCATTTCACTCAGTGTCAGTTCATATAAGTCCTTCCAGGCTTCTCTGAGGTCCTCCTGTTCATCATTTCTTATAGCACAATAAGAACCCACTCTTTTCTTTTCTTTTCTTTTTTTGCTTTCTGTCTCTTTTTATTTTAATAATTTTATTTATTTTCAATGTTCTACAATCACTACCATATAACTTAGATTTCCCCCCTCCTTCCTCCCTACTTTCCCCCTCATTCCCCGAGACGGCATACAATTTTATATAGGTTCTACACATACATTCCTATTAAATACATTTTCACTATATTCATGCTGCGTAGAAGAACCAACCTACTCTTTTCAGATGAAAACTCTCCTCCCAGCATTAAAGCATGTATTTTCACACCTTAAAGTGAATGACCTTAATCAAATAAATAGAAGCTTTTCTCCACAAACTCAACTCAGAGAATGAGATTTTTGATTAAGGAATAGGAAGGAGGAAGAGATCATTTCAGAGTATGATGATACTTGGGAGAGGTCACATTGGGGTGGGAGCATACACTGACTGGCATGAGGCAAATTAGACTCTGAACTCCTTCTATTAGAATTGTGTGTGACATATGTGACATATGTAATGGGTCTCACATTATTCGCTTTCTCAATGAGTGTGGGAGGAGTGGAGGAAAGGAGAAAATTTGGAACTGAAAATTTTTAAATGACCATTAAAAATAAATAAATAAATAGATAAGCAAATAAATAAATAAGCAAATAGATAAATGAATGAATGGATGGATGGATGGATGGATGGATGGATGAATAAATGAATGAATGAATAGATGAATAAATAAATAAATGGATAGATAAATAAATAAACAGATGAAATTGTATGAGCTCCTTGATAGTAAGCTCCAAATAAATGCTTATTGATGGACCTCGGAGGTAAAGGGGAAATAAGGAAGCCTAAAAAAAATGAATCCAAGAGGGTAAACAGGGAAGGTTCTGACTCTGAAGATAACCTTTCTGCTGCAGCCGGCTTTCTACCAATCTGCTCTAAATTACTTCCTTTCGTCCAGCTAGTTTCTCAAGCCAAGCCCCCTACCTCTTACTTTCTCCTCTTTCTTTGTGTTCATGTACCAGCATTGACATCTGTGGCTTTGGAGTCTTAAAGTTCATTTCTCATTTAACACAGAATCCCAGGGCAGGTAAGAAACCACAACTGATGATACTGAGAGATTAATACCAACCAGGGACAGACTCCCTCCACCACTACACACCTGGAAGTTTGTATACCAGTCTGCTGGATTGAGTTTTCAGGGGCCTAGACTTGAGGGAATTGATGACATCTTGACGAGAAGTTTAGAGCAAAGGCACAGATCAAGACTTATCAGCTATCTAAAGAAATGTAAAAAGTCCTAATGGTTCCACAGGCTTCCGGCAATGTGAAAACACTTTTTAACCATTGTGAGGCTGGTGTGGAATGATCCAAATCCCACAGATCATTTTTTTTTAATCCTTGAAATGTAAAATCCTTGAGAACAGGCACTGTGTTCTTTTTAAATCTGCATTTTCCCATTTGGCATGCTATTTTGCGCATACTATACATTTATTGAGCACCTGCTAAATGAAAGAGAAGAGGTAGTATGGGATAATGGAGAGAGTTTCAGCTTTGGAGTTAGGAAAACCTGGGTTCAGACTCTTCCTCAGAAAAAGTGAAAGTAGGAAAACAAATCAAGAGTTTAGTGCCCCCGGCAGCTTTGAATTAGAGCTGCACTTGCACTAGAGAACCCCGGCACCCTGAACTGATGAAATCACAGGTGCCAGTTAAACAAAAAACTAAGAGATTGCTTGCCTTTCAAGAAGTTCCTTTCTTCTCATATCTAATCAGGGTTTGTTGAAACCAAATTAAAAGTTTACTTTCTTTCCTTCTTTATTTCCAATGGAAAAGTGAAAGTGAACCACTTCCTACTTTCCTCAAGATGCCATCTGGTTCAACCCCATCATTTCATACTTGAGAGAACCACTGACTTGCCCAAAGACACACAGGTAATAAGTGGCAAAGATGGCATTTGAACTGAGGTCATCTGATTTCAAATCCAACACTTTCTGCTGTGTCAATGACTGCATACTCCCAAATGATGAAAAAGGAGAAACTGAGAAATAAACATTGAAATTCTAGTTTCTTCCTTTCCCTTTCTGCCTTTTCCCTTAAATTCAAACTCATGGTCTATATTTGGAAGTGATTGTCTGACCTCAGTTACCTGTAAAGATCCTGGGTCAAAACCACAAGAAATTTTATCAGTAATCATTGGCACTCATCTCCTTCCTACTGGAAGGTGTTTGTTTTCATGGCATCTTTTTTCATCTTCCAGGGAGGGATCTATCTTTATAGTTTATTGTAACAATTGCTTTCCCTGCAGTTCTACTTTGGTAGCCATTCTATCCATTCCATTTGTTGGTTATGGACGGGTAATTAACCCCTCTGGTTTTCAGTCTTCTCACCTATAAAATGAAGAATTTGGATTTGTCGATCAGAGGGAACCAGTCTCTTACTTGTGAGGGACTAGAGCCAAACAAAGCAGGCTTGAGACAGAAAAGTCAAAATCAAACAGAAGTTTAATTCAGAAGTGAGGGAAATGACTTGCAAGCAAGGACATGTGCTGGAGCACTGCCTCTAGTGGAGGAGGACCCAAAGCAGTGTGGGAAGATCTCAATTCTTATACCAATGGCTACACAGTGAACTGTAGCCCTAATAATGATGGATAACAGCAACAACGTGATAAGGTTGATTCAGTAGCAGGGGTTCATGACTAGAAACAATTCTGGCATTTTGCTGTGGCTGAGGTCATCCAGAGGGCAAAGGTAAAGGATTCTTGTTATGCCAAGCTTGGGGCACAGCCTGCTTTCTGGGTCTTAGCTCTGGAAAGCCGTGTCTCCTAATATCTTTTTTTCTGTCTTGGCTTTTTTTTTTTTTACGGTTTTTTTTTCTAATTATATATAAGGAAAGTTTTCAACATTCACTTTTATAAGATTTTCAGTTCCAAAATTTTTTTTCTTCCTCCTTCCCTCCCCTCCCCTATCCCCAAGATGGAGAGCAATTTGATATAGGTTTATATGTACAATCATAATAAACCTACATTAGTAGGTTTAGTAGGAACCTACATTCACATTAGTCATGCTGTAAAAGAAGAATCAGAACAAAAGTGGAAAACCACAAGAAAGAAAAAAAGAGAGAAAAAAATAGTATGTTTCAATCAGCATTCAGACTCCATAGTTCTGTCTCTGGATGTGGTTAGTATTTCATGAGTCTTTTGGAATTGTCCTAGATCATTGTATTGCTGAGAAGAACCAAGTGTATCAAAGTTGATCATCACATAATATTGCTTTTACTGTGTACAGTGTTCTCCTAGTTCTGATCACTTCCCTCAGCATCAGTTCATGTAAGGCTTTCCACGTTTTTCTGAAATTTACCTGCTCATCATTTCTTATATCACAATAGTATTTCATTACATTCGTATACCCCAACTTGTTCAGCCATTCCCCAGTTGATGGGCATCCCTTCAATTTCCAACTCTTTGCCACTACAAAAAGAGCTGCCATAAATATTTTTGTATATGGGGTCCTTTTTCCCTTTTTTAGGATCTCTTTGGGATACAAACCTAGTAGAGTGGTATTGCTGGGCCAAAGGGTGCACAATTTTATAGCCCTTTAGGTATAGTTCCAAATTGCTCTCCAAAATGGTTGGAGCAGTTTACAAATCCACTAACAATGTATTAATGTTCCATCTTCTCCAGCATCCATCATTTTCTTTTTCTGTCATATTAGCTAATCTGATAGGTGTGAGGTGGTACCTCAGAGTTGTTTTAATTTGCATTTCTCTAATCAATAATGTGTCTCCTAATATCTTGACACACTAGATGACCTCTAAAGTCTTTTCCAGCTCTAAATCTATGAGTCTATTAAAAGCTCCATTTGGTGCCACAGAGTACATTGTTAAAATTGCCAGGTGTCTCACACATGCTAGTGGTCACAAGATGGTGGACTAGATGATTCAACATAACTTATAAGCATTTCTGGACAAACAATGAATCCATCCCATGGGTGGTAAGTACAGAATCTTCATCATTTGTGAAAATAAGCGATTAGTACAATGAGAACTTGTATAGCCAAATATCATTCCATTCCAGCCTACAAACATAATTTATTAATATTAGCATGTATATAATGCTTTAAGGTTTTTAGTCCTTGACAAACATTACTTCATCCTATTCTCACAACAACACTGGGAGGTAAATGCTACTATGCTCATTTTACAGATTAGGAAACTGAGGTAGACAGAGCTTAAGTGACTTGCCCAAGGTCACACCATATATTTGAATCTGGATTTGAATTGGTGTCTTCCTGATTACAAGTCAAACGGTCTATTCACTGAGCCACCTAGCTACCTGTAGTACTAATTTCTTATGTACCATAGTATGGGCAAAAACACCATTAGGTACTGGAGAAAAAAATTAGACAAAATTTCTGACATCAGGGAATAAGTGGGGAAATAAAACACAGAATCACAGGATTTTCATTTGGAAAAGACCTCAGAGGTCATTTAATCCAACCCAAACCCTATTCAGATTGTAACGCCTAGGACAAATGACCACCCAGCCCTCCAGGCAGGGGAAACAACTCCTCCTTCACCTGAAACAGCCAGGTCAGCCTCAACTTTCTCCTCTGTAAAGTGAGAAAAGTAAAATACTTACTCACATAGATTTACTGGGAGGACTTCATTATTAGAAAGGAGGGGTGAGAGGTGAAAAGGGTAACTATAAAAGTGATGTAATGTAAAAAAAGTCAAAGAACACATCCTTTTTTTCTGTTAAATTATTTTATTTTCAATTAACAAGCATTTGTTTTCTGTTCCTCCCACCAACCCCTTCACTTGAAAAAGAAAAGAAAAGCAAAACCCTTGTAACAAACATTCATAATCGAAGGACCTTAACCATAACCCAGCGACCTTAACATATAGTAATAACGGTATTGGACATCTTGTGGTCAGAAAGCACACTTCATACATTATCTCACTTAGACTTCTTAACAACCCTGTGAGGTAGATAGTACAAGTCTAATTATTTCTGTTTTATAGATGGGAAAACTGGGGGTGAGAAATGACAAAGTAACTTGTCCAAGCTTGTTCAGCTGTAGATGACAAAGCAGAGACCGGGGAGTTTGCTGAAGGTCGACTGATCCTGTATTAGGGATGCTTCAGGGGGAAATTACGGCCCAGTTAGAGGTGGGACTGAATGACTTTCAAGGTCTCTTCTGACTCCAAGTCTAGAATTTTATGTTTCTGATTGCCCATCTCATGATGGCAGCATTCTACCTCCTAAACACTTGTGAGCCATGGGATTTTAAAAATAGGTATCTGCATTTGGCTTAAGGAGAGAATGACATACATTCAATTGGGTATGGAAATCTCTTACCCTGCAGGAAGGCAGGGGGGAAGGGGAAAGAAGACAAAGGATAAGAGAAAGGACAGCAGATTGGGGGAAGGGGTCATCAGAAGCAAACACTATCCTAACCTGCCTTGTGCAAATATTTTCTCATTTGAGATCATCTCAAATATCTCATTTGATCCTCATAGCAACCCTGGAAGGTAGATGATATTATTATCCCCATTTTATAGTAGAGGAAAACTGAGACAGACAGAGGTTAAATGATTTGCCCAGGGTTATACAACTAGTAAATATCTGAATCTGGATTTGAACTCAGGTCCAGTATTCTATTCATGGAACCACCTAGCTGCTTCTAATCTTTGTTTATAACATGTATGTGTTTACATGTCTTTGAATGTATATGTTTACATGTTTAGGAATATGTTTATAAGTAAACATGTACATATAATCACATTGGATAAATATGTTTGCAATATGTTTATGCTGCATAAATTTACAAATATAATTGTGTTTATATCATATAAATATACTTTATATGTATATAAACCAATATGTAGCCAGATAGGCAGAGGCATAGATAAGTGGATGGATGGATGGATGGATGGATGGATGGATGGATGGATGGATGGACGGACCATTTACTAAGCGATTACTATATAGCAGGCATCATGTTAAGTGCTGGGAATACAAATACAGGTAAGCAAATTAGTCCTTACAAATGTCTAAGTTCCTCTAGGATCCTACAGGCTGGAAGCAGCTGGAACCTGAAATGGACTGGGAGGAAGCACCCTTTTGTCCTCACTTGTCTTTGCCAGCAGTGGAGAGAGCAAAGTGACAAAGCAACTCAGAGGGCAAAGACTAGGTTTAATCTCCATTTTGCATACTACTCCTGGCCTGTCTCAGCAAAACCATCTGTTTAGGTATAAGGATTTGAAGTCCTCTTATTCCCTTTCTTAAACTCAGACTTCAGGAAAATTAGCTCAGGATCTTTTTTTTAGGCATTTAAAATAAAGGAAATTTACTCACAGTAGTATCAGAGCAATGAAGAAATTTGAAAATCCATGAAAAGAAAACATTTCACTAAAGTCTCCCCTGCTCATCCTCTCTCTTTTCCTTTCTAAAAATCCCTATAGGGTTCTAAAATAAGGTTTAAGGACAAGGAAATGGCTTGATTTTTCATCAAATATAAACACCTGTTTGACTTTTAAAGTCCTTTACCACTTGGACCTTTCCCACTTTTCCAGTCTTCTTACACTTTATGTTCTTACACATACTCTATAATCCAGCCATACTGACCTTCTGATTCTGTGACCTTTTGACAGCTGTCTCCCAGTCATGGAACGCTCTTATTTCCTTACCTCTACTTCCTGGTTTCCCTTAGCTCCCTTTCTTCAAGACTTAGCTCAAATTCTACCTCTTACAAGAAGCCTTTCTCAGTCTTCCCACCTACCCACAATCTCTTCCCTCTGAGATTTCCTTCTATTTATACAATATATATCTTGGAAGTACATAGTTGTTTGAATGTTTTCTTCCCTGTTATATTGTAAGCTTCTTGAGGGCAGGGGATCATCTTTTTTTGCCTTCCGTTGTATCCTTAGTACTTAGCACATAGTAATCACTTAATAGGGGCAGCTAGGTAGATAGCAAACTAGACCTAGAATCAGAAAGACTCCTCTTCCTGAGTTCAAATCTGACCTGGGACACTTACCAGCTGTGTGACCCTGGGCAAGTCACTTAACTTTGCTTCAATTACCACATATGTAAAAGGAGCTGGAGAAGGAAATAGCAAACCACTTCAGTATCTTTGCCAAGAAAACCCCAAATGGGGTCACGAAGAGTCAAACACAACTGAAAAAAACTAAACAATAACAAGAATAAAAATAGTTACACAATAACAGAGCCTCTCTGTGAATTATAAAAGGATGTAGTAACAATGATACCTTACATTTGAACCACCATTCCAACTTCCACAGTATTTTCATATGCATTTTGTCACTTGATTCCCACAACCTTGTGATACAAAGAATCATGATGTTCCCTTCACAAAGGAGAAAAGCCAGATTTAAGAGTAGAAGAAACATAGACTCTGAATTCCTAAGGCACTTATTCCCCCTCTGTATCACTGTCTCCTGGCAAAGAATGCCCAGTAGCATTGCTATAGTCTGTGGTGTCATTCCTTCATTTTCCTTTCATCCCCCTTCTGAATTGCCATCTGGAATGACTCAAAGAGTAGACTTTTATTACTGACAGCTGCAGCTATCAGCTACCATATCTTTATACTGTTTGAGGACTACATTGTTAAAATCATCATAATACAAGAGATTGATGGAATTTAGTTTTCTAGGGACACAAGAGGGCCTGGAGACGTTTGGGTCTAGCTTCAAGCGAACAACAAAGGACAAGAAGCATGCGTGATTGGAGGCCTCTGCCCCGTGGCCCAAGGGAAATAAACATTTTCCCCTGCAGTAGTTGGCTTGATATCCTTTCGGGGAAATGATCCATTTTGACCATCCTATTTTCTCAAAGTCAACATAGAGAGGAGCCTTATGGCAGCCCTTTGGAATGAATTCATTCTTAGCTATGCTTCTGGGCTTCCGGATGTCATGGCTAACGTTGAGGTTAGACGGCGGATCAGGAAGACCAAAAGAGTCCAAAAAGCTAGAATTCATCTCTCCATCAGACCGAAACACTGCCAAGAAAGACCACAAGGAATTACTTAACCTCTTGAAACTGAAGAGATGACAGATACAGTGATACCATAGTCCTAACCACACATATTTTCTTAGCTCTCATGGACTGCCCCCATTTTTCTGGACTCAGTTTTAGACTTGACACCTCCATCCTAAAACTCCGAGTCCACTTGTACTCCCTTCACTCCATCCCAAAAGTCCTCGTCAATTTTCACTCCCTCACTGCATCCTACTTTCTGTCTCTCTGAAGATTCCTTGGAAAATAGGATTAGTTTTGGAAGCTCACAATGAGGACATGTTGGAAAAGAAGAAATTGGTTTGTCACTCTGTCTTCACTAGTCATTGTTCAGACTATCTGTTTCTTCAGAATGTTTGGCTAGAGGGCAAGGTAGGGCAAGGGTTCTTAACCTGGGGTCTGTGAACTTGTTTTATTAATATTTGGATGACTGTATTTCAATATTATTGACTTCCTTTGCAATTCTACGTATTTTATTTTATTAATTTCAAAACATTGTTCTGAGGAAGAGTCCATAGGCTTCATCAGAACTACAAAAGAGGTCCATGACACTAAAATGATTAAAAACTCCTGATCTAGAGTAGTTTCCTTTCCTTTTCATCATTAGAGTCTTATGTACCTTCTCAAGACATGACACATGGTGCCTTGCCCAATAAAGAAACATTGCTATTTCTGGCAAAGTATTCTCATGAGAATTTAAGCATGGGAAAACTAACGTTTGTGCCCATGGTAACTCAGTCAAGTATTCTGCAAATATAACTTGTTATTTAGATAAACCAATCAATCAATAATAATAATAATAATAATACTATCCATTGAGTATGCTAGCAGGCATTGGAGAGTCCAACATAAAGGGTGTAACCATATCCATTCTTAAAGAGCTTATATATTTACAAAGCCTTAGAGGTTGTTACAGGAGTTTACAAAATGTTTTTCTGAAGTGAATATTACTTTTTGCTCCCTAGCTATAGTGCTGCAGTTGACCCAACATCAAATGGTCAGGAACTTTTTGAGCTATTTTCCCACAAGTATGAATGGTTTGGTGATCTCCCCTCCATACACCCTTGCTCAGAATTCTCTTGTAGTCAGTGACATATATTTTAGAAATGGCTAGCTAAGGATTGGATTGTGGGCTTTGGCTATGAGGCATAGCAAAGGTAATTGGCCCATATAAGAATATAACTCCTGAGCTTGGCTCATAGCTATCCAACAGGATGGATTCCTAGCTAACTTGTTATACCTACTGTAAGATGCTATTGGCATTCTAGTTCTCCCATTTAGGTTTCTTAGTCTCTTTCCCACATCCAGTTTCCTCAACTTTTCCAACTAAAGCCTCTCTATCACCTCCATTAAGGGTGAGCAAGGAGACTGTTGGTTTTCCATCCCATGGATGGTTCAACATGGCAAGACAATGTGCCTGGCACTAGAGTGGTCTGGAGACTAGTGTTGCTGACTGACTGAAGACAGCATGTGGATTTCAGGAATACTTGGGGGCCCAAATGGCAAATTACAAAAGCATTCACCCCTGAGATTCAACAAAAAGACCTCCCTCAAAGGAATTCTTACTCATTGGTAGTGCCATGTATCCATTTCTGATAGGTCCAGGGTCTTCATTTTGGGTGAAGACAATAAGCAAGGAATTCCTGTTCTCATTATGCTTCCACTTCCGGTCTGTTCTATGATAGTTATAGTTCAAGGGCAGTCCAACATTCTTCGTAGTGAGTACCAAAAAGCTCCGGTCAGACAAGTTTCCATGAACCCAGTCATTTACCTAATGGCAACATATATACAGGACACAAGTATGAGAGGCACAATTGGTGAAGTAATTGGAGCTAGGAAGACCTGAGTTCAGGTCGTGCCTCTGACCTATATGTGAATGGAGATAACCTCCCAGGGCACCAAGTAACTTTCCAAGATTATAAGTGACTTGCATTCTTCCATCAGTGGAAGGAGATTGTGTGCCAGAAGTTCTCCCATGTTGATGAAATCAAAGGTCTACCGCCACCACTGCCACCACCAAAAAAAAAAATTAAACCCACAAAACTACTCAGAACATACTCCATGCTGCTCCATCATTCAGTGCTGTTTTTCCCTCAGAATTGTGACATTCTTGCTCTGTTGCCTTAGGATAGATTTATTTCTGAGCCCCTTGCTATCATTTAAAAGTTCCCCTTACCGTCTGAGTGACGTCAAACACCAACCAGCCTTCTGACCTCAGAGACAGATTCCTCGATTTAAGAAGACTCCCTCGCTCAGCCTCTGGTGTGGAACCTAAAAGCTCATGGACTTCCACCTAGGAACACCAGAAATGAACCAATAACTACATGATAACTGTCACTACTCTGTACTCACACATGACATGCATGTGTACACACACACACACACACACACACAGAAATACCAGATAAGCACAGAGATTCTTGCTAGAATTTTGAATTAAAATAGTCTTGTCATTCTAGGACTTTACCCTGTTACAATCCCAAGACACCAAGAAATCATCTAATTGGTTTGAAGCACCTTGTTTGAAACATAGAATTGCCTTCCCCTTTAATAAGCTATAGCTTCTCTCTTGTTGTTCCCTATCCCCACTCACTATCCCATCTCTTCTATAATTAGTCACCTAAATCCTGACTAACCCCACTCTAATACTTGTCTCCCAGCTCCAAACTCTCTCTAGATGCCATTAGCCCCCATCTTTCTTTTTTTTTTTTTTTTGAGGCAATCAGGGTTATGTGACTTGTCCAGGGTCACACAGAGAATAAGTATCAAATGTCCGAAGCTGGATTTGAACTCAGTCTTCCTGACTCCAGGGCCAGTGCTTTATTCACTGTGCCACCTGACTCCCCTTCATCCATCTTTCTCTAATGCCCTCAATAACAATACACTGAGCAAGTCACAGCAGGAATGTCCAATGGAATACCACACATGCCTCTTTCTTAAATTTTTTCATACTATCAAGCTCCAAAAAGAGGAAACAGAATATAGAAGGCTGGCCGTGGTGTCAGGAAAATCAGTGTTCAAGGCCTACGTCAGACACATGCTGACTTTGTGACCATGGACAAGACTTAGTACTCTAAGAAATTTGTTAAGACTTTAAGTCAGAAATGAATTATTGTTCTGTACCAGTAGAGTTTCTGTATTGATTAAATTCAATTGCCCTTCCTGACTCCCTTCCCAGAATCCCTTTTCCCAATTGTGTTCAGTGTTGTTGTGACCAGTATATACCAATATATATCTACTTGCCTTTAGACTATAGATTCACATGAGCATTTGACATAATTGCATTTTTATCAGATCAAAAAATTAGTTTTATCTCTATGATTTGGGGTTTGCTAGTAATGTTTCCTGATTGGCTTAAATGAGACTAACTTAATTTCAAACATTCATAACCATCAATGATCACATCACACATGTAGCATGACATAATGGAGACAATGTTGGATTTTGGAATCTGAGAACCTGGCTCCATCACTCCTTCTCACTCATGTGAATTTAAGCAGTGGCTTGACCCTCAGGAGCTCAGTTTCTTCATCTGTAAAATCAGTCCATGTTTGACTAGATGACCTCTAAAGACCTTTCCAATTCTAGAGATAATCTTAGCTTTCCATGACAAAGATACCCATACTTACTCTACTATAATGAACAGCTCTGTCTTCACTCAGGAGCTTTTGTGATTGTCTGAATTTAAATACATGGAGTTCAGCTCTTAATATCTTCTCATGTTTGCCAACAGAAGAGAGGTTGAAGAAAAAATGAGAATGATTGATGTGTACTGCAAAAGATCAGTGAAGGGAAGTCATATTAATAAGTATTCCCATGAACAGTGATCAATGTGATTATGGAATTCCCAGCAACCTTTGATGGGCCAAGGGGCATCATGTCAGTGAATGTCAGACCTCAAGTTCAGGAAAAAGGGAAATAGACAGGCAACCAGGTTCAAAGAACAGGTATGGGGAAGCAATGGTGGATTATCAACAGAAGCAGAATGACACAGTTAAATGGAAGAACAGGAAAAGGAGATTGATTTTGAGTTCCCTGGAGATACCATTACCCCTGAGATTTTATTTATTATTTACTTGTCTACTCAAAATCTCTATTTTCCTCAAGCCTCCCATACATCCCCTCCCCTCTTAGCTGAGAACATTTAACCTTATTTAAAAAATGAAGGCTACTAGTCATGAGTACATTCTCCATTTTTCTTCATCTCAAAACCCCTTGACATCCTCTACTCTCTCCTCCTTTCCCCCAGTTTCTGATAGTGTGGTGGCACTTTTGAAAGGCCAATCCCTTCTACATGTGCCCTTAAATCCTTCCCATCCCATATGCTCCAGAAAACCTGTCTCTCAGTTGGCCCCATCCTCTCCAAAATGTTCATCTTCTCCCTACCTGATTCCTACTACCATTCAGTGTCTACCTCATCCTTTAAAAATTTGTCACTTGATCCTATCATTATCTAAAGTGATTGTCCTCTATCTCTCCTCCCTTTCTCATTTCCCAGATATCCTTCCAAATAGACACAAATACACCCATCTCACAATCACTTTGTATCCTATTTCTATACCTAAATAGCTCAGGGCACAGAGGATGGGACTTGGAATCAGGCCTAAATTCCAATCCAGTCACAGACACTTCGTAGCTTTGTAGCCCTAAGCAAGTCACTTTAATACTAGTCAGCCTCAGTTCCCCCCACCCCGACTAAATGTGTGGAACACATAGGAAGTACCTACCTTCCAGTGTGGTTGAGAGGATCAAGTGAGTTAATGTTTGTAACATGCTTAAAGCACTTTGTAGTTCGGTCTCTCGGACATTTTCATGACCTCGTGGACCATAGCACACCAATACTGTTCAGGGGGTTTTCTTGGCAAAGATTTTACAGTGGTTTGCCATTTCCTTCTCCAGTGGATTAAGGCAAACAGATTAAGTGATTCGTCGAAGGTCACACAGCTAGTGAGTCACACAGTATCACCTAATAAATGCTTGTTTCTTTCTTTCTAACATTCCTTTCCTTCTTCCTTTTCTTCCACTCTCTTCTCTTTCTTTCCTCCACTCTTCCCTCCTCCTTTCTTTCTTTTTCTTTCCTTCCTTCCTTCCTTCCTTCCCCCTGTTCAAGGTTTTCTATAATCAATAGTCTTAAAATAAATACAGTACCAGACTCAACTCCCAGGACATTCAAGGTAAAAATTCCAATAGCACTAACTCCCTCCACTCACCCACCCCCCAAAAAAGTATCTGCCAAAAATTTTTGGGGGGGTTTTATTTGAAGTCAAAAGATCTGAGTTTTAACCCTGATTCTTCTACTTATCTTCATGACGTTGGGTAAGTCATTGAACTAGTAGGAGCCAGTTTCCTAATCTGTATAATGAGAGGCTTTAAATGAATGGCTGTAAGACCTACAAGAGAGACCGAAAGAGGGAGAGAGACAGAAACAAAGAAAGGAGGCAGAGACAGAGAAATAGAGATAGACAGAGGGGGAGAGAGAGAGAGAGAGACAGAGATAGACAGAGACACAGAGATAGAGATAGAGTACATACTATATTAAAATCCTACTTCTTTCAAGTTCCATTCCTGATTCTTTGTCAGAAATTATTTTTTCCATCTCAAGCAAAAAAAGATCAGATCTCTTAATACCATTTCCCCTGTCCTTTCTATTCTGCCCATCTACAAGGATTTAAAATCAAGGTAGAGGATGGGGAGAGGGGAAAGATGAGGAGAAAATTGGGAATTCAAAATCTTGTAGAAATGAATATTAAAAACTGAAAATAAATAAATTATGTATTTAAAAATAGAAAAATCTTTGGGATACAGGAAAAAAATTTTAATAAAATCAAGGTAGACTTGAAAATATAACTTAAAGTTAGAATTCTTTGCTTATATAATCTCAGTTGTCTTTCTATTTTTTGGAGAGGGGGGAAGGCAAGGCAATTGGGATTAAGTGATTTACCCAAGGTCACAGCTAGTAAGTGTCAAGTGTCTGAGGCCACATTTGAACTCAGGTCCTCCTGACTCCAGGGCTAGTGCTCTATTCAGTGTGCCACCTAACTGCCCATATGATTATATAATCTAACAATAACTAGCATTTATACAGTGTTTTAATGTTTGCAAAGTGCTTTATAAATATTATCTCATTTTATTCTCACAAGAGTTTTGGGACAGCAGTCCTATTCTTACTCCCATTTTACAGATGAGAAGGTTGGGTGGTTTGCCCAAAGTCACATAGCTAATTAATGTTTGAGATTAGACTATGAACTGACATCTTCCTGCTTTCAGGTCCAGAGTTTTAACCCAATGAGCCATCCATCTAGTTTGCCTAGCAAGATACTAGGTCCTTTTAAATGAGCAGAGGAGAAAGGGCTAGAAAAATGTGAAGCCTAATTCCAGTTAATTGCCCCAATCCTAAATCAGATTGTACAGACTTACCTTTTTCTTCAAAACTTCTCACCATGTTTCCTATCAGGACACCTGGAGCCTTGCTGATGCCGCTGGGATAGGCCACCCGACGGAATAAATTGGTCATGAATGTGGGTGGTCTCCGGGGGACCCCAGATTTGTGGTCCAATTCCTCCATACTAAAGAGGTGCTCCATCTCGTCAATTAACATTTTCAGCTTCCAGTTCCTGGGTAGTGTGGAGAGGGTACCTGGGCAACAAAGAAGCAGCAGTAGGCTCTTCCAAAGCAGGGCTATCGCCATTGCACCTGGTGAGCTGAGCCCACATAGAGGAGCTAAACTGGAGAAAGCCAAGGAGGTCTAGATCTTCAGTGCCTAAGTAAGGCCAATAGGGTTTTATTAAGTCCAAAGAGCTCCAGGGCAAGGAGTGGATGTTTGTGGATGTTTAGTACTTTGAATCGGTCGTTTCCTATTAGGATTCAGACAAGATTAGATTCCCACCAGATAAGGGACAGAAGGAACTCAGCTAACTAATTATAATCAGAGGGGCAGGCCCTACGGAGACATACATGTGTGAGGAAAGGCCAAAGTAAAGAATTCCTGGTTCCAGCAAAGGGAGGGGAGAATGGACTTTTATCTTTCATTTCCTGGACCAAGATGCTCTAGGGAAAGATGGTGCTCCACTATCTGAGGGCCAGAACCCCAAGACATTGTCTTGGATCCTCAGAGGAAGTTGGAAAAAGAGAGCTCCACCAACTAAAAGTGGCTAAGGTCACAGTTAATGGCAAAGGGCAGATGGGATAGAATCCAGCTCATTATTTTAGCCAGAAAAGACAAAAATAAATACCTATTGGTTGATAGATGGACAGCAGTGGTCTAGTGGAAAGGGCTTAGTTTGGAGCGAGAGAGCCCATGTTTGAACTCCTGCTCTACCAACTCTCTGGGTCTCTGTAGGTCAGTTTCTTCTTCTAGAAAATGAGAGAGTTGGAGTAGGTGATCTTCAAGGTCCCTTCCAGCTCTACATCAATGGTGCTGGAGGATCCTAGTTCAATGAACTTCCAATTACTGAGATAATTCAGGTACTGGGTCAAGTTCAGCTGCTTCCACATTAATGATTCTCAGCACCAGGTGGGAGATATTGAATCTGGTTTGAGAAAGTGTGCTATGTCATACCCTTGACCCAGAGATTCTATTCCTGGGACTATACATCTGAGACTATACATCATTGGTTCATATGCACATATATCTTCGTAGCAACAGTATTATTTGTGATAACAAAATAGAAGGAAAATGCCCAAATAGTGGAAAAGATGAACAAATTATCAATCTATTGACATATATTGTACTATATACTATGCTATAAGATTTAGAAAAAATGGAAGACTTGTATAAAGTGGTAAAGAGGGAGAAAAGCATAAGCAGGAGAATAATATATATTACCACAGCCATGAAAATACCAACTGTAAGAGATGTCAAAACTCTAAACAAATATTTCATGGTATGTAGTTTGTTAATGAGGATGGATTTTACCTGGTTGGTTGTTGTCCTTCATCTTCAAAGAGGACCAAAATGACATCACCACGATAAAGTGAAGTTTCAGCGTATTCAGCTGTGGCTGATCAGACCAATATGAGCTTAGAACGCTCCACCACACGTTGGGCACAGATAGTCCTTATGAATATTTGGGGTGGATACTCCAAATCTGAGCATCCTATGTTTGCTTTGTGCTTTCTCAATTCTGCTTTGCTCACAGAGCACAGCACCTTTTCTGATGGGGGCACACCATGCTGAGTGGTCCTATGCCAGTGTCTCCCATGTTGCACAGTCAAATCCAAAGTTCTTGAGAGAGACCTTGAGAGTGCCCTTGTATCACTTCTTCTGACCACCATGTGATTGCCTGCCCCATGTGAGTTTTCCATAAAATAGTCTTTTTGACTACTTTGCATTTGAACAATGTGGCCAGCCCATCAGAGTTGCACTCTCTGAAGTATAGTTTAAATGCTTGGCAGTTCAGCTCAAGCAAGCACTTCAGTGTCTGGTATCTTATCTTGCCAGGTGATCCTCAGAATCTTCCTATGACCAAATGGAAGGGATTCAGTTTCCTGGCATGTTGCTGGTAGACTGCCCATGTTTCACAGCCATACAACAATAAGGTCAACACAATGGCTCCGTAGATCTTCAGTTTGGTAGTCAAATACCTCTTCTCTCCCAAACTTTTCTTTAGAGCCTCCCAAACACTGAGCTAGTTCTGGCAATGCATGCATTAACCTCATTGTCAATGTGTACATCCCTGGAAATCACCCAAGGTAAGTGAACTTATCCACAGCATTCAGAACTTCTCCTTTTGTTAAAATCGATGGTTCCATGTATAGATGGTGTGGTGGTGGCTGATGGAACACCTGTGTTTCCTTGGTGTTAACTATTAGGCCAAAATTAGCACAGGCAGCAGAGAACTGATCCATCCTTTGCTGCATCTCAGCTTCAGAGGCTCCATTGAGCACACAATCATCTGCAAACAAAAAAATCCTTCACCAACACTCCCTCCACTTCAGTCTTGGCTTGCAACCTTTTCAAATTGAAGAACTTCCATCAACACAGTAAGGTTGACTGTGATGCCATGTTCATCCTCATTTAAGGCATTTAACAATATGGCTGAAAACATCATGCTAAAAAGCAAGGAAGCAAGCACACAGCCCTGTTTTACTCCATTGGTGACTGGGAAAGCATGAGAGCTTTGTTCACTATCCAGAAGCTGAGCAAACATGCCATCATGAAATTGATGTACAATACTGATGAACTTCTCCAGGCAACCAAATTGTGACATAATTTTCCATAAACCCTCATGACTAATAGTGTCGAAGGCCTTGGTCAGATCAACAAATGTTGTACAGACTTCTGTTCTGCTCCTGGAATTTCTCCTGAAGTTGTCGAGCAGCAAACACTATATTGACTATTTCTCAGCCCTTTCTGAAACCATATTGGCTCTCAGGTATATGACCATCTTCCAGGTGAAGGATCAGCCTATTAAGGAGGACCCTAGCAAGAATTTTGCCAGCAATGACTAAGAGAGAGAACCCCCCAGTGATTGTCATAGGACAATCTATTCCCTTTACCTTTATAAATATGGACAATGGAGGCATCCTTGAACTCCTGAGAGGTAATTTCCTCTTGCCATATAACCTAGAAAATTTCAGTCAGCTTTTGTAGGAACAACGATCCCTTACCTTGTAAATCTCAGCTGGAATAGAATCACCACCAGGTGCTTTGCCACATGAAAGGAGCCTTATGGCCCTCAAAACCTCTTCTTCAGTTGGAAGTTCAGCTAAGGAGGGATTGATTTCAACCTGAGGTGAATGGTCAGTGGCCTCAGAATTGATTGATGATAGTCTGTTGAGAACATTATGGAAGAGTTCAGCCCATCTCTCTAGGATCATGTCCTTATACTAATAAATGTGGCTCCATAGTTGTGATGCACCATAGATTTTTGGTCCATAAGGAGCTTTCAGGGAATCATAAAAGTACTTTGGATTGCTACTATCACCATAAAACTGAATTTCATCTGCCTTCTTAGTGAGTCAGGAATCCTGCATCTCTCTAAACTTTGTTCGTACTTTGCTTTAGATGGAATTAAATGCTCCCTTCTTTTTGGGTGAACTATCCTGCTGGTATATCTGTGGATTTCTTTTTCATTTAGCTGCTTCTGAATTTCCCCATCATTTTCATCAAACCAGTCTTGGTGTTTGTGAGTGTTCTGACCCAGATGAGCAAATGCAGTGCTGTACACCAAATCTCTGAAAGCTGCCCACTCCTTTTCTGCACCGCTGCTGCCAAGTATGTGTTGGCTCAACTTTCCCTCCAAGTTAACAACAAACTGTTCACACTCAGAGTAGAGTTCCAATTTGTTGACATTAATTCTTCTGGTAGTTGTTTTGCCTTAGGGGAGGCACTTCTGATGAATGCAAATATTTAGCTTGGAAAGGATAAGTCTATGATCAGTCCAGCACTCTGCGCTGCACATTGCCTTTGTCACTCTTACATCTTGTCTGTCTCTTCTCCTTACAATCGCATGATCTATTAGATGCCAATGTTTGTTGCAAGGGTGCATCCATGAAGTTTTATTATGTTCAGGTAAATGGAAAACAGTGTTGGCGATAAAAAGAGTCACACAATGCACAAGTCTTCAGCAGTAAATGACCATTGCTGTTGCTGTTTCCAACTCCATTCCTCCCTAGGACTCCCTGCCAAGTCTGGTAGTCTGAGCATATTCTAGCATTAAAGTTACCCAGAATTATAAGTTTGTCCTCTTTTGGAACATTGATGATAAGAGTCTCTAGGTCTTCATAAAATTTTTCTTTGACCTCATCAGGGTTCATCATGGTGGGAGCACAGGCACCGAAGATGGTGGCAAGGCATTTATCTGCGAGTTAATCGTATTGTCATGATCCTGTCATTATCTCTTTTTGGCAGGCATACCAGCTTGCTGACTAGATTAGTTTTGATTGCAAAACCCCCACCAGCTTCATGGCACTCCCCTTCACTGTGCCCACTCCAGAAAAATGTGTATCTAGTTCCAGTTTCAGTTAGCTGGCCTTCATTTGCCAACCTTGTTTCACTCAGTGCTGCTATTTGGATGCTATACCTGTTGAGTTCTCTTTCAACAAGAGCAGTTCGTCTTTCAGGTCTACTGGATTTTGTATTGTCTCTAAATGTGCTCACGTTCCATGTGCCAATGGTGATATATTGTACTATATATATTGTACCAAGGCTGGAAGGTATGTAAACCTCCCACTCTCCTTATCCCCTTCTTCCTTTCTAAGTACCTTGGAAACATTTTTGGGGGGCCCGACCTTTCAGGTCCCAGTAGGTTAGACAGCTTAGACACTGTCTGGTACAGGTTCTGGGTCCAGTGGTTATGTTGGAAGCCATGGACCTGGGCACACTTACTGAAGCATGGAGGACAGGAACAGGGGCTCTGTTTGGAAGTGTATGCCAGATTCTTTCAATTCTCTCAGCGCAAGGAAATTGGGAAAGTTTCAGGTACATTTTTGAGGTTGTTCTCCCTTGGTTTGTTATATCTGTTTTTTGAGGCTTACTCCCAGATCTTCCTTTACAGAGGAAGGGACTTTTAGCCCCCACATCTATAATGGGTCACTCCTTTTCAATTCCCAAAAGTTCACCTTTAGGTTGTCTTTTACAAAACTGGGAAATTTTTAGTTTCTCTAAAGAACTTAAAAAGAAAAAGCTCATGTTCTACGGCAACACTGTTTGGCCTCAGTATCCCCTAGAGGGCCACAAAGTATGGCCCATCTTTGGAACTTTAAAAAATGTTGAAATTAGAACTATACTGCTGCCAAAAAGGAAAATTGATAGAAGTTTCTTACATAATGGCCTTTGTTGAACTCTCTCAGAACCCTGTTCTCAGGAAAGATTGCAAGATGCTTGTAACTAGAACTTCTCCTAAAAGTGGCAATGGGGGTCAACCGGACATTTTTGATGACCCTCTTCTTATGGCCCCCAGGGCTTTGGCCCCCTCCACTCCCCAGGCCCCAGCCATGGGTCTTGCTGAGGTGCCTCCCTCTTCAGCCCCTCCCCCTGAGACGACACCCACTCAGGCTTCAGGTCCCATCCCCACAGCAGTCTCTGGGGCATCTCCCCCTCTGACCCCTTCCTCTCCTCAGGTGCCAGGTGATCTTTCCCATTGCCAACTGGATCCCCCAGCCTAATCCAGTTCAGGCAGCATTTTCCAGACCCTTCCTTACAAGAAGTAGAACTTCCTATCTCTCTTCCCAAGCCCCTTCAAGACGTTTTCTCCTAGGGGAAGTGCCAGCCTCTGGTGGGACAATTAGAGTGCATGTTCTGTTCTCCATCTCAGACCTCATTCAGGTTAAGGAGAACCTGGGGAGATATTTGGAAGACCTCATTAGGTTTATTGAGGATTTTAGGGACATATCCCTACAATTTGAGCTTTCTGGGGGTGACTTGCATGTCCTCTTCTCTATCTGTTGTACCATTGAAGAGAAGAGGAGAATCTGGGAACAAGCCCAAAAGTCTGGGGATCATTTGACTAGCGATGACCCTACAAAATATCCCCCTGGAACAGCCACTGTTCCCACTAGTGACCCAGGATGGGATTATCAGAAGAGTGAGGATAGAGGAAAGGGAGATCATATGGTAATTTGCCTGCTAGAAGGCCTGAGATCTGCATTTCAAAAGCAAGTAAATTTTCAAAAAATTAGGGAGAAAAATTACTCAGGGAGAAAAGGAAAACCCTGCCCTTTTTCAAGACAGGCTAATAGAAGCTATTAAAAAGTATACGAATTTGGATCCCGACTCTGGAGAAGGGGCAGTAATTCTTAGTATGTATTTTATTAATCAGTCAGCTCTAGACATTAGGAGGAATCTGCAGAAATTGGATGGGACCCCAAACACCTCAGGCCCAATTACTGGAAACGGACTTTGGAGTCTTTAACAATAGAGACATAGTTACAGAAAAGGAAAGAGAATGTGCACAATTCTTGGTTACTACCATGGCCAGGAAAAGACCCAGAGAGTACCCACCCAGGGCTCCCCCTCAGAGGAAGCCCAACCACTTGGGCAGTGGGGAAACCTGCTTTTGATGACACAAGGAGGGTCACTGGTCCAAGGAGTGCCCCTCCAGGCAACCCCCTCAGAGGGACCCCCAGGAACCAAGGCCTGTGGAGCTGTGCCCATGTGACCAGGAGGGACATTGGAGAAAGAATTGTCCCCAAGGTTGGAAAAGTGGTGGAGCCACCTTCAAGTACCCTGTCCTCCAGTCTTCTCAAGATTCAGAACAACAGGAAAGCCTGGGGCCTGGCACCACTCCCACTTTCTCCCTCTCTCTTGCTCTGGGCAAAAACCGAAGCTGAAGGTAAGGTTACCTATTTTGACGTGGCTAAGTTCTCTGTTTTAACCAGTTTCTCTGGCCTTACCTACCCATTGACCAATAGGGTCATGGGCATGGAAGGGGATATTAAGGGATGTCTCTAGTCATACCCCCTCACCAGCCTAGTTGAAGATCTGTTGTTTAAAGGCTCCTTCCTTATGGTCTCCTCTTGCCCTACCCCCTTGTTGGGAAGGGACCTGATGGTGAAATTGGGGAGTCAGTTTTCTCTAGTTAAACCTCCCATTCCCCTTTCTCTCTCTTCACCAGATTTCCCCATGTTTGCTTGAAAGTGGGAGACAGTCAGACCAGTTGTATGAACTCAGGTCTTCCTGACTCTAGGCTCAGCACTCCTTGGACCAGTGACCCTCCTTGTGTCATCAAAAGCAAGTTTCCCCACAATCATCTTGTCTCTGTCCTGCCACTGGACTATGATGACTCTGGAGGAGAGAGTAAGGCTGATGACTTCCTGCCACTCTGCCTTACTTAAATACAATTTACATATGAATCAAGACATCACCCATACCATTTACTATTATGCCTCAAAGTCCTGTGGCAACAGGCAGGTGCGGATACACTGGGAGCTGTAGTCACAACCCTGCACACAGGCGGCCCAGACCATAGGTTCATGTCTTGCTGGAAGCAGCAGTGGGACTGGGTAGCCCCTTGGGTGTCTGAGCAGCCTTTTAAGGATCGCACTGCTCACCTCCTGGTGTGAGGAAGGGGGCTAGAAAAGGTGCCCTAAACATTGCCTGCTTACCCAGCCCTGGCCTGATTACCGCGGCAGGCAGGGAATCCAAATAATATGATCAAAACACCAAAAAAATGCACAAAATGTACAAAGAAATCTTCAGAAAAATAAAGCATGTTACCTAGGTGGTGGAGGTAGGAAGATGAGGGGATAAATGATATTGGATCAAAACAAAAAGTACCAAACAAGTAAAAAGAAAAAAGATACATAAATAGACTTTTAATCTTTTTGTGTGTTACAGACTTCTTTGGCAGTTTGGTGATGCCTATGCGTGCCTTCTCAGAATAATAAACCTTTAAAATGAACAAAATAAAACAGGATTACAAAGAAAACCAATTATATTGAAATAAAGTTATAAAAAAGTCTAATCAGATTTCTGGACCCCAGGTTAAGAGAACATACTTAGAATCTGGAAAACAGGGAGAGAAGAAAAGAAAAAATCCTTCAAGTTCATACTACATGCCAGACTCTTTGCTAAGTGCTTTACAAATATTATTTCATCTAATCCTTCCAACAATCCTTCAAGATAAGTGGTGTTATTATCTTCATTTTACAGTTAAGGAAACTGAGGCAAGCAAAGTAACTTCTGTGACTTGCCCAGGGTCACAAAACTAGGATTACGAACTCAGGTCTTCCTGACTCTAGGCTCAGTACTCTATCCACTGCCCCACCAGTATGTAAGCAACCATATAATTAAATCAATACTCCAAGGACCTCTCTTTCTAGCTACTATGACTTTGCCTACTGCAATTCTACATGGCTGAAATGTTCCCCTCTCCCTCTTTACCTGATAAATCACTGCCCACTCTTTCAGACCCAAACCCAATATTCTTATCCATGGAATCTTTCCTGATCCCCATGTCAACAATGAGCTCTTGCCCCTTAGACCAATATTTGCTTTCATCTTTGATGCACTTAACATATTACTTTGCAGTAAGGTATGGGGTAGGAAATTAGCAAACCTTAAAGATGTAACACAAAAGAAAAGTTCAATCCACTGAAAATTGTGGAAACAGGGACAGATTTGATTAGACAGATATATTTAATGGAATGCAATGGAAGAGGAGTAATAGGGCTAAGAAATCACCACCTCAAATGTAGTTCTAGCTTCCAGGATTCATGATGTGCAATCCAGACTCATTGGATTTAGTGAGGGTTGTGTGCAGGAAGCATGGTGACCTCAAATGAGTCACAGATTTGGAAGAAGCAAAGCAGAGAGCATTTAGTACCTTACCACGGCGGAGACAAAATAAACCTCTGTTAGTCTGATAACCAAAACTGAGTTAGGAAGGGTGAGATTGGGGAAAAGAATTGTAAGAAGGAGTCAGGGGCCTTAATCAAGTGTTATTTCTATAGTCCCTTGTACATGGAATTGAAAGAGATTTTAGAAATTATCTAACCTAACCCCCTAGTTTTAACCAGTATAACCCTCTCATGTTATCTAGTACAACCAATGAGGAAAAGAGGCTGAGAGAACTTTGATGAATTTCTGAAGATTACAAAGGTAATAAGCCATCCCCCCGTAACTCAAAACCAATTCTTCTAATTACATACCTAATGCTCTTGCTATCACACTGAATATCTGAAACTGATCTCTCTCTGTCTCTCTGTCTCTGTCTCTCTCTCTCACTCCCTTCTTCTCTCTATCTTTGTCTGTCTTACTTTATTGGGGGGGAGGGCAGTGTAGACACAGAAAAAATGCAAATGGAAGAAGTTGATGCCAAAGGGAAATCTTATTTTTTTCCCCTTTAACTAGCCCAAGGGAAGGGGTCCATTTGATAAGAATGCATGATCCCTGGGTGAGGCCATGAAGCAGATTTTAGGATAAAATGATTGTAATACTTTGCACTCAGATTGTGAACTGAGATCCTCCTACTAAAATTAAAGGACACTTAAAAAGTGCGTTAGTTTGGTGTGGGAAGTAGATTCTGAGAATCTATATGATAGACTGAGAAAAACACTGCTTTTGGAATCAAAAGGCCCAAGTTTGAATTCTGGATCTGTCATTTATTGACGATGAGCAGTTGGGTGGTGGAGTGGATGGAGCATGGTGCCTAAAATCTGCAAGACTTGAATTCAAATCTGGCCGCAGACACTTATTACTTGGGTGACCCTGGGCAAGTCATTTAGTTATGTTTGCCTTGGTTTCCTCATCTGTAAAATGAATTGTAGAAGAAAATGGCAAACTACTCCAGTATCTTTGTCAAGAAAACCCCAAATGGGCACAGGTTCAGACATGATGGAATAGTAACAACTTATTGCCTTCCTGACCTTGGAATAGTAATAATGATAGTTGGGGTGTGTGTGTGTGTGTGTGTGTTTGTGTCAGCACTTTTCATATTTAATGAGAGTTTCATAAACATTATTTCCTTTGATCCTTAAAACAATATAATGTGTTAAGTACTATAGATACTCATACTCATTTAACAGATGAGGAAATTGAGGCACCAAATAGTTAAGTGACTTTGCCCATGATCTTACAAAGCCAGTAAGTATTGAAGGCAAGACTCCAGGATTCAAATTCAGTATTCTTGAGGCTGTACCACAATGCCCCTCATATTACTTAATCTCGTTGGGTCTCAGTTTTCTCTCGTTTAAATGAAGGGGATTAGACTGAGTGATCTCTAAGTCCCTTCTGGAACCTATGACCCAATGTTCCTTTGATTTCTCAGATGCAGCCAATGATTTACAGGTGGTTTGGGTTCAGTGAGCATAAAGGTAGATGGCTTTTTTAGGATCAGCCTAGGCAACCTTCAAAGGAGGAGGCATGGGTCAGTTTCTGAAGCACTTACTCTTGGTCATTGGCAATGGCAGCCTTCCTGACTCTCAGATCCTTTCCTTTTCAAAGCATTCTGCTTAAAGAGAAGATGCACACTCAATGTCTTTGAAGGCAGGTAATATTGGAGAAGTTCTCTTCCCTCTGTACAAAAGACCTCTAGATAAAGACTTCCTGATCTGCGATGGAGGAGATGGGCCTCAAGTCAGTTGTACATGTGCCCAAATGTACATAGGCCTCTCTGAAACAGTCTCAGACTTAAGAAGGGATATTGTTGCTGTCACCAAGTCTCAGGGTTGGAA
Source organism: Bettongia penicillata ogilbyi (assembly GCA_023548195.1). Lineage (NCBI taxonomy): Eukaryota > Metazoa > Chordata > Mammalia > Diprotodontia > Potoroidae > Bettongia > Bettongia penicillata. The sequence goes on along the minus strand of JAJHZJ010000142.1, from coordinate 6,414,904 downwards.
GGGAGCTTAGAGGTAATTGAGACTTAATCCCTCACTAGACACTAACCCTGTCTGTGACACACCTGACAGGTGAGCTTCTGGCACTTTCTTGAAGGCCATCAGTGAGGGAGAACCCACAACCTACCAAGATAATACATTCCACTTAGGAATATTTAGAATTTCTAGGAAAGTCTTCCTTTCCTTAAATCTAAATCTGTCCTTTATGCAGTTTACGCCCATTTCTTCTGGTTGTTCTCTCTGGGGCCAAGTAAGATAAGTGTGATCTTTCTTCCTGAGGACAGACAGCCCTTCTTGTTCCTCCTAGGTTTTTTTTCTTTCTGTCTTTCAGTCAGTGGATAACAAAGCATTTAAGCAATGACTGTGAGTCAGGCCTTGTGCTAAGTACTAAGGCTCCCTTCTAGGGATTTTGTGAGGATCCAATGAGACCCTTTTTGTAAAAGTACCTTAAAGCACTATGTTATTATTACTTGTTACAGAGTTCGGGGTGGGTAGAGTGAGTATTTTTTTTCCCAAAATGATTGATATAAAACCAAAAGCAATTTGTAAAATTTATTTTCATCTTTAAAAAAAAGAAGTGATGCGGGCCTGAACTTAGTTGCGTGAGAATATATTTAAAATACACCATGGAGGGGGAACTGACAATACTTTTTAATTAATTGGTGATAAGGGGTAAGGAAGAATGATAATCGCTCTGTATGACTTCTGTGGAAACAAAACATTAAAAGTCTCTCTAAGATCAGTTATCAAGCAATTTAATAATAATTAAAATAGCTCATACTTACCAAGCCCTATAATCAAAGGTTTATTAATATTTTCCTCTCAGCAACCAGATAAGGGAGGTAGATGTATGACCATGGGCACATTGCTTAATGTCCCCGAGCCTTGATTTCCTCAGTTGTAAAATGGCCTGAAAAGACAGAAAAACAGTTACTATTAGGGAGTCGCTGACCAAGAATAAAGAGATAGTAAGAAAGCATCCAGCTACTTGACAAACAAGTCACCTGATTCAGATAATTCAGTAACCCCCCAACCCAATCTTCCCTCTCTTCAGAGTATGGGAATTGTTAGAGACACTGGGGGGTCAGTCGGTCAACAAACTGGTACTATATACCAATTACTGTGCTTGAGCATGATGAGGACATAAAGTAGAAATGTCAAAGCCTGCCGTTAGACCCCCAGGACTCTACATGTTACATGTGCAAATAAGGTCAGTGAAAGCCCTCTTGCTAACTGTGGCCTAAAACCCTCTTGGTGAACTCTGAAACCTCCCAGAGCTGACCAAATTGTGGAAGTGGCTCTCAATTTAGAATTTTAGAAATCTTAGTTCCTGATTTTTGTTCTGAGTGGCCTCGGGCTAATTCGGTAACCCTAAGTCAAGTGGTCAGAAAGGGGAGAGAATCAACATGTATATGGTGCCTACTAAGTGACAGGCATTGTGCTAAGCACTTGGTAAATAATATATTATTTTGTCCTCACAACAGGTGTTACTATCCTCATTTTGCAGTTGGGGAAAGTGAGACAAACAGAGGTTAAGTGACTTACCCAGGGTCACACAGCTAGTAAATGTCTGAGGCCAGATTTGAATTCAGGTTTTTCCTGACAACAGACCTAGAGCTTTATAGACTACCACCTGAATTGGACTAGAATCAGGGGCAGGGAAGATGGGGAACCTGTGACCTCAAGGCTATCTGTGGCCCTCTAGATCCTCAAGTGTGGCCCTTTGACCAAATCCAAACTTCACAGAACAAATCCCCTTAATAAAAGGATTTGTTCTATAAAACTTGGACTCAGTCAAAAAGCCACACCTGAGGACCTGGAAGTCCACAAGGTTTCCCACCCCTGGACTAGATGAATTCAAAGGATTATAGATTGAAAAGTAAAGAGGATCTTAGAGGTCCAAACACTTCATTTTACAGATGAGGAAACTGATGACCAGAGAGAGTTAAATTATTTGTTTAAGGAAACATGGTTAGTAAATAATTGGGGAAGATTCAGGCTCAGGTTTCACTGACTCCAGGTTCAGGGCTCTTTATTGCCACTTGAAAAGTCTAAAATTCTATGATTCTATTAACCCTAGCTGACACACAAACAAACTGCTAGAAAATAGTATTTTGGTGTTTGCCATTTGAGTATTTATAATAGCCCACACTGCTCACACACCCATTACCTCTTTGCTCTCAAATCCATGAAGAGGGTGAATAGTTTTTCTAGCACTGATTTCTTTTCAAGTCTGCTACATGGCATAGTTGATTTAACTTATTCCTCTGAGTTCTGGGGTAAGGAAGAAATCCTTTGTCTCAATCCAAGGTATTTGCAGGAATACCACTACTAGATCTGTATCCTAAAGAGATCAAAGAAAAGGGGAAAGGACCTATTTGTACAAAAATATTTATAGCACTTCTTTTTGTGATAGTAAAAATTGGAAATTGAGGGGATGATCATGCATCGGGGAATTGGCTGAACAAGTTGTGGTATATGGTTGTAATAGAAGACTTGTGCTTCAAGAAATAATGAGTAGGATGGTTTCAGAAAAATCTGGGAAGATTTATATAAACTGATGCAGAGTGAAGTGAGCGAAACTAGGGAAACATTGTACTCAGTAACAGCAACATTGTTAACAATGATCAACTACGAAAGACTTAGCTATTCTGATCAAAACAAGAATCCAAGAAAATCAAGGGACCCATGATGAAAAATGTAATGAACTCTGAATGTAGATTGAAGCATACTTTTTTCACTTTCTTTATTATTCACTTGCTTTTATTTGTTTTGGGTTTTGGTTTGGTTTTTTTTTTTGCAATATGGCCTATATGAAAATGTTTTGCATGACTCCATATATATAATTGATAGCATACTGCTTGCCTTCTCAAGGAGTAGGGGAGGGGGCACGAGGGAGGGAAAGAATTTTTAACAAAAAAAAATTTTAACGGATGTTAAAATATTTTTCAAAGATGTTTTGCATGTTGTCTATCATCAGTAAAAAACAAAATCAAAATAACCCTCCACTTCACTTCTAAACCTCTCACTAGTGGAATAGAACATGGGATATTGCCTCCAGATGAGAATGTGAATGAAAGAAGATTGAGGAGTGTGTCTGAAAGGGGAAAAGCAAGAGATTTCTGAATCTTTGGTCTTGAGTTAAAAAATAACAGGCTAACCTATCCACACCCTGGGGGCTAAGGAGGAACTACTTAAGTATTCATCTTAATGAATCTAATGAAGCAATTTCTCTTACTACCTTTCCCCCACACCCCTAAGCCACTTTGAAAGAACCATGATTCTCAAATGACTACACTAGCAGTCCCAATTTAAGCTAGTTTAAGTGGGTTATAAATAGAAAAGGAATCAAAGGAGGAAGGGAACAATTCTTTCCTTCCTTTTAGGAGAACTGCCAGTTACTGAATAAATTAGGAAAAGAACCATCATTTATTAAGCACCTACTGGGTGCCAGGTACTATGTCAAACTCTTTATATGTCATATCTCATTTGTTCCTCACAACAACTTTGTGAGGTAGATGTTATTCCCATCCCCATTTTACAGTTGAGAAAATGGAGTCAAACAGAGAGGTTAAGTGATTCTAGTAAGTGTCTGATGCTGGATTTGAACTAGGTCCATCCTGACACCAGACACAGAGTTTCAGCCACTGCCCAAATGAAAGGAGGGGGTGGTTAAAAGATTGGGGAGGGGGGTGTGTAGAATTTCTTCTAACTACTCACTTAGCATCCAGGCATTGGCTGAATCCCATTTTTCTGCAAGAAGTCTTTCTCAGGTTATTCTGCCTGCTGGAGTCAAGCAGAAATCTAATCCTTCTTCCATAAGATTGCCTTCAGATATATTAAGAAAGTTACCATACCTTTCCCCCAAGGTTTTCTCTTCTGAAAGCTAAACATCCCCCGTTTTTTCCCCCAACACTCTTTATATGACATAGACTGTGGGCCCTCTACCATTTTGCCTGGTCTCTTTCAGATGATCCCCAGCTTATCTAAGTCCCTTTTAAAATGGTGACCCCAGACCTGAGTATAATATCCCCAGTATTGTCTGATCTCAGCAGAGTGTAGGGGGAACTGTCACCTCCCCAGTCCTATTTACAACGTTTTTCCATGCTACCTAACATTGCTAACTTTCCTGGTTACCATATTGAACTTTCAAAGTCCCTAAATATTTTTCAGACAAGCTGATATCTATCCCCCTCACTCACTCGATAACCCTCGCTCCTGCATTTTATACATGTAAAGTCCATTTTTTGAAGTTAAAACTTTGCATTTGTTCCTGTTAAATTTCATGTTATTGGATTTAGCACAGAGTCTGGGCTTGTCAAGATTTTTTGGGCTCTTGACCTTGTCATTCAATGCGTTAACCATTTCTCCTAGCTTTTGTGTAATTTGCAACTTTGAAAAGTATAGCATCTGTGTAATCATCCATCTCAAGGATAAAAATGCACAAGGCTAAGACCAAGACTGCAGACCTCCCTCAAAGTTGACATCAAACCATTAATAGATAATTAAGAGGTCTGACCATTCTACCCCTTCTGAATCAACTTCTTCTAAAAGCCATCATTTTTTCTTCTACTCACTGGGCTTTTGTCATGCACTACTTTGTTATTTCTCTTTTTTATGAGTGCCATAAATTCCTAATCAGGTTAAAATACCCTCAAGATCAAGGATATATGTGTGTGTGTGTGTTTATTTTATTCATTTATTTATATTTATTATATATTCTACACATAATATATATGTATTTCATAAATGTAAACTTTATATCTATTTATTTAAATGCCCAGCATGAGGCCTAGGGGTAGGAAATGTAGGCAATTGACTATATAAGAAGAACTAGGGGTTGAAATGACAAACACTTTTAAAATAACACTTTATATAAATGTCCATTGAGACAGCTAGGTGTAGCAGTGGATAAAGTTCCGGACTTTGTCCCAACTTTATATAGAACTCTACATGCAGTGCCTAATGCAGAGTAGATGTTGAATAAATATTTGTGACCCTGATGTCATCTGGGAAATCTCCCTTAGAATCCTTCATCAGACTCTTAATCTCTCTGTCTCCTGTTCCATATCTGTCAAATGGGGGCAATAACAGAACCTCCCTCAAAGGGTTGTCATAAGGATCAAACAGATAATATTTAAAGGGCTTTGCAAACATGAAAGCACTATATAAATATTAGCAATTACTATTATTATTTATGCCAGAAAATCCCTTCTTCCTGGTATTCATTTAGTGATTTGAGTATAGCTCTCCCACCCAGGCATGAACCTATAAGGGGTTGCATTTCCAACTTTGCTAGGGTTCACAGTTGTCTTTTCCCCAACATCATATAGAGCTCTTATCTACACAGAGCAGATGCTGAGTAAATATTTGTGATCCTGATGGTCATTTGCAAATAGAGGATCTGAATATGGTTTTGTCCATTCATAGAAGAAAAATGGACCCACATGTACAAAAAAAAAATTATAGCAGCTCTTTTTGTGGTGGCCAAAAATTGGAAATTGAGGGAATGGCTGAACACATGGTATACAAATGTAATGAAATACTATCATTCCATAAGAAATGATGAGCATGTAAATTTAGAAAGACTCATATGAACTGATGCTGAGTAAAGGGAGCAGAACCAGGAGAACACTGTACATAGGAACAGCAATATTGTTCGATGACTACCTTTGATAGACTTCACTCTTCTCGTAAATTCAAGGGTCTAAGACAAGTCCAAAATACTCATGATGGAAAATCATATCCACATCCGGATAAAAACTGTGGAGTCTGAACGCAGATGGAAGCATACTATTTGCTCTCTTTTTTGGTTGTTGGTGTTGTTTCTTCTTTCTCATGGTTTCTCCTGTTGGTTCTAATTCTTCTTTACTATTTAACTAATGTGAAAATATGTTTAATACAAATGTATATAGAGAACTATCATATTGCATGCTGTCTTGAGGTGGGGAAAGGGGAGCGATGAGGAGAAAATTTAAAACTCAAAATCTTATGGAAGTGAAAGTTGCAAACTAAAAATAAATAGATTTTTTTTAAAAAGAAAAAAATAGCTTTTCTTTTCCAGGAAAAGAAGGCATCCTTGATTTTATCTAAAATAGTACAAGGTTGCTTCTAACTGGACTCAGGCTGGTATAACTATGACATTATTTTCATTTAAAACTGAACAACTTTGAGCCATAGACAGGCTACTGAATTAGCTTCCCCAGGTCATCTGTAGCAGAGGGCACATTTCTCTCTTCTCTTCCCCTGCCCATAAAAGCAAAGCAAAACAAGGCAGAAAGAAGTATATCAGCCCTTCCAGCAAAGTTGAGCATGCACTCTGGCCCCTCGCCTAGAGCTTAAGTGACTGAGTGGATGTCTCCTTTTATTTTGGTTGTCAATGTTTGGTTTATTTGTATCTACCTCTAAATCATAAAGACCAAGGGATAGACCAGGAAGTGCTGGTCCTGTCTTCCCAATTCTCTGAGCTCTCCCATTCAGTCTCTTCTACTTGGCCCATAATGGCACTTAAGAAATGTTTATTGACTGACTGACACTATTATAATCGTAGAAAGTTAGAGTCAGAAGGGATCTTATTGGACTGTCTTATCCAAACTTCTCGTTTACACATGAAGAGGTTCAGTCTCAGAGAGGTGAAGACACTTGAGATCACAGATTAAAAGTGACAGAGTTGAGATTCAAACCTAAGAGCTCTGTTCTAAATTCAACATTCTTTCCATTGACCACCAAGTGAACTGCATTGAATTGGAATAGAGGGCACTCCAGTGACATTCTCAGCAAAACTATAGCGTGGATTTCCAATTCAATTATTTCACATGCTTTAAAAAAAAGAAAAGACTACAGAGAGCCCCAAAGTAACACCTGGATTTTACATTTAAAACATTCTAATTAACAACTTGTAATATATGCTTGATTGCAGTGAGGGATCCTCCAGGTAAAGACAGCTGAAACATTTTCCTAGCTTGAATCAAGGCTGCTTAGGGCAGTAAAAGTTAGGAAAGCTATCTTGTCCCTGGTAGAAACACTGTGACTTGGACAGGATTCTCATGCTCATTAAGTAAGGAAGTGGGTAATAGAGTTCTACTTAAAATCAGCAGGAGACATTTACATCTTCAGTCTCTAGAGCTTTACATGGAAGTTTATCTTAACCACTGATTAAACACAAAATGTGACGCAAGCCAAGAAATTGAGTTTCACTAAGAATATCATTCCCTAAACATGTTTCATAGAAACTGGATAGGATGTCCATGAAGAAACACCAACAAATGTTGATGCTAGTGATATTTTCTCTACAAATATTCAATGTGAAATTATGCAGATATCAAATGATCTTACATGCAACACTTGCATGAAGGTTTAATTTCCTTAATTTTGCTAATATAATTTAGGATGGTGACCTACATCTCTGTTAAGAAGTTAGGGAAAATGTAGTAATAAGAGATACAGGGGAGAGGATTCAGTGATTAATGCCCTGACAAAAGGAGAGTTGATTGCTACTCAGGTCATTTGAGGGAAATGATGGTCAGCCTGGAAAAAAAAAGATAGGGTGATATGATAGCTATCTTTAAGTCCATCATATAAAACAGGAATTGAATCTGTGCTACTTGGACCTAGAGGGAAGAGCTCAGTATGTGAGGAAGGGGAAGGAAAAGAGGAGGTAGGAGGGAAAAGAAGGGAATAAACATTTACATAGCACCTACTACATAGCAGTCACTATGAAAATACTTTACAAATATTATCATTTGATTCTCATAACAACCCTGCAAATTAGGTGCTGTTATTATTCCCATTTTACAGTCGAGGAAACTGAGACAAATAGGGTTAAATGATTTTGCTCACACTCATACAGCTACCAAGGCTAGATCTTAACTTAGGTCTTCTTGACTGCAGGGCCAGCCTTTTATCTATTGCACCACCTAGCTGCCAAGGTAGAAAGAGGCTGTTTTAGGTTTGATGAAAAAAGGAAAAACTTTCCAACCACTGTACTTATACCAAAGTGGGATAGATTCTTTTCAGAAGGTTGTCATAAGAATAGTTGGCATTTATATGTTCCTTTTAAGGTTTGCAAAGTAGTTTCCACGTTTATCTCACTTTATCTTTATAACTACCCAGTGCTGTTAACATTCCCATTTCACAGGTGAGAAAACTGAGGTCAAAAGATGTGATATAGCTAATAAGCCTCTGGGGCAAATAGAACCCAAGTCTTCCTGACTCCAAGCCCAATATTCTATCCGCTACAGTCAGAAGTGCCAATGTTCGGCCAGCAGGCTGTACTCCTGAGCAACCTCTGATCTAGATTAAAATATAACTAGGAAATGTAACAAAATAAATAAAATTACAGTAGAACATAGATAATATTAATATGTGGCTTTCTAAGTCAGTATGCCCCCTGCAAGGATCCTTATGTATGGTTTTGAGTTTGACACAAGACACTGCCTAAAAGCAAGAAGTTCTTAATTGCTACTGAGAAGCAGCAGCAGCTTTTAAGTTCTAGTATTTCTTTTTATTGGGTAGCTAGGTAGAGCTATAGTATATACAGCACTAGACCTGGAGTCAGGAAGATTCATCTTCCTGTGTTCAAATCTAGCCTCAGACACTTACAAGCTGTGTGACACTGGGCAAGTCACTTAACCCTGTTTGTCTCGGTTTCCTCATCTGTAGAATGAGTTGGAAAAGGAAATGGCAAACCACTCCAGTATCTTTGCCAAGAAAATCCCAATGGGATCATAGAAAGTCAGACATGACTGAAAAGTGACCAAACCACAACATACTGTTTCTGTTGTAGCCCCTTATAGGATATTGTGCAAGACCCATGGTTTCTCACTTTTTATTGATTTCCACATACCCCCACTAATATTGTATTTCACTCCAATCCAAACTGTGCCTGTCAACAAGCATAAGCACTTGCATTGGGGATTTAAAAGAACATGGGATAGGGATTTTCCAGTGCTTTGTTATTTCCTGAGGATGACCTAGGGTTTTCAAAGGTCACATTCATGGAGTAAAAGCTCTGGCAGATGCTAACAAGTCAGAAAGATCTGAGTGTGGACTGAGTGAGGAATTCTGGGTCTGTTCTCCGAGATCCAACCCAAGTTCTGAACATTCATAGCTTGAAGACTGTCTGCTAGAGGATTCTTTTTCCTCTCATGAGATCATCTTTGGGGAAATTGGGATGGAGCTCCCAAACATGAAATTACGGAATTAAATCATGGTATTAAAGAATAATGAGAACAAAAGTCAGTTTTCTTTGAAGGAATTCAAGAAAAATGATACTTTAGCCTATATTAGCCATGAAAAGCGGGTTTGAGGCCCCTCCTCTTTCTACAATTCTTCTTTCCTTAGAAAATAATTTACAAAAATATTGTGAGTGTAGACAGCCTACTTTCAAAGATGCTATAATAGGGAGTAATGATTCAATCAGAGGTCTATAGGGAAGTTCCATCCATGGTAACTGATGCCTTGCTACTTATCACGTAGTCAAACTGTCTTGGATTTTATATTCTGATTTGTACAGGTCAACCAAAATGTACAAGGTTGGACTTTCTGAACTTTGCCAAGTTTTTTGGACCTAAGCATAAAAACTGTTAGAGCAGTCTTTATGATACTAACCGTTTCATGAACTTCCTTTAGTGCATTTTATTGAAAAATTAATAAATCAATATCTTTCTTATTCCCTAAATTAATACCATCATGGTCTCCAGGTAGACCTGCTTCTCCTAGATCTATTTTCCAGGTCAGTTTGTTTTACCAATGAGATATTCTACACTTTCTATTTTCCCATTCTTTTGTTTCTGTTTGACTATTTCTTGACATCTCAGTCATTAGCTTGCACTTGCCCAATTCTAATAAGGACAAAGTTGTCCTCTTTGAAATTTGTCCCTTGATTGTCCCCATAATAAGAATCTATAGTCATTGTCCGTTTCTGTTTTTTGCTCATGTGTTTACCTATTTCCTGGGTTTTAAAGTTGAATTCTCTTGCTGGAGTGCTGGGAGCCGGGGATCTAGTCACTGGCTTTGCATGCTAGGGCCTGAGGTGCTGGCGGCTGGCAGCTGGCGGCTCCAGGGGTCTGGAAGCTTACCTGGTGATGAGCTATGCTCAGCAATACTGAAGCTCTTGGGATGGAGGTGGGGAGTCTGACCGCTGGGGGATGCCTGCTCACCTAGGCTTTATACATCAACGTTTGGCTTCTGGAGGATGTCTACCAGCCTGGAGGTGTGCCTCCTGGAGCCGTACTGAAGCTTTGGCTGCTGGAGAAAGCCTGCACACACGTTGGTTTTCTGAGCTGGGGTCTTGGTTTCCCTGTTGAGGCACTCAGGGGTCCTGGTATTGGTGCTGGCATACTCCACCACCCTGGACCTAGTCTGCTGAGGTGGGATTTGCTGGGACACCTCCTGTCCTGTTCTTCTCCCCCTCTCCAGAGTGAGGGGGGCCTTTCCTCTTAAGCCTCCAAGGTTCCTAGGCTACAAGACCACTGTACCCCATCTTTCCGCCGGCTCAGCTCTTCCAAGGATTTTCCTTGACCTATTTTCTGAGCTCTCAGAGGTCAACAAAGGAGGGTGAGAGCGACTTACTTCTTACTCTACCATCTTGGCTCCTAGAAGCAGAAATCTCATCAAGCTTTTAAAAGGAGGGAGAGTAAAGAGCAAAGCAAGCCTAGAATTTTTACCAGGTTTTCTTGATAAACAATATATTCCCTTATGTTATATTCTTATGCAGTTATTTCAGAATTACTTCAAAAATATGCAAAGCTCCTTTCACACAGGAATTCAGAGATAATGTTAGGAACGATAACGACAGTCAAATCGTAGGATAAAACTAGTATACCATCTCTTCCAAATAAATCATAACAAATTTAAATATTTCATACTGAAAAAATGAAGAGAATGTTATGGATTTTTCCTCCTTTATTTGCCTCCAATTCTCCAGTCTAGTTCAGAGTTAAGTTACTAAATAAATAACAATTATCAAATCTGTGAATAAAGAATTTTATTCTCTCTCTTGAAATCAGCAATACATACAAAAGGGCAATCTGTAAAACTATTGGATTTAGGATTTAGTTATAAAACATGCATACCAGAATATCTTCCACATTGAAGTTTGAATTTAATGTAAATATTTGGCACCTTAGAATATGGCTACGTGTTGGTCATAGAGATGGAGTGAGTGCTGTTCCTTTCTGTGAGAGATTTATGGCAAGTTGATTAGCTAATCTTAAAGTTAGAACAATCTTTCTATATATCATTCCTTTGTGTGAATGATGTCACATTTTAAGTTCTCAGCACAGGACCTTTATCTTACCATCTTTGTAATCTCAGTGCATAGTATACAATAAGTGCTTAATATACATGAAGTAAATCAAACTGAGAGCCTGTGATGTCTCTCCTACTGGCTAGTTTTGGGTGGGAATTGCTCTATGAAAGATCCTCATTCTTCCCTTAACTGCACAGAAAAAGCTAAATAATCAGTAGACAAGATAAATGAGGACACCTGTCTTGGCTGGTTTTCCAGAGGTATAAAAAGGTTACTGAAAGTCAACAATTTAAATGGTCTATTAAAAAGTATTAGTCATAAAACAAATATACAAGAAACAATGTTTTTAGCAAACAAGCATCAATTTAGAAACTGGTGGCTGTTTACAGCGAATCAGTGAGGACTATCCTGAATAAATGCCATTTCAAGGTTTTCTCTCACTAGCATTCACTAGCAAAAAGTACACCTTTGTCTTCCATATAAAACTTAATTTTGAAAGAATTAAATCTGAACAATTATTTTTAGACTTAAAACACACAGTCCTAAACTTCTACACCAATTTTTCCCACTATTTACAAATATTCAGCTCCTGTCAGCTTACTCAAACGCAATACTAAATGTAACACAAGGTGGATTTGTTTTCTTAATTTGTATTTTCCCTCCCTCTCTTGAATTTTCATTGATTTTGTGGGAAAAGCTGAATAGTGGGGGTGGGGGATGGTGAAGTTACAATGAATTGAGAGAAGAAAGCCCAATTTCTGAAAAATTGAAAAAGGCAAAGATATAAGTAGAAAGTAAGTCCCTACACTTAAGTAAAAAAACAATAGTCTTACCATAACTCCTTTGGATCTAAAAATGGAAAATGTGTGTTAATGGCTTTAAACTATTACAAAATTAATAAGTATCTTTATAGGCATTTTGCCAAGAAATCAGTACGTGTTTATTAAACACCTATTACGCACTGGACACCATGCTAGGTCCTTAGAGTACAAAGGAAAAAAATGAAACAGTCCATGCCCTACAGGAGCTTACAAAATTCCAAGGGAGAAATAACACATTCTTTGACAAACAAATACAAAACATACATAACATTAAATATAAGCTAATTTCAGGAGAGCAAATCACAAGCGGCAAGGAGATTCAAGAAAGACCTCCTTTAAGAAAGAGATAGTGCTTGGCTTCAGCTGAGAAAGAAGTTAGGGATTCTAAGAGGCTGAGATGACAAGGGGGTGCAATCAAGGCAGAGATGTCAGCCTGTGCAAAAGCAGAGACAAGAGACAGAATGTTTTGTGTGAGGAATAGAAGTAATCAGCTGGAATACAGACTACATAAAGGTGAATAATATGCAGGAAGTACAGAAAGGTAGATAGAAGCCAGGCTTGTCAAGAGCTTGAGTTCCCACAGAGGAATTTGTATTTGATCTCTGAGGCAACAGGGAGCCACGGTAACTTTCTGATAAAGGAAGGCATTGCTGTGTTTTGTGTAGGGGTATCATGTGGCAGCAATAATGAGGATGGATCAGAGGGGATAGATCTGAGGCTGGGAGAGCTATCAGGAGGCCACTGCAGTAGCCCAGGCAAGAAGTTACGAAGGTCCAAATCAGCGTTCTGAACCTGTGAGTGAAAAGCAAAGGATAGATATCAAAGATATTACAGAGAATAATCAACAGAACTTAGCTAGGCATACTGGGTGAAATGACTCTGAAGCTGAGACTCTGGGTGGCTAGAAGGATGATCATGCCCTCAACACAAACAGGAAGTTAGACAGAGAGAAAAGTTGGTTTTGGCAGAAAGATAATGAATGGTTTTGAACATATGAAGATCACCAAGAGACAAAAAACACCTAGAACAGAGCCGAAGGGTTCACTCCCTGACGAGGGGTAGAAGATGGATGATGATGAACTCACAAGTGGGACTAAGAAAGATTAGACAGGTAGGAAGAAAACCAAGAGCAGGATCATGAAAACTGAGAGAAAAGAGAATCCGGTGGGAGATAATGCTCAGTAGATTCAAATGCAGAATGTGACTAAGAAAAAAGGGCCATCCCAATTGGTAATTAAGACAGCAACTAACCCAGAAGAGAATAATTTCAGTTGAGTAATGAAGTCAAAAGGCAAACTGCGGAGTCTGCAGAGTGAGAGATGAAATGGAAGCTAGAGGAGGAGATGACTTGTTCTAAGATTTTAGCTGCAAGAGAGAACAGGTTCATGGGATGAGGTTTTAAGGGCCAGATGGGAGCTTCTTAAGACGTGGGAAGGCCTGGATGTGTCTGTAGGTAGCAGGAAAGGAACCAGTAAATCAAGAGAGACAATGGAAAGAGTTCTGTCTTTGGAATGAGATGACCTAGGTTCAAATCCTGCCTGTGTCACTTAGCTACCTGTGTGACCATAAGAGTCACTTAAAATCTCTGGGTTCCTGTAAAATGAGAGCATTGGCCTAGTCTTGTCCAGCTCTAAATCTATTAAGATTAGAGAGAAAGGGTGACTGTGAGAGCAATCTGTGGAGAAGATGGGAGAGAAGATCCAGGTTACAAGTGGAGGGGCTGGCCTTGGGGAAGGTAAGGGACAAGGGCATCTTCACTGCAGTATAAAAGTGTAAGTAAAAGGAGAGGAGGAATTTTGAGATAGGAAAGGAGAAACTCAAGGAAAAATGCCTTAAGGTGGAAGAAAAGGAGATGGGGTGAAAGACTTGAGGAAAGAAGAGGTTTGAAGCAGCTGCCATGGAGAACGTGAGAGTGAGTCAATTAAGAAATGTCTTGGGTCAGTGAGGGGCAAGCTGAGGTGGATCTGATCTACACTGTTGCAAGATTTCCTCCAGCATGTGAACACAGGTTAAAAAGGAGATGGTGGGGGTAAACCCAGGGTCTGAGTCTGGCAAGCCAGGAATAGGAAGGGACTGGGGAGTAGCTGAAGCTATTAGCTACAGGGTCAAGTCCAGGAAAGAAGAAAATAAAGTATCTGAAAACTATTACAGAACATGCTTAAAGTGAATAAAAATACACTCTAGGAACCTTGTAATAAAATCTATACACATTTCATTGCTGGATTTTCAAAAGCAAAAGGAAAAATTAAGAGACTTCATCAAAGTACAAACTTTCTATTACGAAACAATACTAACAAATATACAGTCAGCACCTTTCATCTTTATTAAGCCCTTTAATTTGTGAGGCATTATTGCCATGTTTACAGATGGCAAACTGAGGAAGACAGTTTAGTGACTTGTCCAAAGTCACAGTGGATCAATAGCAGAAGAGAGATGAAAACTTGATCCTCCAGTCAATGACAAAAACTTGACAACACTTCTGATTAGAGGAGAAGGCCATAGCTTCTCAGGTTTACTGTAAGATTAGATTTCACACAAAACAGGAATGACAACTGGACATGATGCTAAACTTCAAAAATTGTAAACACAATGAGCCTAAGAAGACAATTTGCAATGCATGTGAACAAGTTAGCTTTTTTTTTTTTTGGGGGGGGGGGGAACATCCACAGCTATTACATTTGCCCTGAATACTTTTGTTTTTATAGAAATATTCCAGGCTTAAGGTATCTAAGGCTTATACACTTCATTAAGTTTGCCTAGACCAGGCTTGGAGAACCTGCAGCCTGGAGATCACATGTGGTTCTCTAGATCCTCGGTTGGGGCCCTTTGACTAAATCCAAAGTTCACAGAACAAATCTTAATAAAAGGATTTGTTCTGTGAACTTTGGATTTAGTCAAAGGGCCACAACAGAAGACCTAGAGGGTCACGTGTGGCCGCCAGGCTGAAGGTTCCCCACCCCCTGGTCTGGACCCTGGCTTTACTTAAAAGGTTAGGGATTTCCAACCCTATTTCAAAGAGCTATGTGGTAATCTCCTTGTTTGAAGCAAATGTATTATAAATGTAATTTCTAATAACTTTCTTCTAGCTCTTTATAGGGACTATAACGTATTATCTATAGCTTCATTCTGCAGTTCTAAAATACTTCATAATTTAAGGGAAAAACAATAGTAGCAATCCACAAGACTAGTGATAAAATGGTTTGGGGAGAAATTTACTTTTGATGGTAAATTTAAAAAACACTTTAAAACTGACTATCAAAATAATTATTACTATCATATATTAGTAATGTGATTTGTGAAATAAGACTGATCAAATGTGACAAAAAGTTTTTGGACCAAAAATAACCTAACAGTTTTGAGATCCTATGTCATGAGTTTTATAATAATAAATTACAATATTTTCCCTGATATTCTTTCATGAATGCTCACAAAATATACAGAACAAAGGAACTTCAAGAGATAATAAGTGTTAGGTCCCTGAAGACATCCATGGATCTTACCAAATATGCAAAGGACCTGTACTAGATCCTGGTGTGAGAGGTCCCTCTACCAATTTATCTCCATAGTTCTAAAGTTAACTTAGCAGAGAAATGCTAGGAAGTGTCCCCTGAGCAACACGGAGGTTAAGTGACTGCTCCTGGGTCTGACAGAGAATAAAGGCCAGAGGCAGGATGTGACTCCAGCTTTCCTGAATTCAATTATGACATGCTGCCTCTCTGCAACACAGTTCTTATTGCAATTTTTAAAGATAATTTTTAGTCAGCATCATGACAGCAGTTTCAAAATTGGATAAGAATTTCTTCTTCCTTAAAGCTGTAGTTATGAGGTAGATTCAGTATAAAGTAAATACAAAGCAATCTGTGTTTACATCATTTTCTCAAATTCCATACAAACATACACATTAAATAAACTCATCCGCAAATTTCAATGATAAAAGATCTATTAAAGGTCTTGGTCAGCAGAACTCAGGCTTCAACTTCCATACACCTTCACCATTCAAACCTCGATGAAATGTGCAGAGATTTCTCAGCAGCTCTCTAAATACACAAGACTGGGAGGAGGATAACTTGGATTCAAATTCCTGCAGTATCTCTTGTGTGCTTGCCTGCCCATCAATACGGGCCTGGAAGGCTATGAAGTTCCTCATTTCTACCAAAAGGTCATCATGCTCTGTTGCAGTAGGCAATGGTTCGGCAGAAGCCTGCTGAAGGTTCGCATTTTCATTTTCTGTTCTCTGTGGCAAAATAAGATGGTTCCTAGTTCTCATTTTAGCTAACAGTGATGATGAAGCTAAAGCACCAGATGAAGATTCCCCATCTTCTATTTTCCCACTAAAATGTGTTGTGGTGGCATTTTTTTCATCTTTCTTTAGATCAGCATCCTAAAGAGAGAGATTTTTAAATAAAGTTAAAACTTGAAAGCAACTCAATCAGTTATTACAAAACATTTTAAGTTAATTCAAAATGCAAAAAGCGAGCCAAATAAAAAACAAAATTACTGATTGTGTTAAGTAGACAGCAAGCCAAAGTCTATCTGTGCTCCTAGGTGTGATCACGAAATTGGAGTCAAATTAAGCTGATATTGGAATTTTCAAATTTAGTTCAACAGGACAACCATGCCCCCAGACCATGGCTATCTTAAGTACTGAATTTTGGAACTTGGAGTGCCTGTACATTAAGCTTGAAAATCATCAAAAACAAAGAAGAAGTCACTACTTTCGACCAGCTCCTCACTGTTAATCATATTCAATATATCACTTTTAAAAATCCTTGGGGGGTTTCTGCCATCTTGTCTGTAGTTGGCAAACAATATTTTACAATGATAATCATTCACGCATAACACTTAGGCTCTTCCATCAGTATTGGTCCAAATACAGATCACACCCCTAAAATGAGATGTCATTTAAGTGAAAACGATACATACTCATTCACTGATAAATAATGACCAAAAACACAATGACAGAACACAACTGGTGTTGCGTAAGTTAAGAGTCCAAAAAAAAGTGCGGTCTACATGTGGACCAATAAGACAACTAACTCCTCATCTGTGGCGGTTAAGGATAGAAAGAACCAAAATCGAACATAAATCCCTATTTTCTGGTTTGCTTAATTTCAGTTTTTAGATTATTGATCTGAGGATGTCTGTGTAAACTTCTCTCTTGTGGAGCTGACAGAAGTACTGAGTGGAAAGCACTCTAAGAACAGTAACCAATTTAATTCATGGTTTAAAGATCAAGTGATTTCTGATCCTCAATATGAAAACCATATTGTATCTGTAAACCATAAAGCCCCTACAGATGCAAGACATACTGTGATATACGTGTATTGGCCCCAAAAACGACCAAGCGGAAGCTTCTCACTTACGTCCCCCATCAAGCCCCACACAGGTACAATAGATGCGTTACCTGACACTTCTCTTTTGCAGACTTAGAAGACGACTGTGGAACAGGCAAGCTAGGATTCCTTTTCTGCCCAAATCTGCTCCTAAACAAGAAAAATGTTTGCATTCAGTGTTTTGGAGCCAGAATACCCAAATACCCACCCCCCCACCCCCTGCCAAGATTTCCTTTAGGAAATGTTTAGTTTCCTGGGGATTGGGGGTAGGGGGTGACTGAGAGAGAAGACCCACCATGCCATGTCTATCCTATCGCTTTTGATTCCCACATGGCCATGCTCAGAGATCCCTCTTCTGCTATGACTAGATCTATATTCACAGCTACACTGAAATGCAATGTCTTTTCTTTTTAGCTTAGGGATACTCATCTAACAAAGCGTACAACCTCACCAATTAACCAAGAAGCGTTTACTAAGGGCTTCCTGTGTGCTAGGCACTATACAAAATGATACAAAGAGTATGAGATGCTAATGCTACATCTATAGGCCTGGGAATTACTTTCACAGAAATTGTAACTGTACCCACAGAAGCGGAGATCACAAATGGAGGCAGTACGGGGAGAAAGGAAGAGAAGACGGCCTAGCACAGAACCTCGAGGGACACTACTGCTGAGCAAGGAATGGATCAAAGCACAGCAAAGGAGCCCACAGAGTGGTCGTATGGGAAGGATGCAAGAGAGGGCAGTCACTAAGACCCAGAGAGCAGAGTATCCAGAAAAAAGTAATAGTGTTGGATGCCACAAAGAAACCAAGAAGAGTGATGACTGAGAAAGGCCATGAGATGAAACTTTGCAATTCAGAGGTCATGGATATCTATGGAGAAGTTATAGAAACCAAACTGCATAGAGTCTGGAAGAAAGTGAGAGGAAAGAAAATAAAGGCATGGAGTGTAGATTTCTCCCCAGGAGTTTAAGTTGAAAAGAGAGGAAAGATATGAGAATAACTAACGCGCATGGTAGGACCTGGGCTGCGAACGACTAGTGTGTTTGCAGACAGCAAAGAAAGGACCAGGAGATAGTGAGAGACTGAACATTAGAATGGGAGTAATCTCTGCTGGAAAAGATAGAAAGGAACAGGCTCCAGGGTATATGTTGAGGGGTCTGCCTTTGCAAGTAGAAGGCTCACTTCTTCATCAGAGGCTTGAGTGGAGAAGATAGCGAGGGAGGCCATGAGAGGAACATGAGATACGGAGGGAGAGAACTCCTGGCATACTGCTTCAGTTTTTTCAGTGAAATGAGGTAAAGTCTTGAACTAAGATAGAGAGGGGCAGCAGAGGCAAAGAATAAAATTAGGGAGGAGCATTAGGATTGCTTGCCGCAATGAAAGTCCGTTTACATTAGAACAGCTGATAATTGTGAACTGATTAAAGTTCTTACAAAATTTTAATTAATTATGCTCTAACTCCTGTCATCCCTTTTTAACAAAGTGGTTTTTTTTTACATTAGTTTCTATATTGGGGTAAGAAAATAAACAATATGATGGAAAGAGCATCTTACCTGCTCCAACTCTAAAGTATGAGTTGGGGTAAAATTGAGTATTTACAACCCTACTTCTCAAAATCAGTCAAATTCAGTCAAAAAATAGAACACACATGGTCAACTCTGTTTAGAAGGCACATAATTTTAAGAGGAATAATTTCCACATTTAGGGTTCATGTACAGTGATGTAAGATAATTATAAATTATCTTTCCAATGAGAATACAATGTTTGGAATGATTTCTAGTGTTTGATAGGTTTGGATGACTGAGCCATGATAATGGAGAAGCAGCATGGTACTGTAGAAAAAGTACTAGACATGGAGCCAGAGAACCCAGGTTCAAATCCTGTCTCTCTCACTTAATGAACCTCTCTGGATCTATTTCCTCATCTGTAAGAGAAGGGGCTGGACTAGGAAGCCTTTTAATCTTATGATTCAATATATCCTATAAGTAGTAATGATCTCTTACTTTCCTCCAGCTGGTGCACCTGACAGACCATTACTGCCTGTCCACGTGGGCACACCAGAGACAGCACCCAAACACCGCTGACGAGACATCTTCAATGCTTTCAGTGCATCCTGGGCTACTCGATTTGCCTCTGCTTCCACTAACACATAATCCGGACTGGAAGCCTCCATAATAGCATCATGTTTCATGACACTATGAACTCCTATTAGTGAGACAAATCAAAACAGCAAATTGAAATAAGAGCCCATGCTTGTACAACTGCTAGTTATGGTACTGTCCATTCTCAAAGGAGAGGTAAAAGTCTTAAGTTTGAATTATTTTTTTATTTCCGTTGGATAGTTTTATTTAATAATTTCTTTTTAAATGAATTTTTAATTTCATTTTACATAACACTTATTTCCCAATACATTCTGTTGCCATCCAAAGAACCATCTCTTTTAATAAAAAATAAAAACTGAATGAGAAAAAAAGTTCAGCAAAACTAACCAACATATCAAATATGTTCAACAGTATATGCAGAATCCAACAATTCTTCAGGGCTGTTTGGCCATCATAATTACACTTCATTTACATTTATTTTTCCCATTTTCGTTGCTGTGGTCAATGTATAATTTTTTCTCCTGGTTCTCACTTCATCTTGTATCCATTCACATGTTACAAGTGTACACAGCATACTTAAATAGGGTATGCCTCTAGGGAAATCTATTTAAAGGTGAACATTGATTGAATGCTTATTCCCTTTTAATAGTTTCATTCATTAAATCAAGGAAACTAAAGCACTTATACCAAATGCTGAGACATCCAGCACACTCTGTATACACACCTAAAATTTATGGGTTCCAGTATTCTTTATAGTCATAGTTCATTACAATGAAGTTTAATAATTTCTAAATGATATAGAGAACAGTTCTGAGGAATGCTCTAAGATGAAGTTCCTAACACAGTCCCTGACCTGTTGTAATCAATTTATTGTGACTTTTTTCTCATGATACTTGAATTTTTAAGTACAGAAAAAACAGGTCCCTTGAAAATGTTTCTTTTCCTATAATGTAGAATGTAGATTAAAAGGTAGAAATATTTTCTACAGAGAGAAAAATGAATACAAGGAATCCACATCTGATGATTCCAGTAACTCTCCTGATTCTTTAGTGTCGTCGCCAGGAAAGACTGATGTTACCTGAGACTACTGAAGAATATGCAGCCTTATTTCTATTATACTTAAGTTTTTTTTAGTTAAGACTTTTCAGTTTTTTCCTTCTCCTCTTTAAAATCAGGAAATCTACTTCACTTCTAGCTCCTGCCAATACGACAAGATTCATCACCTTTATCTCAAATCCTCTTCCTAGTTTTGTGTTTCTAATCTGCTCTGGATTGGGAAATCAGTGAACCAATCTTGTTATTAAAAATGTGTCTCAAGTCCAGTAAACAGGTTATGAGTAAAGGCCCAAGGACAGGTCAAAGGTCATTTTACTTACATTTGGAATTTTAGCTATGTTCTGGATACCCAAAGTTGGAAATAAATGAAAAAGCAATAAATAATAATAACAAAGCATAAAAATGGAACAAATTAAATCTTAACCATTGATAGCTTGAAAATTTTTTAAAAAACATTAAAAGCTGAGTCATTTAAAATTAATTTCTGAGATTAAGGATAACATGCAAATAAACTTGTTAATGTTTTTCATACAGCATCATAACCATTCAAAGAACTGGCTATTTCTGGAAACATTCAGTTTACTGCTTTGAAGCAAAATCTAATTTTTCAAAAACTTCCATTTCCTCCAAGTTTTTAGAAAGGATGAAAAGTAGTAGTATTGTTTTTTTTTATTTGAAGATGGCAACTATTTTCAAAGACAGAGAGAACTACAGTATAGAAGGGGGAATGTTCTGGGCTTAAGGTCTGCACAATACTTTCCACCACAAGTCTATATAATAGAGATTGTTTCCATTTTCTGATTCTGGCACTCAGCTCCCCGCCATGGAAAACCCGATGAAAAAGATTACCTGATCTTTTGAAAAGCTTTTCCAGAACATAATCGTCACTTTTTTGCTCGTGTTCCTCTTTCTCAACATCATGCTTCCGGTAACGTTTTTGTTTTACCAGGTGTGGGATGCGTACTCCTTCAAACTTAGCATCTTTGCGATGTCCAGATGCATTAGAGCTCTGCTTCGGCCCGCTGTGCTTTCGAATCTCCTCTCCTTCCACGAGGTGATGCTTTGTTTTTGACTTGTGTTTACAGTACCGGTTCTCAGTCTGCTCACTATCAAGGCTGTGATCTGGTTTGGCCTGGGAGCTTCTCTTCTCACAAGGAAGATCCTGCTTTGTATCGAAACCTTCACCACTTGCTGTCTTGAAATTTTCAGTGATACATGAAGAATTCACGTTTTCCCATTCCCTAAAGTCATTACAATCTTTGATGGTTCATCTGAAGCAGAAAATGTATTAAGTGCACATTTATCTTCTATAAGATGAGTTTCAACTCTCTCCACTGGAAAGCTGCTTTGGCTAAAAGTTCCTAAATTTACATCGGTTTCTTTATCCTTACATTTTTCTTGAGATGAACCAGCAATGGCTTCGGAAATGTTGGCATCAGATAACATACTGCATTCTGGAGAAACATCTGCGTGGCGCACACCTTCTCTATCAGCAAAAGGAAAGTTTTGAAATTTTCTTTTCAAATGATGTTTAGGTGCTTGAACATCTGAACCAGTTCCTAATTTATGGATTTAAAAAAAAATTGCTCATTATATTGCATGAATTAGGGTTATACTGCTTTTAAATGTAATTTTTTCATGCAATACCTGCAAAAATAGCACTAGTTTCAGTGCTCTGAGATTCATCAGGACTACTGAGAGTAAATAGCTCATAGAGATCATTTGACTTGAAAAAACGTCTTTGTTTGGGATCTTTCAGGATTCTGTTTGTTAAAAACTGCTTGAAGATTTGCCTAAAACATAGGAAAAAAACTAGAATTGGTATAAAATCATACCTGAGTATATAACCCTTAAAATGCAATAGAAATCTACAATAATCTTACCCAGGATTTCCAAAGCAATGGGAGAGATGTTACACCTAGTTACATTATTAACCCCACAGTCAACTAACCATGAACAATTCCTACTTAACACCAGTTACACTAACGTAACAGGTAACTGCTAATCCTATTATTTAGATTCCAAATAAAAAACAATTTCAGCAATAATGAACGATTTTTTAAATTCAAAGAACTTTTGAATTTTAAGAAGGAAAATTTCAAAACATGAGGAACCACTCTAATTACGAGCTGAGGCAACAGGGTGTCTGCTGCTCAGTATTTCTTTACATAGCTTTGGATCCCTACTTAGAAAAGGTCAAGGCAAAATACACTAGGATCTTCAAGTATTCCTTGTAAATACCAGTACTCCAGCATTTAGACTTTCTGCTTTCCTTTTCTTTTTTACAAAATAATTATACTTTATTTACACATTCATTTTCTTAAATTTTGAGTAATTTCTTAAGTTTTGAGTAAATTCTCTCCTTTCCTCTGCCCTGCTCTACCCACAGAGAAAGCAAGGAGTATGATACCCATTATTTATATGAAGTCATGCAGCACATATGCATCCATATTAGCCATGTTGGGGAAAAAAGCAATCAAAATAAAGAATGTGAAAAACAACACGCTTCAATCCATGCTCAAGAGTTCATGAGTTCTGTATCTGCAAGGGGAGAGCATTTTTCATCATGAGTCCTGAATCCTCTTGGATCACTGTATTGATCAGAATAGCTAAGTTTTTCCACAGCTGATCATCACTTTAATACTGCTGTTACTGTTCATAAGTCTTCTCAAGTTTTTCTGAAACCATCCCCCTCATCATTTCTTATAGCACAATAGTATCCCTTCATAATTATATACCATGACTTGTTCAGCCATCCCCCAATTGATGGGCAGCCCCTTCAATAGTCAATTTTTTGGCTACTAGATTTCTTGTTTTCTTAAAGAGGTGATTCATTCCATAGAAAGTACACAGCCAAGGATGCAAATTAATCTTAAGCTCACATGTAAGCTACTTCCTGAGAAGCTTAAGAAGGCATAAAAATTTTCCTCTTCACATGTATTTGTGAAAATGATAGAAAAGTCTCATTTTGGCTATCCTTTCAAAGAGGGAGAGGAGATACGAAGTCAGTCAAAAAGCACAAACACCCAAACTCATCCAAAGGTTATGATATGTCCATGACAAGGCCATTCCCTCCAGTGACAGAGAAGGCAAGTTATTTATGCCTAGCCATACTATTTAACCCTCCTCTTTTACTGACTTACCATCCATATCTCAACCCCTAATTGTGAGTGTTCCTCAAGGGTCTGTCCTGGGGCTCCTTCTTTTTCTACACTATTTCCCATGGGTTATTAATTAACTCTATGATACTGACTCCAACCAAACTATCTGGTATTTGATTGCATTTATTTTCTTCATATTTATCCTCTATCTAATTATATATGTATTTTTTATCTTCCCCTTTCAAATATGAGCTCCACTGAGTACATATTTCATTCTTTGTATTTATGTCCCAAGCACCTCCCATCATTCTACTCCTCTCCACTAACTGCTTACCTGCTCTCCCAGGGAAGTTCTCGAGAGAACACTCTCTATCTGCCTGCCCAAACCTACACCAGTATGAGGGCTTCTTCAGTCTCCTCTTTTTCAGTTACACATTGCTATCTAATGATGTTGGTAACCTCTACGTGAACTCATGCTTCAGTAATTAACCAACTCCTACCCAATGATATGCTCCCCATCCCAGTGTTTCAGAACCCATTGTGCAAATTTCCTTCCCTGTCCCCCAGTATCCACTTATTCCCATACCCCTCCACTCAAGCCCCATAACATCCCACTTATACTGGTCTGATCAGCCACAGCTCAATACACCATACCCTGACTCCAACACTGTGATGACACCTGTCTTCAAAAACGAAGGACAGTAACCACAAAATTATTTTCCTGAAACGCAGGAACATTATTAAGAAAATGATTGTTGATTCTGCTGACCTGTGATAAATCTTTTCTTCAATGGTGCCAGCAGTAAGAAGCCTGTAAACAGTCACTTGTTTCTTCTGACCTATTCTCCAAGCACGCTCTCGAGCCTATTACAGAAAGACAGCATATCATCTTAACTGAGGCTTAATTCAGAAACAATAAGCAGTATCCTCCCGCTCACCCTAAAGTTAAAACGACAACATCTGAGAGAAACAAATAGGCCTAACTGCCACAAATAAAGACAGGCAAATTATAAAGCTAAAACCATCCCATTATAATCTGAAACATGTGCAGTTCAGCAATTCAAAATTTTGTCAAGCATATTCCTCTATTTTTAATAAAGCAAATATATAGAAATATTACAATAATGATGAATTTATCTGACTATGTGATTCAGGTAGAAAATATTTTCTCAAATGATAAGATATGTTAATTGTACACAGCACCCAAATTTCAATAAATAGTGAAGGCCTCAAAACTCAAACATAATCACTAGTACTCTATGCCAAAGCAATCTAATGCATAGATGTAAGCATAATTACAAAAACACATACAGAAATCTGCAAAAGCACTTAGCATATGCCATATTGCTTACAAAATTAACATTAAAAAAAAATCTCTCAATTTTTAACTTTTAATTGGAACATAACAAACCTGTGTGTCTGTGCTGGGGTTCCAGTCAGGGTCATAGATAATAACTCTGTTTGCTCCTGTCAAGTTGATTCCTATACCACCCACACGAGTGGTAAGAAGAAATACAAATATGGAAGTGTCCTGTAGACAATATATAAACCATTTAATATTTACATTTAAAGTTAGTCACATGTTTAATAATTTTTCTTGCACACCTGTCGATGTCATGTGGAATTTTGGCAATGTGTATTGTAGTAGCTGTGCTTTATTTTAATACTAATAAGATCTTACCTCATTATATCTTGTGATAAGTGGTTGTCTTGAAGCTATTGTAGTAGTACCATCCATTTTGAGGTAGGAATACTCTCGTACTCTAAGAAATGCTTCAAGTAGATGTAGCATCTGTAAGGATTTTAATGAAATAATAAACAATAAATGCTTGTACATCTCTATAAATATCTCATTTCTTCCACTGAGAAGTGCCAAGGTAGACAAATACAACTTTTGCTCTGTTGGGAGAGACTTATTGCACTATTTCTTCAAAAAAATGTTTTATTGATATTTTTAGCTCTTTTATCACCTTCCCTTCCAAATATGCTCTTCCTCCCTCCATTACTCTGTAAGCCAGCCCTTAAGATAGAGAATAAAAAAGTGTTCCACATCCATAAATCTTCTATCTTTACAAAGAAGGGAGGTAGTTGTCATGCCTCAGATACATAAAACAAAGACATTCTTTCACTATTTACTCTACCTGGTTTTAATGAAGGAAACTGCCATTTATTTTGTTTGGATTATACCCTCCCTTCTGAAGTTGTATTCACAGAACTTAATCTTTAGGAATCATGAGTTTCTGGTACGGCGCTTGGATGCTCACCTGTCTTGACTGAGAAAACAGTAACACTCGATGACCCTGCTTGTGCCATATTTTTAGCAAAGATTCGACCACTATCATTTTTCCAGAGCGTTTCCAGTAGCCAAACTGGTCAGCTTCCTCTAATTCATCATCTGGAATACCTTTTATAATCCTGGGACCTCCAGAGAAGAGATCAGGGTGGTTGCATATTTTTCGTAATGCTACAAGTCCTGAAAAAACCTGCAGAAGAAATACAATTCTCAAAATAATGTATCTCCTCATACTGGTGTTTATACAAGAAGCAAGAGCAGATAGATGTTAATAGGCAGGAAATATGAAACACTATTATTTCTCAGAATCAAAAGCCATTCTTCTCAATTCATGTTTTTTCTATAGACAATCCCCACACCTTTCACTACAAATTCTGTCAAATTTCATTTGATGTTGCTTAGAGTTCCATTTAATTTCTGTGGTGCCTTTATTAATTTATCTCATACTTTACTAATGCTTGAGCATGCTATCTAGTGGCAAATAAGGGAAACTGCATCCTGTTTTCTAAAAGGGTAGTAGTAAAGGACAATGGAATGGTCTTCACTACTTTTGCTTATAAGGGAAATTAATCAAGGGGAAAAAAAGATTAATTTCAGAATTCCTTGGATATATTTAAGAGACCTGGGCCATGGAAATCACTTCCCCTACCAAAAACAATTATAGGCAAAGCAAGATGGCACAGTAGAAAGAACAATGATTGAGGGATGAGGAGACCTAGGTTCAGGTTCCAACTTTGTCACTGGCTCAGTGTGTGACCTTGGGAAAGTCACTTCATCTATAAGTAAGGGAGTTGGACCAGATGATCTCTAGGTCCTTTCTGACACTAAAATTCTATACTTTATGTTTAATGTATAGCTAACATTAATTTTAAGTCAAACTTAGGGCACAGAAAAGCTGTATTTTTATGTGCTATTCACAAACACATATATATACATACAACTTACAGTACATTAAGGATTATTATAAAAACACCACATTTCCCACTCACAACCTGTGTGAGTCCAGGCAAATTACTCTCTCTCTCTTTTTATCCGAACCTCAGTTTTCTCTTGTATAAGATAGGAACAAGGGTGGGCTGAATAACTTCTGAGGTTCCTTTCTAAATCAAGACTCTTATGATCCATTACACAGGTATAAGAGAATAATTTTATAGCTTAAGAGTAAAAGAGGTTTTTAAAAACTATATTTTTGGTTTTATAATGTGCTGTTATATTTCTAACACTTTGTAGGGTAAAAATCATTTGCAATGTGAAAGATTATTCATTAAATACAGTACAGAAGAAAGTGAGCTCTACCTGTAACAAAATGCCAATCCTAAATCTACTGATCCTGGCGTTCAAGGCCCTATATTATCTGGCTCCAGTCTTGTTTCTCATTCCTCCCTATAATATTCTCTATGTTCTAACCAAAATGGACTCCTCTCTATCCTCTGTTCATATTCTGTCTTTTTTCACTTCCATGAATTTGCTTACATCATCCACCACTTTCATAATGGATTTCTAATGATCCCCTTGTAACTAGGGATACAAAGCTGTATCACACCCAGAATCCATCCTCAAGTATCTTACAATCTACTGGGAAAAGGGGAAGAGGGAAAAACATAGATGAAAAACTGTGATAAAAGGGACAAGGAAATAGGAATGCAAGGGCAAGGTCTAGGTGAAAAAATAGCAGTCATTTAAGAAGAAAGATATTCATTTCTATGGGCATCAAGAAAGCCTTAACTGAGGAACTGTGGAGAATTTCAACAGCTGAGAGTTACATTTACATAAAGATTAAAATAGAGAGATAGAAGGGAAGAGTTGAGAATCTTACTCACATTTCCGAACCTGAAATAAAGGACCTTGACTAATTTATGATACTTAATCTATGTAGGGAACTGTGACCAAAAATACAATTTCTCCCCCCAAGATATTCTTTATAATTAAATAAATACATTAAGTGATATGACCTTTATTTCAAAATCTTTATTGAACATAGCAGACAACATTACCTAAAAGGGTATTGAGAACAGAAAGAAAATAACCACTGTGTTGAACATCCTTCACCGTGAGACAAGAAGTCCTCAAGATCCATTTTGGTTACTACCCTACCAACTGTAGGAAGTAAGTCAGATTGGAAGGAGTGTCAAATTTTGCTACTACCATCCAAGGCTTCTTTAAGATTAAAAAGGCAACACAGTAAGAGTAGGCGGAAAGGCTGGTTTGGGAGTCAGAGGTTTAATTCCATCCTACATCTGCCACTTACTTAACTGTGGGTCAAGTGAGTTTTTCCTCTCTGAGGCCATTTCCTCCCTAAAATGAGGGGGTTGGAATACAAGACCTCTGAAGTCCCTTCCAATCCTATGATCCCAAGAATAGGCAGAAACAATTATAGGACTCAATGTTTAAAAATAACCTTCCGTGTCTAATAATGAATTTTCTTTTCCTCATTAGGAAAAAATACATGGTAAAAAAATCTAGTATGTTGCAAAATTGGCATAATCAATCCATCCTTTGAATACTCACTGATTATAATGATAGCTAAAAAGATAAACCAAAACTGTGAAATGATTTGCCAGATACCTCTAACTCTGGATATCTATCAGTATAATTAACCAAAAGCTCTCTTAACTTAATACAGGAATTAGACTTATATGTTCTAAACATTTGGGCTTTTATTGCAATGCAAAAATAATCGTGTGTAAAATTTCCTAACAAGAATGATACAAGGAATGGTTAAAGTTTCAAAAGGAGACACTAGTTAGTACAGAAAGGACTTAAAACTTAGAAAACTTATAGTTGTTATACTTGAGCTTCAAAATTCCTTAATTTCATCTCCAGATCATACAGAACCTGCTTTTCAACAGACTAAAAAAGTCTACTAGTATTTCTAACTCGAAGTGTGAAGGAGTAGCCTACAAAGTTTCAATTTACTTTAGAGACATTCCTAAATTTAAGACTTCTCAACTATATGTCAACTGAGATCAAACATTCCCTACCAAAATAAAAGGATACCAGATTCTTCATCATAATGTCAAGTACTATAACCTAGTAAAAACCCTAAGTCAAGTCTGAATTCAAATGACTGAATCCTCTGATGATCCTCTGATAATGGAACTTCATTAATAAATGGTTGAAGCATTAATAAATTAAGAATTTCTAAGGAATTTTCCCAATATATCAATTATTTCTTCAGAATACTAGGGTTCAGCATGAGAACATATAGCTTGGAAGATAAGGAAAATATGGAAGGGATTTCAGAAATGAACGAATATGCAAATCACTTAGACAACTCTCTATTATAACCAAAGGCATATTAAATAGAAACTATGACAAGAACTATGAGAAAAGATGAAAACATTAAAACCGAAGAAATGCAGAGTTAGGGTACTGAGGGCAGGAAATTGTCATCTCCATTCCCCTTTCTACCTCCCACCCTGTCTTCTGAGCTCCTCTTCTCTGCCTCCTGGCTTCCTTAAAGTCTCAGCCAGAGTCCCAGCTGTGGCAAAAAGCCATTCCTTATCTTCCTGAATCTTAGCACCTTCATGCTAAAGCTATCTTTAATTAACCGTTTCTATTTCATTTGTACATCATTGTTTGCATGTTGTTTCCCCATGAGACTGGGGGCTCCTTGAAAGCAGGGACTTTTTTTTTGCCTTTCTTTTATCTTCAGCAATAAGATACAACTGATACAACCAATAGTTAGTACAAATTAATCAATGCTAGGTGACTGACTCTAAGGGTTAGTAGATAATGATTCTGTCTCTACTGAGAACCAAACATGAGAAATGACAACAAAAAAGTGCCCCACAAAGACAAGGCCTTTGTCTTCAGGGCTACTGACCACCAGAGTGTAATAATGAGAGGTCTTTTAAAATGTTCTCTCAAGAACCAAATCTATCTGAGGCAGCTAAGGGAAAACACAGATTAAATAACTTCCAAGTTTCTTCTAGCTCTAGAAAGCTGCTGGTATTAAATAAGCATTACAATTTGTGTTTTGGGAAGCTAAAGCCCAAAGAAACTAATTTATCTAAAGCTTTAAAGTGTAACAGGAGATTGAGCAAGGGCCAGAAGTTACACCCACATGCATCTATTGAATGGCCATGCACACTCACATGTAGAAGATAAACAATAGCACAGAAAGTCATCAAGAGCTTAACTGCCATTGTTTTTATGTTTTAAACAGTATTCCTTTTATGGACTAATATTCAAGGTTCACAGCTGTTTTCCTTGCTACTGGTTTAGTAAAAGGCATCTGCTTTTACCAATTGCTGGAATACTTAATTTATCACTGGAAGGTGATACAATGGTTCTGACTGTTACGTTCTTCCACTAAGCTAAGCTATTACGGATTCACCCTAGTAAAATCACATGTGAGTACAGGGAATGTACAAAGTTTTAACTGTTGCTTTACTTACTTCAGGTGGTGTTTCAAGTTAAAGCTGGCATTGACTTTATTCAGAAAGATAATAAGGCAAAATCCCTGCTGTAATGGCTAGTATTTCCCTTCTATAAAAACTGATACTCAAGTCCCACTGCGTTAGCTTTGGCTGAGTTTATAATGATTATATCAGTCAAGCTATTATTACAAACTCATTACTATTTAAAGTGCTTTGGGATTATGTGAAGTATGAAAGGTGTTCAAGAAAACCAAATTCCATTCTGCCTCATATCATTTTTATAACAGGACTCTCCTGAGAAGAGAATATCTATTAATCTCTGAGTCCTGAATTCTGTGTTGCTGTTGAGAGAAGAATGACTTAATAACAGCAAAACTAGGGCAAATATGTAAGAAACTCTTTCTACACGCAGGACACAATTCGGGCCCGTCAGACACTAGAAATCAGCGCTTTTTTCTCTTGGGCCATTCACTACTTCAGTGGTGTGATTTCTTCACCTAACCTGCATTTCTCCATTAAGAATCCTGTAGACTTCTTTGGAATCTATGAAGTTCTGATACACTTTACGTTGCTCATCTGTCAAGCGGCAAAATAAGACCTAAAAAAACCCATAAATACAAATGAGAACTTTCAAATTATCAAAGGAAAATGTAAATTAAAAATCTGAGTAAGGTTGCATTGAGGCAAACAAAACTGTTTACATTTTTTAAAAAAGACAACTTTAAAAAAAATATTACTAACAATTTCCAAAATGTAAGTATGTTTTTAGCTGCTTAGAAATGTCTTTAAATTTTAATAACAAAGATTTTAATCTTATTAAATTTTATAAAATTACATTCAATTACATAACAGAAACAATTTTTTTTTAAATCAGGTTGCTTGTGACTATATGCTTTGACCATGAAGAAAAAATACAAATAATGCAACTGTTATATCATGCTTAAATAGTTTACAAAGCTGATGGCAGACAATTTTCACTATCTATTGGGATGTCTCTGCAAGTCCCTTTGCTCCATAAGATTTTGAGAAAGAGTATAATCAATCATTTTTAATGTAAATGTAATCTAAATGCTTTTTGAAATCTTAAGACATTCTTCAAAGTCTCAATTCAAGCTTTACTGTTTTCCCTGAGTATCCCAGTTCATACTAATCTCACCTTTCTTGACACATGTATAGGATGTTTCTCCACCACGAGTAGGACAATCATACACTTTTCAATTATTTTACAATTATTTCATGTGTATTACTTCCCCAATTAAGATTCTAAAATCTTTTGAGGGCAAGGGTCTTCGTTTCTTTTTCCTTCTTTCCTTTTAACTTTAGTTTCTCCTTTTATTATGCTCTCTCCTTTTTCTTCCTTACTATATCTCCCATCTTGTTTCCTCCTCAACTCCTTCTTATCTATTATTTTATTTGCAGTTTTTCTCTACCTCTTTTTTACTCTTCCATACTATTCTATTATCACTATTTTCATAAACATGTTTAAGTGCATCTGTAACTGTACAAATACTACTACAGGATTTGGTCTCTAGGCAAAAAGCCAATTTCTAGAGCCCAACTGTGACTCTGTCTTCACTGTTGCACTATCTTCACCTTGCAGAACAGCTTGGGGAGGAAGCTTTAGAGCAGTGAATCTAGTTTTCTAAAATCCCGTTTGTTGGTCCTAAAGTTCCCTCTTGTATGGCGATTTCTGTAGGAGGGAAAAAGTTGCCAAAAGTTCTTTAGGGTAGAAGTACAGGAGAGGCCAACAAGGGCTACTATCTGGTTGTGGCTGCCAGATTACTCTTCTGGATGCAGAGAAAAGGAAGAATGAGCTGTCCACAGCAAAAGTTTATGTAACTAGTTTTAAAATATCAAAACTAGCTATAACAGGCTTTTCTGTAACCTTAAATTTCAAAAAAGAAAGTCTCTGATACAGATTTCTATTTTTCTTTTAAAAATTCTTCATGTCATCTTTTATGCTTTATAATCCCATCCCGTGACTCTAAAGAAAGGTGTTCTCTTCTCTAAGCTTATTTGATCTTAAAATACCTTTTCTACTAGATCCTCTTGGGCTTTTCACCTGGATCCCTTATTCTTACAGAATCGTTTCTTGGACAATCTTGGACAACCCCGGCTTTCTTGCTCAGGGACTTTTAGGCTCTGACCCTCTTCTCAAGGTGAAAGAATCTGATCCTTTTCCTTTACTATCTCTCCTCAACCTCTGAGGGTAATGTGAAAAAGCCACAAGGCCCTGAGGCATGTGCCTTCACATCCCCATGTCAACCTTCCTCCTTTATGTTTACCCTCTGACTTATTTTTTTCTTGAAGTCACTTCACCCCCCCTCTCATCTCTGTTTTGCTTACTTTGGTAAAGTGTAAGTTTAGTGAATTAGAGTCAGTTGCTAATTTCCTCAGCAACATCTTTCAAGAGTACTCATTTTTAAATACTCTCCTCACAAAACGAACACAGTTCACGTTCAATGTTGTACAGATAAAGATTCATCTGGAAAACAGCGAACTCCACAAGATATATCTGAGATATGTGAATGAGTGATTTAAAGCTGTCACAGGCTAAACTATCTATTAATGTGTATTCAAATGAGAGTTGAATGAAACATGTATATCTGACTTATGAATATTTTGTTAAAAAACACTTCAAATGCTATAGCATTTCAGTTTTACAAACCTGTTCATTTTTATCTGGCAAAGAAAGGCTCATTTTTACATCTGTCTTCATTCTGCGCAGTAGGTATGGGTTTATGGTATCTCGTAAAACACATGCACATTTATAAGCAGTTTTAACCTTTAATAAAGAAAAAGGGGGTTAAAAATCATTACTGTATAATATAGTAAAAGCACTGTCACTACCCCCCAAAATTTTTTTCAATATAAATGATTACATCAACAATATTAGAAGAGTTATATAAACATAAAATGGCATAATGGTTCCCAAAAAGCTTTCTCAAATTTGTAGTAGTATGTAAATTAATATGTGTAAAGGAATTTAATTAACCAAAAGTGCACAGAAACAATGGCACTATTATATTTTTGCATTTTAAAATCCAAGTCTTATATGGTTACGAGAAAAGTACTACAGGGTAAAAAACTCCTTTTAAATGAATCTTTGAACGTAATTTTACAATTGATCAAAAGCTAAAATAGAACTGTTAATCTACAAGATTGAAGATCAAAAGCTAATACTATTAGCAGACTGCAGCCAGGGGAGCTACCAGACAATGAGCAAAGATGACTGCCCACCTGAGACTATGAAAATAAGTTCAAGAAAATCCCCATGATCAGAGAAACAAAAGGTTATTCTGGCCTTAAAGGGAGCATATGGTTCTGTAATGGATCACAGCTACATGAGACGGGTATTAAATATAGATAATGGCTTAAAAAAACACATAACCCAGAAAAAAAAACACCCACTCTTAATTCACTTAAAGGCAAGAAATTCAATAAATTATTGATATATATATATATTTGAAAATCTAAACTGGCTTTCTAGTCTAGTAAATTACCCATCAGTAGAACAGGACGAACCTCAACTATAGTTTAAGTGTCTGGAACTTGGTTTTAGAATTCAAGAGAATAATAAACTTCAAAGTAAACATGGAAAAGTCACATAAAAGAAAATACTTACAAGTAATTCCAAGAACAATTCATATAAGTCCTTTGCTACTGTTCTATTTTTTAAGGAGAAAATAGCTAATGCCAAAGTTGCCAAACTAATAGGGAATCTGTCTTTTCAGGTCTCTTCATTCAATGTCTCATTTACTCACTGATGAGGATTTTAAGCTAAAAAAACACAGTTCAATTTGTCTGAGCTACTGGAATTAATACTATATTACTGTTATGCTAAGGAAGACTTCTATAAATTCTTTTCTTTAGTTTCTCCAGCGATAGATATAAAGCATGAATCAAAATAAATATAATTTCATTTAAATTTCCTGTGTGATGTAGTGTTAAGAACACTAGACTGAAAAATAGATGAACTCAGTTCTGGTCCACTTCACATGACCTTGGACAAATCATTTAAGCCTTTTCAACTCTAAGTTCCTTCACTAGTCAAATGAGGGAGTGAATAAGATGCTTTCCTAAAATTCTACAATTCTGTATCTTCTTTAAAGAGTTTCTAATGATGCATAAAGAGGTCACAAAACAAGTTCTCAAAGATGAACTATTTATTTTAAAAACCAAGCCTGAAAATACTTGAATTTTTTTTTTTGAAATATTCAAATAGATTTACTAGCTCTCTACACAGAGATTCCACTGGGTTTTTTTTGACATATACTCTTCCTCCCACTTCTGTTCCCCTCCAATATCTGATGAAAGCATTAAAGGTAATTCAGTTTCTATTAAGGAGAAGTAGGTGTTCCTCAGGAGAGGAACAGCAGAGAAAGGAAGCCCTGAGTTCAAGTGATACCTTCTGGCTCCAAGACCCTGAGCAGAGAAGGTACCAACGTGCACTGGCAGAGGGAGCCTCTGCAATACCAATGAAGCATCGTTTTAGTGCCTATCTGTTGTGTTGCCCATACTGAAGGCAGCACTGAGGAGTGAGATAGTGCTTATGGATAGAGACAGCCTTAGAGTCAAAGAGGCCTGGGGTCAAGTATTGTCTCTGACACATACTGATTCTGCATTGGGCTGCACAGGCAACTCTCTAAGACTCTTATTTTACAGCTGAGTTGTAGATCTCAATGATGGGAATATATAGGGAACTGAAACTTTTCCCAAACTGCCAAAGTAACAAATCCACTGCCTCCCCTCCCCACCCTATTTCACCCCATCCCTCAATTGTTTCCAAATACTTATTTTAGGAGTTCTTCTTTTTCTTAATAATTAAATGAAATTTTAAATACTGCTTGAATTTAAAAACCTATTATACTAAAACATTTTCACTACTTAAATGCCAATTCAAAGCCCTAAATTTTCATTTTATCTCTCCTTTGATTAAAGTGGCAAAACCTAATTTTAAATATTAAAATCTTAAGACTGTAAATTAAGCACCAAAATAAAGCAAATTAGTATATTTTTTGCCAATAAGCAAAATTATCTCTTTTAAATTAGTTGCTATAAACTCCACAAATATTTGTTACCTGAATAACTTACCTGTACAGGAGAAGCATTTGAATACCCTCCCATGGTAATTGGAACAGAAAATTGTTCCATGAACACTGGCAATGTTCCCAGTTTTCCCGGAAAGACAAAGTCAAAGAGAGACCATAGTTCTTTGAGGTTATTTTGCATAGGTGATCCAGACAAGATAATCCGATGAGGAGTACGGAACTGTTTTTTTTAAAGACAAAATAGTTGCATTAAAGAAAATATAATTTTATTTTCCTAAAGTTATGTTTTAATCCATACCCATTATCATTTCCCAAATAATATTCCCACAAATTAAATCAGTGTCACTGAATATCAACTTGGGTCTCTCTCAATATGAAAATTCTGCTACTGTAATTAAGTATTTCCAAATTAACACAAAGGTCAGAAAATAAAAAGGATAAGACTCATTTTTAGCTAAATCTGGCTGTAACCAAAGCTAAATGAAACTGAAAGTGAGATTTGTTCATTCTACAATTGAAGAGCAAAAACAGCGATAACATTTGATATAAAATTTGATAATAAAAAAGTTTAAACATATCCAGCATTTTCTAAATGTTATGCACAGACACATGGAAAAATCTTTAGCAAGTTATAATAAGCAGGCTCCAACTTATCAGTGATGATGACTTACAAAAGAAGTGACACAGATAGATGTATCAAGGGAACTGTAGCAAATGTGAAGAATAAGCTAGCCTGAAAGTTTCACTGGCCGCACAAAATATTAACACCAGAGAAAAGCCTGCAGAGCTTGAGTATATACTTCATGGATTTATGGCCAGGAATCATAGGATAAGAAGGTTGGGGCACACTGTGATCTACACCAATGGAGAAAGTACCTAATCCACATGCATAATTTATAGAACCAATAAATTTTGCAGTATAATACGAAAGCCCAGGAAGGATTCTGCAGTCTGGTAGAACATCAGCCAAAGTTGAAGAGTTGTTTGAATGAACTATAAAGCATCCCTGGACCTGGAATCAGGAAAAGCTCAGTTAAAATCAGATACTTATTAGCTGTGTGAACCTAGGCAAGTCACTTTACTCTCTTTGCCTCAGTTTCCTCATCTGTAAAATAAGCTGGAGAAGGAAAAGGCAAACCACTTCAGTTTATTTACCAAGAAAACCGAAATGCGGTCACAAAGAGTTGGACACAACTGAAACAATGAACAAATGTGAAATATCCATTATATCATTTTAAAGGGCTATACCTGTTTGCAAGCAAGTGTAACTGCAGCATTGGGGTTTCGGATTTTGTGTCCCTCATCCAAGATCACATAATGCCAGTCATGATTGTTAATATTATCTTGCATCAATCGAATGTAGGAATATGAAGTGATCAAAATTCCATGGCATCTTGCAATTTCTCGGACAAGTTTCACCTAAAATAGCAATATAATGCTCCTGTAAATTTATTAGCAGGAGCCATATTAAATAAGAATAATCCTACAATGATCTTTCATCCTAAAGGATTCCAAAACACTTCATGAATGTGCATATAGTATACTAATTACATGTTTATTAGTACTGACAATCTATTCAGCACTTACTTTATTATATAGAACCCCCATAGACCAACAATTAAAATGAGATTAATACAACCATAAAAACCACAAGATAAGACTAGAAAACTTATCACATGTGACAAAGCAGTTGCCATCTCTTCAAAATGTTCTTGCTTTTAACCTCCCTGGACTTAAGGACACAATGTCAAGCGAAAGGTAATTAACAAATAAATAAAAGATAACAGCAAGTTTCCAGAAAGTATTCAAAAAGCCCTAAATAGTTACAAGAGGTAAACTGTATCAAATCACCTCAATTCAAGAAATATTTATTAAGGGTTATTAAGGTGCAAGATATTTGGATAAAAAAAAAGGCGTAATTCTTGCCTCAAAATAATCAGGTTCTTTCTTTTCCTACAGCTTTTACAGGGTGAATTATGTATATCATTTTAATGTTTCTGCATAATATCTAACCTTTCAGGGCTATTCAAGTCAATATTACACAGTAAGGAGGT
This sequence comes from Bettongia penicillata ogilbyi, assembly GCA_023548195.1. Lineage (NCBI taxonomy): Eukaryota > Metazoa > Chordata > Mammalia > Diprotodontia > Potoroidae > Bettongia > Bettongia penicillata. The sequence goes on along the minus strand of JAJHZJ010000142.1, from coordinate 6,377,460 downwards.
CACTAATTTGGATTAAATAAGATGTACCAAGTTTAATTTATTACAGTTTCAATACTTTATAATACATATAGTTAATGTGAACCAGACTAACTGGTGTCAGCTTCTAATTGATAGATTTTGAATTAGTGGAGTCAGAATTAAGTTTTAGTATTTGACATCAGAAAACTGTGTCTCTTCCTAGTCTACTAAAATTAGGGAAATCATCACCACCATTATAATCTAAAAGTAGGAGGAGGGAAGGGAAAGGAACGATCAGCTGGGCTCAGACAAGCACTAAAACTTGCCCTGTCTTTTCACTCTATTTTATGGTCCTCCCCTAACCCCACTCCCACCTTCCTGCCTGACTTTGGAGGGTAAAGGTGGAAGGTACAACTTACTTGAGCATTACTCCACAATAACAGTTACGCTTCAATTATACTTCCTCGAACAAGTGCAGGATACATTTAGAGTTCTGAACCCTACATTCTGATCAGACAAGTCATCTTTTGGATAAGTTCCTCCTACTAAATACATACTTACAGTTCAGTCAAGTTCATCTGTCTGTGGCAGAGAATGATGTATATTAACACAAAAGATATTGCATCAATCAATTAATAAGAATTTATTAAGTGCCTATTATGTGCCAGGAATATAAAGACAAAAATTAAATAGCCTCTGTCCTCAAAGAACTTACATTCATTCTATCAGTGAAGACAATATGTACACATACAAGCATACACAAAAGAGATGAAGATAACTGGAGGGAGGGGAGATGACAGAAGTTCTCAGAGGGGGAGTTACAACTGGGTAAGGCCACTTGCAGATCAGAAGCAAGCCAGGGAAACTAAGAGGTGAAGGAGAAAAGAAAGAGTCAGTGCAAAGCAAGAGAGTCAGGAGCAGTATAATGTAAAGGAATGGAAGTAGTCCAGTAAAGTTCTATGGAAGAGAACTTGTAGAAGAGGAAAATGTAAGAACACTGGAGAATCCAAGGCCAGGAAGGAGTCGAGTCACGAAGAGCTTTGAGAAAAAATATCTATTAATATCTTCTTTTCATGGCACTTAAATTTCCTTCTCTATTCTCTTCCTTTCCTTCCCCAAGATGATCCTATATAACATTTTTTTAAAGAAAAAAATTAAGCCAGGAGGATGGGGGCAGGGGGAGAGGAGAAATCCAGAAAACAATCCAGACATTGAAAAAAATCTGAAAATATATGCCATGTTATACATTTCTATGGCCTTCCTGCTTTTGAAGAGGAATAGGTATCTTTTTGAGCTCACCCTTTTTCTTTGTAATTTTCTAATTTTCACCTGCTTTTTTGTTGTTTCCTTCAACATTCTTTTTATTTTGAATTCAAAATTCTCTCACTCCTTCCAACCTCTCCCCCACCCATTGAGAAAGAAAACAATATAACACCCTTATAATATATGTGAAGTCATGCAAAACTTATTTCCAAATTGTACCAGCACTACCTCCTCGCAAGAAAAATAAAATGAAATAAATATGTTTCAATATGCACTCAGAGTTCATCAGCTTTCTCTCTAGAGATGGGTAGCATTTTTTCATCAGGATTCCTCTGGAATTGTCCTGGATCACTGCATTGATCAGAGTAACTAAGTCTTTCACAATATTGCTATTGCTGTTTACAATGATCTCCTGGTTCTGCTCACTTCACTTTGCATCAGTTCATACAAGTCCTCTCACATTTTTCTGAAATCATCCCCTTCATCATTTTTTACAACATCACAATCACACCACAACTTGTTTAGCCATTCCTTAACTGATAAACATCTTAATTTTCAATTCTCTGCCACCACAAAAAGAGCTGTTATATTATAAATATTTTTGAACACACAGGTAGGTCCTTTCCTTCTTTTCCCTTTGATCTCTTTGGGATACAGGCCTAACAGTGGTACTATTGGGTCAACAGCAATGTATAGTTTTGAAAGCCCTTTGAAATCAGCTCCAAATTTTTTCCAAAATGGTTGGACCAGTTCACAACTCCACCAGCTTTCCCACATCTTTTCTAGCATGTAATTTTCTTTTTCTATCATGCTAGCCATTCTAACAGATGTGAGGTGGTACCTAGGAGTTGTTTTAATTTCTACTTCTCTAACTATTAGTGATTTGGAGTACCTTTTCATATAACTATCAAAAGCTTTGATTTCTTCTAAAAACTGCCTGTTCATATCCTCTGACCATTTGTCAACTCAGATTCCTATTTGAGACCTTTATGAGAGGAACCTGTTTCCCTCTAATTTTGGCTGCAATGGTTTTGTTTGTGCAAAAAAACCTTTTAATTTCATGTAATCAAAATCCATTTGATATATCAAATAAAATATCCATTTTACTTTCCGTGATCTTAGGTATCTCTTGTTTTGGTCATAAAATTTTCCGTTATCCACAGATCTAAAAGGTAACTTATTCCATACTCCCCTACTATGTTTAAGATAATCACCCTTTATGTTTAAATCATGTACCTATTTTGGCCAGATCATGGTATACAGCATGAGATGTATAAGGTATGGTTGAGATATTCCACTAGACTGCTTTCCAGTTTTCTCAGCAGCTTTTGTTGAACAATGAATTTCTGCCCCCAAAGCCGGGATTTTCAGGTTTATCAAACACTAGATGACTAAGCTCTAACATTTACTCTCTATTGTTTTATGGTCGTTTGTTCCAATTAAACTGCTACAGTTGTTGTGTACATTTATTTTTCCGACTCTACTTCCCCTGCTCTTCATCAGTTCATGTTAAGTTTTTCCATGTTTCTATCATAAGCCTTAAATGACAAGAAGGACTTGATATTAGATCCCAGTATGTAACATAGACCTGGAGGTTACTAAGCAGAGAAGCAATGTAGTATGTGAGACCTGTGCTTCTGGAAAATCACTAAGGCATAAAAATCACTGAGTGACAGTGGAATGTGGAATGTGGAGAATCCTGCCCTTTCTACCTTCACAATCTCTCTTTTAAACCTCCTCTTCTCTCCACACCCAGAGTCCACAGGGTTCAGGCTTCATTACCTCTCAATCAAACTTTCATACCGCCTTTCAACTGGTCTCCCTCCTTCAAGTCTCTCTCTTCATTCCTTTACCAGGCACCAATTTTTCAGACTTATTTTTTAGATATCTAGCTGTATTAGTGATACCTCACAATAACAACTGTTACTTTCAGTTTACAGATGAGAAATGATGCAGTTAAGCTCTAAGACTGACTTAAAATCATAAAATAAAATGATGGGAGAGTAACTTGATCTGTCTGATACTAAATAGGCAAAATATGTAATTTAACTTCACACCTTCCTTTTTAAAAATTCTGACACTACCATTCCCAGTTACCATCATTTCCCCTTCACTACAGAACCCACAACAAAAGCCAGAAAAGCCCCGGTTTTAGTGCATCCGGCCAGGTTGTTCACCAATTCTCACTTCTCAACCCAGATTTTCATGTTCTTTTGGTTCCCATCCCTTCCAAGGTATCTGAAGAGTGACAATGCTTTTTGTCATTGACAGATTTGGACAGCCACATAGATGAAAAATAAGGGAAATAGAGGACTTCCATACATTTCCAAACTGATGAAATAGGAATGCATGTATACACAGAGCCACAAGAAGATGAATATCCTTTAAACTGCTGTCATACCTCAAATAATGGCAGAGATTAAATCAGAATTCAGGTATACACATATAAGTTATACCAGGAACTGATGTTGCCTCTCAAAAGGTTCATAACCATTTTCTTATCAGTATCTAGATGATGACTTTAAAATAAATTCCTGTGTTGGCTTTTGAGAAATACATAGTTTCCCATTATAATCAAAAGGAAATCCAACAAATCAGAAAAACTAAAATTACATTGTCTTCCCTTTCCTCTCCTTCCCCTCCTAAAAAGCAACATAAACTTTGCTCTCAGTTAAAACGCAATCTCTAAAAGCATTAACCACACTCTGGAGTAGAAACGCAAGCTTTACCTGATTCAATACCAGTATGGAACTAGAGTCTCAACAATAGTATATTGCTATAGACATCTCTATCCAAACACTTAAGACAAATCATCTCGGGCGATTTCAAATTAAAAGCTTGTAAAATATGTAACCTCTCCTAGTTTTTGCAATTAATAGGGTACGTCTGCAATTAGCCTGACTTACTGAATGCAGTGCTGTTGTCATTAAAAGATGTCTTGTGAAAGCACTGCTGTTATTATGGAGGCTCAGGAGACCAATCCCTCCTAGAGGGCAAACAGTGGACTGGCAGAAAACAACAGCCATAAATCACATTGTCAGGCAGCACAGAGAACAGGAGTGAGACATCGGCACATGAAGGCCACTCACACTGTAAACACAGCACAGCAGCTTCCCAGTCAGGATTTACTGAACCTGTAATTAATTAAGATTTCCTTCAAGCTAAATCTTTAATAAACAAGGATTTGTGCTGACAATGAAGAAAAAAAGTCTCCAGTAACACAATTTTAACATAACTCACAAAAATATAAACACATCATTTCCCGTTTACCGTATCAGGCTTACATTTACTCTTATCTAAGGTACCATAAAGCAAGCAACCCTACAGTATACTATCATCTGTTGGCGTGGAACATGTCTGTTTTGCTTTGTTTTAATGCTTAGGTCATTTCAGGTAATGAGCCTCTTCTGGATGTGGATTTGCTTGCTTTTAGCCTGATTTCTTTATAAGGCTCTAAAAAAGCATGTCTTTATATACTATAGTATCTCAACCTGCACATAATGGTAACAAATGCAGTCAGTAACAGTTGACTGTATTCAATTGTTTATATATAAGATCAAATAGTTACGATATAAATTTCAATGCTATTTGTTATTCATGAACATTTGACATTTTAGTCCTTACAAAGCACTATAAAATCTTATTTTGATTATTTCCCTTGACAAAAATTGCTTCCTTCATTGATAGTTTCATTAAATCACAATTAAACATTAAAACCAAGAGTCAATTTTGAATTAAAACTGTGATATTCTTTGTTCCTACTCCTCTACATAGTATAATGAAATGTTTCACTACTGGACAAAAGCTTTAAAATTATCTAAACAGCTTTGCAAAGTTACAAGCATAACCTTAGCAGGAAAAAATAGGAGGTTATAATGGATTAACAAGTAGTACACCGTATTGTTAGCAATCTTTTAATGTGTATTGAAATTTTACTAAGATGGTAGGCTACTTGAGGGAAGAAACTTCATACTTCCTTGTACCCAACATATATCAAGTCTTAGGCATTAACAAGAACTCAATTAATATTTGTTGGTCAATTAAGGCCTCCATATTGGGAAAGGAATTAAATAAGATTTAATTTAAAAGGGAAAAATAATCTCATTCCTCCACTAAATACAAAATACCTTGTATTCATAGATTAAAGAGACTCAAGTAAAGAGTTTCAGAAACTCACCTTAAATTTTGTTTTATTGAGGTAAAAAGGGTATCTGTTTTCTAACATGACTTCAGTTACATACACAGTCAATTCAGTTGTCCAGTTAGTAGAGAGGAACATTAATGAAGATAATATAAAATAGAAATACAATAGCAAAACAATTTGAGAACTGATCATTTTGGGGAGAGTATGAATTTAGATATTTTTATTTCTCTGATACTTGCCCTCTACCTGGGTCTCTTTCTTAAGTTCTTATGCTGAACAACACAACAATGAAATATTTAGGTTAAGAAAAGAAATATAATCTGCTTAATGACAAAGAACAAATGATTTTGCATAAAAGAAATCTTTATGGAGAACTTTGCTTTAGTCTCTTTACTTCCCAATCCTATATGCCACAACTGGCTAAATATATTGTCAAGATGGAACTATGAGAAAATAAAGAGATGTTTATATGCACAAACAGAAAGCTCAAATGAGTAGTGTGACCAGGTGAAGGCAGTCACTGGGTGATGGGTTTAATCGGCCACCCATAACAGCTGGAAATAAATGAAGTACAAAGATAGTTTATAAAGGAAAATATATGCACACAAATAAATGCTACATGTAAACTATGTGCAAATTTATACATACCCATATGTATATGTAGATACACATCTACATATACTTAGTTTAAAAAACAGAGCACAAGACACTTACAAGTAGTTAAAAGAAACAGACAGAATAATATTATGTCTGTGCTCCTGTTGAAAAAAAATTAGAAACTTCCTGCATTTCTATATGGCTTATAGGTTAATTGCCTATAAAAAAAGTAAAAGGACATGATTTCAATACTACTGATATTAACAGAAGCCATGTATGAGTGTATATATATGAAACACTGTTTCCACATGAGTAAATGCTAGATGGAGCTGTTCCAATTCTTTGAATAAATAGGCCTCATTTATGTGCAAACAATCAGCAGCTCAATTCAAAAGGCTACATCAATGTTTTGGAAGATTCAATGGCAAAAAGATATTACAAAAGGAAAATGAGTAGATCCAAAAGTTTTTCAAATGGCTATGTTAGTTATCTCTTCTGGATATTCTCTCTCCCGTCTCTGGTTTTTTCCTGAAACTGTTCTGTAGTGATTCTCTTTCTCTAACCAACCCTTGATGGTCAGTCACCTTCGCAAGAACATCATTCAAGTCCTTCCCCTATTTATGGGCATACCCTAGATTGGGTCCGGAGCCCATCTCTCTTCTTTCTATAATTTCTCTCAAGAGGACCATCAGCTCTGATATTGTGAACAAATCAGGGGAGCAAAGGATGGTATATTTGTCAGATTTATGAAGAATGGAGAAATTTATGGCCAAATAAGAGATGAAGAACATGAAGTAGAAAATGGATAATTCTGATTACATTAAATTGAAAAGTTTTTGTACAAACAAACCCAATGCAACCAAAATTAGGAGGGAAGCAGAACACTGGGGAAAGAATTCTTACAACTAGTATCTACGATAAAGGCCTCATTTCTAACATATATAGATAACTGAGTTAAGTGTACAAGAATACAAGTCATTTCCCAATTGATAAATGGTCAAAGGATATATGAACATGCAGTTTTCAGAGGAAGAAATTAAAGCTATGAATAGTCATGTGAAAAAATGCTCTAAATCACTATTGATTAGAGAGATGCAAATCAAACAACTCTGAGGTACCATATCACACCTATCAGACTAACATGACAAAACAGGAAGATGATAAATGTTGGATTACATGTGGGAGAGCTGGAACACTAATTGTTGGTGGAGCTGTGAGCTGATCCAACCATTCTGGAGAGCAATTTGGAACTATGCCCAAAGGGCTACAAAAAGGTGATACTCTTTGACCCAGCAATATTAATTCTAGGACTATATCCCAAAGAGATTATAAAAATGGGAAAAGATCCCACATGTACAAAAATATGTACAACAACTCTCTTTGTGGTGGCCAAGAACTGGAAATTGAGAGGATGCCCATCAATTGGGCAATGGTTGAAGAAACTGTGGTATATGAATGTAATGGAATACTATTGTGCTATAAGAAATGATGAACAGGCACCTAGACTTCAGAAAAACCTGGAAAGACTTATATGAACTGATGCTGAGTGAAAGGAGCAGAACCAGGAAAATACTGTACACAGGAACGGCCAACAGCGTGTGAGGACTGCTCCTGATAGACTCAGCCCTTCACAGCAATGCAAGGACCTAAAACAATCCCGAAGAACTCTGAAGGCAAAATGACATCCACAGAACCAGATTATAATCAGAACTCAGAATGAAGCAGACTGTTTTCTCTTGTGTTGTGTTTTATGTTGGTTTGTTTGTTCACCTGGTTTCTCCCATTCATTTTAATTCTTCTTATGCAACATGACTAATGTGAAACCGTGTTTAATAAGAATGTATGTGTAGAACCCATATAAGACTGCATACCATCTCAGGGAGAGAGGGGAGAGGGAAGAGGAGAAAATTTAAGATTTGTGGAAATGACTGTTGAAAACTGAAAACAAAATAAACTTTTTTTAAAAAAAGACTATCATCAGCTCCCATGAATTCCACTATTATCTCTATGTAGATGACTCTAAAATCTACACATCCACCCTTAATATCACCAGGCTCTAATCTCCCATCTCCAACTGCCTGCCAGGCAGCTCTGAATGGATGTGCCATAGGCACGTCAAACTCAATATATCAAAAATATAATCTGTCTTGATCTTAAAATCACCTGTAAGTGAAGTGTTCTATTTCCATCCTCATGAACCCTAAAATTCCCTTATCTGAACAAAATCTATCACCATTACACATCTCCCTCTACTTTTCAACTCCTAACTCTGTGCTCTGTCCTTGCCAGAAACTCATGCCCTTCCCCTTTTAATTTTTTCCCAGATCACTGCCCTGCAATGGCCACACAAGTGGTGTCAAATTCAAAGAGAGAGGCCAGTAAAGCATTCATAAGGATCCCTGTGAGTACATAACAACCCCCCAAAAATCCACACATATTAATACTATCTATGTTTTACTGTATTTGTTGTTGCTAAATATTTTCCATTTCCACTTGAATTTGGTTTGGACCTTATTCAAAAGTGTTGCTGCCTATGGACCAAGTGTTTGACACCTCTAGACTACACTTTCCTCCCTTTCCCATCTTGACCCCTTGGTGAACCAGTTCAATTCTATACTGTCATCCCTTTCCCCATCACTTATGACCTGCCAAGCCTCAGTCTTGGATTACTCTTATCAACTGCTGTCTTCACTCCTATTCACATGGTGCTGAACCAGACTGGAGAAAATAATCACAAAACAGTGTTGACAGGGTCTACCGCAAGTTTATATCACAAAATCTTAACTGGGTCCTCCCTCCAGCAAAGCAATCCCTTCACACCTCTCTGATCAAATCAATATCTCATTCACCACAGTATGTTATTCAAACCTTTCCATCCCTCCTCATGCCTCCCCATGACACCACCTCCTCACACTTTCTCAGCTGCAAACCTTATCTCATAAGTTCATGGAAAAAGTGGAGGCCACTTGCTGAGAACCTCTTTTTATTCCCTCTTCCTCACCCCATGACTCAGATGCCTTCCATCACTCTCTCCTCCTCAATCCATCTCACATGAAGAGCTAACCCTTCTCCTTGTCAAGGGAAGCCCTGCCTACATGCACAAAACATCCCATTTCTTTCCATCTTCTCCAGCAGACTGTCCCCTCACTCTCATTAACCTTCCATCTCTCCCTGTCTACTGGTTGCTTCTCTGCTTCTTATAACCATGCTTATTATGTCTCCCCCATCCTCCCAAAAAATACCCCTCACGTGATCGATCCATCCATCCTCACTAGTGTCCCATATCTCTCCTCCCTTCTATGGCTGACTTCCCTGAAAAGATCATCTATAACTGACGTCTACATTTCCTCTCCTCTAACTCTCATCTTAACTCTGTGCAGTTTGGCTTACAAGCTGAAAATATTATCCAGCTGAAACTGCCATCTCCAAAACTATCAATGATCTGCCAAAGTTACCAACTACCAGATCCAATGGACTTTCCCCAATCCTCACCCTTCTTAACTAATCTGTGGCCTTTGACCCTCTTTTCTTTGAGTGGTATTGCTCTCTCCTAGTTCTTCTTTCATCCCCTCTGCCTTGCTCCTTCCTTCTCAGTCTCCACTGCTAAGTCTTCAGACATCTCCTAAAACAGAGTACAGCCAAGACTATGCTCTGGGCCCCATTCTCTTCTTCTTTGTTTGGTGACCTCATTAGCTCTCATGAATTTAATGATGCAGATGATTTTCAGAACTATTTGGCTAGCCCTAACCTCTCTCCCATCCTCCAATCTCTTATCTTCTACTGCCTATTAGACATTTCAAACAATGTCCCACAGACATTTTAAATTCAACATGTCCAAAACGAAATTTATCTTTTCCCCAAATTCTCCCTCTTCCTAATCTCCTTATTACTAATGACGGTACCACCATCTACCCAACATGCCCATCCTTGCAACCTCGGTGTCATTTCTGATTTCTGACTGTGCAGCAAATACACCCATAACCACCATATCCAAAGCAGATGCCAAGTCTAAGTTTTTAGGAGAAAGAAAAAGACAGGAAGAATTAGGGCAGGATTGGGGAACCTGCAGCCCTCAGGTCACATGTGGCCTCTAGGTCCTCACGTGCAGCCTTTTGACTGAATCCAAACTTCACAGAACAAATCCCTTAATAAAAGGATTTTTTCTGTGAAGTTTGGATTCAGTCAAAGGGCCGCATTTGAGGACCTAGAGGGCCACACATGGCCTGGAGGTTACAGGTTCCCCAGACCTGGATTAGAGAAAAGAGCTGAGAAGTCCCACAGACACAGAAATTGTCCAGGACACTTTTAAGTGAGTTTTAAAAAGGTTTTTTTTTTGTTTTCTTTTTTTTTACAAACCTCATGTCTTTTTAAAACTAAAGTTCTATTTATAAATGAAATGTTAATAAGGCAAGTGTAGTAAAGAGCTAGCAAAAGCTAGTGAAAACACTTGATTTCACTGGTATGTTTCTCAACATGGCAAAATAGTTTTTCATTGGACACCTCCCTTTAACAATTTACAAATTCAAATGGGTGTATTTGTGACAAAAAATCCATAATGAGATATATTCTAGAAATATTACTTGAAAATGTTTAATTAGTACTTATTAAATTAGGTTAATTTGTAATTTAATACTTTTTATAACACAGCTATTAACAAAACTATAAATGGGTATAGTCTGACCATGAGATTAGACAGTTAAGGTTTCAAAGGACAAAAAAGCAACTAAAAAACAAGACTATAATGGAGCCAGTGCTCTATCAGCACAATTTTCAATGTATTATTTTGACTTTCTTCAGTGATTGAAGAGAAGTGTTTATTATGGACATTTCAATCGACAATTGCTATTTTTGGAGTCCAAATTCTGTTAACACTTCTTCAGTCCAGAAGCGAATTTAAGATGTCAATAAGCATTTCAATGTACCTACTGTGGGCAAGGTGCTAGGTATACAGAGGTAAAAATGAAACAGTTTCCAAAATTAAGGAATTTGAATCCTACTAGGAGAATGATACATCTACATAGATAAAGAAATCTCGGTGGTGTGGTGTGTGAGGAAGCCCCAACAATGGGAAGTTCCTGTAAGGGGAAAGTTAGGAGGGACAGCATTTCAGGCATAAAGGACAACAGAGAAGATGGAATGATATGTACAGGGATCAGCAAGTAGGCTAGTCTGGCTGGAGTACACAGTGTCTGAGGGAGAGCAAAGTGAAATAATCACAGAATCTGATAAGCTAACGCGAGATGGCAAAGGACTTCAAATGCCAACCAAAAGGGTTTGTCTTCTGTTCTACAGATAATAAGAAGCTATTGAAGATTCTTCCTCAGAAAGTTTCATGGCCAAACGTGTGCTTTAGGAAGATTATTCTGGCTGTGCTGAGGAAGATGCATAGGAGCGGGCGACACTGGGACCAGCAGGACCAATGAGGAGATTCCTACAATCATTCAAACAAAAGATGAGAGGATCTGAACTGAAACGCTGGTCATGTGAATGAAGATGGGGATGGCTGAGAGAGATACTGTAGAGGGAGCACTGATAAGACTTTATATTCAATTAGATGGAGGATAGAGGTGGGAGGTTCGGTAGAGAGGGAAGAAACAACAAAAGTTAAAGGTGGGTAACTGGAAGGGCTGGAGTGCCCTCTCCTGAAACAGGGAAGACAGAAGTAAGGGCAAGCTTAAAGAAAAAGATAGTAAGTTCTGTTTTTAACATGTTAAGTTCAAGTCATCTCTATTATACTTAGGTGGAGATGTCCACTGGATAGCTGACATGGGATTAAAACCAATAAGGGAGATGAGAGCTGCACTTATTTCAGACTAGTCTTCCCAGAATGATACTTCAATCTAAAGGAGATAAAGAGAGGGCCAAAAGAAAAAGACTAGAGAGGAAAGGAAAAAATATATATTTTCCAGGACAAAGCCTTGAGGACAAAACCACTTTTAGGGATGAAAGACTGATGATAGTACAACAAAGCAGACAGAAGAACACTCAGACAGAGTCAGAAGAGTTCAGCATAATGAAAACCCACGGAAGAATGAATGATAAAGCATTTAAGTTATTACTATATACCAGATAGACCATGCACTAAGCACTAGGGATGCAAATACAAAAAAGCAAAGCAATCCCTGTCATCAAGGAGGGCAAATTCTATTAGGGTTTGTTGTAATTTATTGATTTTGAGCTCCTGGAGAGCAGGGATTTTCTTTCTTTGTATCCCCACCCGTCAGCAAAGAAGGCACTTAATAAATGCTGAATGAATAATTCTAAACCAAGCCAGTCACTCTAGTCTCCTCAGCTTGCTCACCCGTACAATAGATATATTAAAAATACCCAAAAAAAGTACTGGAGACAATAACAAGGATAATTTTAAAGAAACTTGAAAATATCAATTTCTCTAAGGGTAATATAAAAAATAAAATACAATAATAAAAATTTAGAATGTATATTTGTTTCAGAAACATACAAATGAAAGAAAAATCAGATAAGTAAAATCAAATGATTTAACATGAGAAAACAAGAAATCTTATATTAATATCAACATTACCTTTTTGTTTGTATATGATCCAGTTTCATGTAAAATTGCAACTCTAAATGGAGGCCACCAAGTGTGAAATTCTCTCACCCACTGATGCATTACTGTTGTTGGACACACAATTACAGTTGGACCCAATCCTTCAAATCTAAAATAAAAATATTTAATTAGAGAACATTGTTGTGAAATAAATATAGTAGAAGTTAGGTGTTTGATTAAAAACAGACCTAACGTGTTAAGTAAAAAAATTCTATGGAAATTGACTGTCATTTTCTTTAACAAAAAAAAAAAATCTACTGGGTTAAAACATGATGAAAGGGAAATATCTACAGCTCCCATCACTGAGCAGTTAATAGATGCAGGTGTCAATGTAGAACAAAATTGAATAAAACTTCTTGAAAGTTTCTTTGGTGTAGAAGTCTTCTATTTAGATGCAAAAAAGGTCTAATGAATAAAAAGAAAACCAAATGAAAATACCTGACAAAACTTCTTTTTTCTTATTTCATTATATAGGCACATGTGGCTTTGCACAGAACAATTGTTGTTCAGCAATTTTTCAGTTGTATCTGACTCTTCATACTCCCATTTGGGGTTTTCTTGGCAGAAGAAACACTGGAGTGATGTGCCATTTCCTTCCCCAGCACATTTTACAGATGAGGACACTTAGGAAGATAAGGTTAAGTGACTTGCCCAGGGTCACACTGCTGGTATGTGTCCGAGTCCAGCTTTGAACTCAGGAAGGAGAATCTTCCCCGGTGCTCTGTACAGCCACATAAATGAGAGCAGGCATTTACAAAACACTTCTCAGTCTTACAAAGTGTTTTACACATATGATTTCATTTGATCCTCACAACAACCCTGCAAGGAAGGCACTAGTATGAGTATCTCCAATACTATCTCTGGGTGAGAAAACTCAGCTTCAAAGGACAAAATGGTCACAGAAAGTGAGCGAATGGATTCAAACTAAGATCTCCCCCGACCCTAAATCCAGTATCTCTTTTTGTACCACACTGCCTCTGATAAATAATACATTAGCCTCTAAATAACCGAATATTCCAGATGACTGAAATTCACTGCCTTCAATAATAATTCAGGAAATATTAAATACTTATCACCTGAAGACTACTTTATTAGACACTCAGGACACACAGAAAAGAATGAAAGGAGACAGACCAATAAAGTAAACCAGTAAGAAGCCAGGCAAGAGGTGATGAGGGTATGGACTAGAAGTATGGCGGTCACGTGAGTGGAAAGAAGGGGATAGATGTGAGTCTTCTGGAAGTAGAGCTGACATGAGACAGCGATTGCCTGGTATTGGGATGAGGAAGAGGCAAAAGGCAAGGATGACAACAAGGCTGCAGTACTAGGTGATTACTCTCCTTGTACTCTTGACAGAAACAGGAAAGTTAAAGGGGAAATACAACGACTTTTGAACATGCTGACTTTGAGATGCCAATCAGACAGGCAAATGAAGAGGTACAGTGGGCACTGTATGACTGAAGTAAGGGAGAAACCAAGGCTGAAAATAGAGATTTGGGAGTGATATGCCTAAACCCATGAGGTCTGCTAAGATCACCAACACAGACCACAAACAAAAGAGGGACCAGGGCATCATTTTGGGGAAGCACTCTCAATTTGTAGAAGGCAAATAAATGATAAACCAGCATAAGAGACAGAGAAGGAACACTGAAAGACAGAAAAAGAACAAAGACAGGGCAGCATCACAGAAGTCAAGGCAAGAAACAATGGGGTGTTTCTTGGGGGTGGTTGACAGTGTCAAAACTACTGAGAGCTTAAGTAGAATGAGAACTAAAAAAAAAGGCCATGAGACTTAGCAACTGTTAGTATCCTTAGTAAGAGCAGTTTCAAGCTAGTGGTAGAAACTATATATCTGCAAAAAGACATGAAGTTACTGGAAGATAAGGACATGAAGGCAACTACAGTGGTCCCAGACAACCCAATCTGTGATTCTGAATTTTGGATGTGAGGAGATAGAGGACAACAGACTGAGGAACAGCTGGGCCAAATGGGGGAAGGGTGTTTGTGGACAAACCGAAGCCGAAGCTGCCAGAAAGGGACCAGTCTGGAGGGGAGACAGGCAAAGATGTAGTGGAAGGCCCCAAGAGAAGCGCACCTCCCTTCACAGAGCACTTAAAGATTACAAATGCTTTGCAGACACAATTTCATCGCTCCTCCTCCGAGACACTGTGGTATATGCTATAATTATCATTCCCATTTGACAGATGAGGAAACTAAGGCCAAGAGGGGTTAAGTGATTTTTCCAGGAATATTCAACTCTTAGGTCACTAAAGTGGGATTTGAACACAGGTCCTCTTGACTCAAAGTATAGTGTTCTAATCCAAAGTTGCTTTGTTTGTAAAATTATACGACTGACTAGATTTTCCACAAAGGTCTCTTTCAGTCTTTTGATCCTATGATAAACTCCATAAAAAACTGGGGGCAGGAGGCAGGAAGCTTCTGAAATTGCTTTTATTTTTAACTAAAAACTGAATTATTACAAACCACAAAATTCTCTACATCAATAAATAAAACTCAAAATTTGTCAAATTTAAGGAAAAAACTGATCAGTTTTTGTAAGGAAAAAGAAAGCAGTATATGTAAATTAGAACTTAAAATAATGTTGCTACTCCTACTTGTGTCCCAGAAAAGTGACAGAAATATGCCCTTCCTTACTCAGAAAGGAGAAATTTTCTCCTTACACATCGTAAAGATTTAATAAATGGCTACAAGTTAACTGCATTAATTGGTGTTGGTTGCTGAGCTGCTGCCACTGCCACATGCCTTTATATATTACATGACAATCTGAAAATGGTGTGAGCTGGAGAAGGTAGAGAACATTATAGCAATATTTATAATAAACTTTAAAAAAAATTTTTTGATGCAAGTCCCTGAGCACCCTCATATATACCTCCAATCAGGGATGGAGACAGACAGAGAGACAAATATATTTCTGCAATAAGAAGAATGATGTGTTTAGTTATCTTTCATATTGTTCTGGGAACACTCATTCTTCCCTGCCCACCTTTCTATGTATATATTGGACTTCCATCAAAAGATGTTAAGTTCTCCTATCTTATACAATGAAATGGAATGTAACCAATGTCAATACAATGTTTGATAAGCATTTGATCAAAAGTTCTCTGCAATTTAAAAATTACTTTCAAATAAACACATGCACATTTTAATGCTTTAAACCAATCTTTTTCTTTCTAGATTATATAGATAACTATGAATGATCTCTTAGCTTTTAAAACATCAATTTAAAAAAAGAGCTCCAATTTTGGATTATTATGCCCTTTAATTTCTCATTCTGTTCTCTCAATATTATGAGAAAAATGGGACTTTGTAATTGAGCCCCATTAAGTTGAAACCTGGAAGTATCGGGAAAAGGTAAGAGACGTCACTAAAGAGCACACCCTATAAAATAAGCCACCATTTCCAACTCCTAACATCAAGAAACTAAAAGATCAGAAAAATCATCACAATACATTTTAGTGAAGAGAAGCAGTTCTGACCAGATTTAATGGTTATTGCTTAATCTTTACCATCACTGACTGCCTACTGAATCTATGCTTCAGTTTTTTAACCTACACATTAGAAATGATGTCCACTACCTGAAGTTTGTCAAGTCTTTCAAAATTAATTTGACAAAGTAAATCACGTATTTGAATCATAATAATGCTCCAACCAGAAATCATCTGAAAGAGCATTAACTCTCTGAGATAATTATTAGGAACAAGAATTTACTAAATGAGATCCAATGGCCTAAAAAAGTTAATGCCAATTTGAGAAGTGATCTATTTATTCCCTACCTGTAATTAACTTCGGGTCTAATATTTTTGTATTACTACTCCAAAAGCAAAAGAAGAGAGTCTGCTGACTGACAAAGAGGTTTTTAATTTTTTTTTTTGTTTTGCCATATGCAATGTGTTTCTCCTTTTTGACACTGAATCTTTTTTTTAAATATCACCAATTGCTGAGACTTACTACTTTCCTTTGTCCACTACTTTTGAAGTTATGACTAAAGATGACACACATGTAGCCTTCTCTATTTCACTGAGTCTAAGATACCTGTAGTATAATATGTATGTGCATATATACACATATGAGAAAAAATACATCAGCTATTTGATACCCTATGATGTGCTACCTGCCAGTAGCACGATACTCAGTTTCTTTTTCTTTAGGTCATGAAAATGAAGTAGTTATCCAGCTTCAGAGGACAAGGGTAGGTATAAATGATTTTCTTTCGTAATTTTCCATGGCAACATGGGCACATTTAAGGGGACTATGCTCCTGAGTACATCTCCATTCATAAACAGCCCAGTTGTTTGGGTGATATATAACCACATTCACTGAAGCCATTTCCACCGCTACTATCTTATATTAATAAAGATGATCTGGGCTATAATCCAATATGCCACGCTATTTCATTATGGAACAGAGGATATGAGCATTGATAGCTAATTGATTACAGCTGCTGCTCATTATTAGAACTGACTTCAGCTACTGGTAGAACTGCTCCTCCTCGGGAGAGAACATGTTTTAATTTTTATATCCAAACAGCACTGTAGGGAAGACTTTAGGTTTCCTAGGCCCAAAACAGAAGATCCATACAAGTTCTGTAATGCTGGAAGGAAAAAAGAATAGTCCAGAAATCACTGTATGGATAGTTTAAGAAGATTCAGTCATCACAAAAATCTCACTTAAGTACATAAGGCAATAGAGGGACTAATTCTGAATAAAACATCTAATTCCATAATGCTAAATTACTGATTTATTATGGAAAGAG
Organism: Bettongia penicillata ogilbyi; assembly: GCA_023548195.1. Taxonomy (NCBI): domain Eukaryota; kingdom Metazoa; phylum Chordata; class Mammalia; order Diprotodontia; family Potoroidae; genus Bettongia; species Bettongia penicillata. The sequence goes on along the minus strand of JAJHZJ010000142.1, from coordinate 6,360,156 downwards.
AGGTGCAAAACACCAAATTTTCAGTAGTTTATACATCCTTTCAAATAACTTCTTTCACTATGGTTTTATGTGAAATGCAAATTTATGCAAATTTAAGGTTCAAAGGAAACCCCCTTTATACCAGTCAAATATAGATACCCTTTTACACATTATGAGAAGCCAGTTACTCAAAAGGTCATCGAAGATTAACTGGTTTCATTATGGAATGTCTTATCACTATTTAATCTATCATAACTTTTGTCTATATTAACTCTTTCAATTATGCTTTCTAAAAACAAATTCTTCATGACCTGTTTATTAGATTATAAAAGTAGTCTATTTCAGTATGTAGGATAATAAAAGTTACCCAAATGAGCATAATTCCACATTTAAATAATACTGATTACTTATTTTCATTTCCTCTTGAGATGAGCTTTTAAAGTGTCAATTTTCATGCAATTCTTTAAACTAAAATAAAAATATGAATACTTCCTATTATTAGAATTTATCCAGCATATTTAGACAGCAGGAGGAGGAGGAGTAAAAATATAAATAGATTAAAAGTAGCTTTCCAAAGAAAACAGACCTACAAATATTGCTATATTGCATGCTAGTCATAAAAGAAATTCTGGATAGCTGCTTCCAATTTCCTAATCCAAAGCTCCAACTTTCCCCATGAATAGACTTTATACTTCCTGTAGTGCACACCTGGTGTTGTGCCAGAACAAATATTTTAATGTAAAATTTAATAAATGGAACTAAAGGTATCATATCTAATTTAAAATTCCATATTGTGTAAACTATTGATATTAATGTAATTGAGTTTGTAAACAATCCATTTGTGGAAGCTAACCTTAGACACTGTATTGACCCAAAATATCTAGTGGGGCTCATCTGCAAAATGAAGCATCAATGCCTGGAATTCATTAAAAGTGTTACATGTTTAATTTCTCTGCCCTACAGCTCCATTGTCTCGTAAAAATTTTCCTTTGATGTCCCCCACTAAAAGAATTAAAGGAATATTGTAATTGAAATGTCATCAATAATTCACAAGACCCTCCTCCACCAGCAATACATCTGATGAAATATTAATTGAGCTCCACAGACTGACAGTCTGCAGAGGAGCACTTGCCTGTAATTTGAACCACGAGTCCTGATCTTGCTGTAGCTCAGACCTGCCAAGAAGGCAATTATCTGGATGGTCTTGCCCAATCCCATTTCGTCTCCCAGAATTCCTCCTGCCTGCTGGCAGTGCAATTCCCACAGCCACCTAACACCTGTCTGCTGGTACCTACAACAACATGCACCAACAAGAAAAAGGAAAATGGCAATGTTTGATAATACTGATCATAACAGAAAGTACTCATGAATTAATCATTTGGCAAGATTCTAGTACCAGTTACAGAAACATGTTGGATGTGTTTTACATGAGTGCTGTATTTATAAGGTCATATATTATTGATGTACTTAGCCATAATATGTCACAAATTTGTTCTTTACAGAATACTAAAACATTTCTAATTAAACTGACAGACATGATAATTAGGAGCTACTTTCATTTTTTTTTTTCCACTTTGGTGAGCTGCCTGCTAAGAGACAAAGCTTCTTATATTACTGTCTAACCTCCAAATATTTTTTTCATATAGAAAGTTACATAAAAATAATAAATAAGGAAAACAATATTTTATTTTCTATCAATCTAATAAAAGACCAAGATAGGCTATATTGAAAATGCTTATTTAGTATATATCCAACTAGAAATCAACTAAGTGAAATTTTATTTTTCAGTAAGTAAAATTATGTGTGAATTATTTTTCAATATCACCAACAATTATAAGTATTAGGTATGGTTTCAACAAATGGAACATGGTGAATAATTATCAGGTGTAAATTTATTCTGATACTATTATCAGACTTAGAAGGGAACAGAGAAAATAATTTAAAGACCTACAACAATTTTAAATGAAAAGTAAGGACTTTCAAGTGTGAAGCCAAGGCCTTGAAAATTAATTTGGTGAAAAACCATTTCTACTTAAATATTTTACTAAGTGGATCACAGACTACAACAGTATCACAAATTCTGGCTCTTTTTTAGAATTGGTGACAGGTAATAGAAAAAAAAAACCACATCGTATGGTGAAAGGATGTAAGGTGTAATTTTTTTCTTCCATAAATACTGAATAATATAAAAGTTAGATACAAAGGAAGAAATTAGGAAAAAGTTTAAAGTGAAAAGTCTAAAACTAAATCCATTAAAACAAAATGGCTAAGCTTTTCTAGACCACATGGAAAAATAATTGAACACTTTCTTACAAAAGGAATTTCCTAGTTTCCACAGCTTTTGCTGTTCACTACTGTTGTGCCTACCTGAAATTTGACACTAAACTTAAGTCTGAATTACAGGTTTAATTTCTGTCATTTTCCTGCTAAAGAGACCATGAACTTTATTTCCCCTTCTATTTTAGACACAAGTGTCAAAAGTCTGATAGTAACATTGTGAATGACTGTGACATAAGGAAAAGCCTTAATTAGAAAAGTTATTTCTCATTAAGTTTGATGACAAAATTAAGTTATGTGGGGTGGCAAGAAATCTGATAAACATTATTGAATTTCACAATAAAAATAGTAAAGATAAAATATGATACAGTTTAGAGAGAATATAGATAAAAATTCTCCTCATAAAAGGAAAACCAAATTTCATTTAAAGTATCATAGGTTGTCTATAAGGCAAAAAAAAAGGTCAAAATTATAACAATCTGTACATACTGACCAATTTTTCTTTTTTTTCCAATTTTTCTTAAAACACATGTCAAAACTAAGGTACAATACACAAATATTGTATACCACCGTAACTCTGCCACTATGTAACCTCAGACATCACCTAACTTCCTTCAGCTTCAGCCTCATCGATAGAATGATGGAATTCATTAAACTAGTATCTATTTCTACATAATAAGAATTTTCTTTTTATTTTACTGGGAAAACTAAAGAAACTGAGCTGACTTCGTTTGAACAAATGAAGGTTAAAAAACAGATTTAGCTGAGCAACCATACTGTGCCTTAATACACACCTTTATGTACAGGAAGGAATATCATAGGGATGACACGGAGGAATTGTTCTGCAGTTCTGAGGGCAGGAGTAAGCTTAGACTACATGAAAGTAATTTCAGTTAGACATTAATAATGGTCCTCTAATTATAAACGTGAAACTTTTAACACCCCTTATACCATGGCAGACTGTAAAATGTACTTTTCTGGAAATTTCAGAAACAGAGAAATAACAGCCACTGAAGGAGAACTTAAAAATGTTCATCACACCATACATAATACTGCAAATGTAGCAAAGGATTATTCTCATATTTGTCTTTGATTAGATAATTAATTTGTGAAATTTGTGAATGGGTAGTAGATTCTACTATATAACAATAAGATTCGGCAATCTTTCACAAATTTCAATCACTGGAGGCCAACTATAGATTATTATCATAACATTTTCATAGTAACCTGGGACAGAGGATTTAATTTTGAAATAAGATATGTATTTTGCTGCAGCTGGAAGAAGAGTTAGAAGATGAAAGTTTGACCTTTAATGTTGAGTCACATCAATAAATGACTGCAAACTTCCAGCACAAACCTTTAAAATTTAAATATATGGTTGAAATTGTTGACTATTCTACTATACTAACTACTGAAATACTTAGTGGAGGGCTTATTCTACATTCCAAACTCCTTTCCCCTGTGTATTGCACTATGCTCTGCTAATTTAATTCCAATACAGTAAAGTTGAGCACAGTAAAAATACACTTACAGTTTAAAATTCAATTAGTCTGGCTAAAACTTAATTATACAAGAGAAATGAGAAATTTATCATCCTCATTAATCCCTTCCTATGCTAGACAGAAAAATATACAAGCTTTATTATATTTAAAATTCCATCTTTTCAGAAGTAAAACAGATTCAAGGACTATGCAATTAAACTAATTAGAAAATATTTATATTGACTACCATAGGAGTCATATTCTAATTTATTTATAAGTAAAATTTTGTTCCAATTAAGTATGAACTATGCTGTGTTAAAAAAATCTTGACATTTGAGTCAAAATAATCATTACTTCATTTCTCTGATCATTTAGGACTTTCTGACATACAACCAGAAATACACTATTTTCCATTAGTCAGGCTACTATGATTTTTTTTTTTGGTGGCAAATTTCTTGTCCTTTTAAGTTCTAATTTTATTAGTACTACTTATTTGTACTTTGCTTCTGTTTTTAAATTATATCGTTGAGGCTAAACCTCTTAATAAGCAAGCATTTTAGATGGGATGACAACAAGTTATTCATTTGCTTTCCACAGTTGGCATATTTTGAAGTCAGTGAATAACACAATTACCTCTCAAAAGTAAAAAATTATTAGCTTTTGAATAAGTATGATATTTGCATTCAGATTTAAAATCCTAACCCTACTTCTTCTTCTAACATCTTTAGCTGGTGTTTTTGTTAAATGAGGATATCCACCCTCATTCATTTTTTTCTTTTTTCAAACTCCCACCTCAAAAGAATTACTCAGATTAAGAGGAAATAACAAAGATGATATGATTACATATCTTTACGGTAAACGGTGGAGCTATATTAATGCATATTAACCGTAAGCAGACATCTTGATGGAATGACTGTCAACTAAGTCTCCATAATGAATTAATTTTTAACTGTCTCCATCAGAGTTTCTTCCTGGAAAAAACAACCTTTACTAGAGATAAATGTCCAGGAATTAAAGGTGCAAATGAGTATAAAAAAGCTACTTAATGCTTCAACTTTCTATGTACAATAAGAAAGGCTGTCTAAAGTAACTTGTTAAGAAAATCCCAGGGGTGATGATAGTGAAAATGTTCTTTAGTATTTACACTAATCATCTAAGAATCACAAGTGTTAGATAATTAGGGTCAATACTCTATCTCACAGTCAGTGTCCTGTGTTCTTTGAAGCAAAATTAATTGAATTTTGGTCAATGAAATTTTAAGCAATTTCAGGAACCACCTTAATCATAAATGTATCATCTCTCCTATTAGGAGAGTATTCAGATAAACATTTGAGAACACCAAAGCCCATGGTTTCACATGCAGAAAAATGTATTTTTTAAAATTTTATTTTAATACTAAAGTCCTTCTTGAAAGGCTATAGCTACAAAGAAATTCAATTTAAGAAATTCAAGATTTACAAGTTAACCAAAGAAAAAACTTTTTTCACTGCCGGCTGTTTCATACCGCCTTAGCCTGTGAACCATTTCTGCGCAGATTTATCAGCTGACAAGCAAGTCCAAGAATCACTTCAATCAACTTGTTATCATCTAGTTTTAACGAATAGTGTTTGGCATAAATCTAGATTTGCCTGCGTTTGTATTGGCAATAAACTGCCATAAGCGCCTTTAGACACCACAGGTAGCTATTACAGAATTCCTTAAATATTTATTTTCACACAATAATCTGATGGTACAATATAAAGAAAGAAGCATATAACACATACTTAAAAAGCTTTTTGAACAAAAAACCTGGCACTCGAAAGCCTTCACCAAATTCGGCATCGCTTTCCTCAGATTCTTCTTCTGCCTTTCTACGCTGCTCTTTATCTTCCAATCTCTGCTTATTCCACCTCCTGCCATGTAAGAAGAAAAAACATGCTTCAATGAGTGGCTCCTACAGAGAATCTAAAGCCAGGTGCAACTGCATAATATCTCTATCAAGAACTAAGAAATAAGGCCTTAAAAGAAGAAGCTTCAAAATGTCCACCACTGGCCAAAAAGCACTGGATTCAGAGAAAAAAAACGAAACAAACCCCTCTTTATACTTGCTGACTTCCATCTCAAACCAATTCTTACCTGCAGTACTTTAAATAAGACCTCATGCCTTAGAGGAAAATAATTTCTCTTATTTCAAGGAATACCAAAAGAAAGAATTTCAGTAATAGTTCCTGAGATAAATAAAGCTTAGCTAATTTTATTATAAAATATCAAGTGCTCCTACAAATAAAATGGCCATAAAAATCAATGTAACTATGCATTTCCAAAATACAGCCAACATGACATTATGGTGCAATGAAAGATATGTTTACACTCTACCCCTGAAAGGCATTTTATTCACATTGCAGAAATATACTATTTCTGTATATGGCCTGCGCTATAAAAATGTAAGTATTATATCATTTTCTATATGAAGGAATTCTAGATAATCTGGAATGTCCCTTTGCACTCTAAAATTCTAAACTTTTATAGGGACAGCAATCAGTTCATCATTGTGCTTTAGATATTATTGTTCAGTTGCTAAATTCTGGAAAAATCACAAAAAACAGAAGACATAGAATAGATTAAGCCAAATGTCAGTTTTTACAAGAGAAAAAAGATTAAACCAAACAACATACATTTCAAAATGGGGTTAAAAAGTAGCTTCTAGTAACTACAAAGTAGTAAGTTTATAAGATAGCACTGGTAAAATTATAGAATGGATTTTCAAACATATTGGGAGCACTTAGAAAAGGATGTAGTTAGTGCTCGAATACAACATGGGTTAACTAACCATTATTTCCTTTTTGATGACATAACTTTATGAGGTTAGTAGATCACAGAACGCCACAGTCACATTACACTACAACTTGAGCAAAATATTTGAGAGTCACTCACATTAACTATGTGGATAAATTGGTGGGGCTAGATGATAGCACAGTTGGATAAATTAGCAACTGAACAATACCTAAAGCATGATATTGAACTCACTGCTGTCCATATAGAAGTCTAGAATTTAAGAGTGGAAAAGGACATTCCACCTTACCTAGAATTCTTTCATTTTAGAGACAAGGAACAAAACAGATGCCCACCCAAGCTAACTGCTTTGTCCAAGATGATCAGCTAGTACATGCCAAAGCCAGGTCTGTAATTAAGCCAATGTGTACCACAACACCTAGAACTGATACTAAAACTTATTTATTAAGTGCAGAGTAATAGGAAACATGAAGCTTATGCAAAACATCATGCTCACCCTCATGGAACTTATTGTCTTGACCCAATCTTTAGATAACCACAATAAAAGATATTACCTGATAACTGCATTAGAAAGGTATAAAATAAAACGTTACAAGATATCTGAGAAAGAAGGTTATTACCAAACAAGGAATCAAAGAATGCTTGATGGCAATAACATTTCAATTAGACTTTAGTATAGGGTATATTTGGGGAGAAGAAAATGGTCCAATTTGGACTAAAACATAGAGGAAAAAGGCAAAAAACATAGGATAATTCTGTAAAGGCAGAATGACACCACATTATGGAGAGATTTGAATGCCAGGAAAAGGAAAATAAATTTTACCTGGTAAGCAAAAGGGAACCATTAGTTTGTGGGGTTGTTCTTTAAGGAAATGAAGTGACCGTATCTATTTACAAGAAAAATTATTCTTGCAATACTATGAAGACTGAAGAGTTCTGAAAAGAGACCAGAGAACTGTTTAGGAAGTTATTGCAGTAGTTCAAATGAGTGGCAATGACAGACCATACCAAAGTGGTGATAATGGAAATATAAAGGATGGGATGGATATGAAAAGGCAAAATATATAGGATATAATTAACTAGATATGAGAATTGAAGATCCCACTTAATTCTAAGATTCCACAATTTAACAAACGTAGAAAGAAAGAAATGCAATGCTAACATTTTTATTACAATAACTTTTCTAAATGGCTTTCCATCTTTAACATTAAAATGCTGAAAAAAATGCAATTTTTAAATGTCTTCAAAATGTACTATTCTTTATTACAATAGTAGTCCTAAAGATATCTTCACTTTTGAAAAACCATTAAGATAGTTTCTTAAATTTCAAGATAAGAATATCAAAGAAAGATCAGATGAAAAGTAACAAAAGAAAAACTGACTCTATACCATTATGCTAAGATCTTACAAATTTAGAATAAGTCATTAGGTATTTTCCAGTAAAATTGATAACATCTACTACATTTTGTTAAGGAAAGTATATTTCCTTGGAGTTATCTGTCAACTCATTGTGTTAACTCTTTTAATGTGATAAATTTCCCTATCACATTGGATTTACAGTTTTGGTTTCTGTTCCTCTTCCCTCCTCACCTCTTAAATTGTGGGAGAATTCTATAGCCTTGTGCACAGAACACATAAAATTATATTATAAAAATTATTAATAAAATAAAAATTATAAAAATAATTTTATTTCCAGATTTACTACTTCTTAGAGAGATTAAAAGATATATATATATAAAACTTTTTTTTTGAACTGGCTAAATGTCAGACCAAGAAGGGCTGGCCACCCCACTCGAAAAACCACCAGGAGGCAAAACCTGGCCCAAGTACACAGTCCCAATTCAGGAAATAAAGCTAGAAGAAACAAGTAATTCAAAGAAAACCTCATGTTGGTGTGAAAAATTATTGCAAATCTAGTGATTCTCCCTCTATCCACTCCCCTTCCCAAAGAAGAAGTAGAAAGTTGTAAACCTTATCCTTACATAAGAGATGGGTTCTCTGAATCCTATAACAGATCAAATAGAAACTAAAAGGCAAAAGATAAAGCCTTACAAGTAGGAATAACTTATGCTGAAAAAGATGAAGACAATCCTAACAGGGGAGGGGGCGAGAGAATAGACATTTAATGAAATAGAGGACTTCTAAGCATTTCTGGTGAAAAAGGGAGAGCTGAGTAGCAACTGTGAAATACAAACTCAAGATCAATCAATTAATCAATAACCCTTTATCAGGTGACTACTGTGTCCCAGGTATTGCACTGAGTAACGAGAGATAAATTTATTTGAACGATTGGAGTTTACGTAATGTGGATAATGTAACAGCGAGAAGAAACAAGCATCCCTTCGGAACCTTAATGTCATCAAAGGGTATCGAGGAGTTAAGCAACAAAAACACATGAGCTGAAAGTAAACTAGTTCTGTTCGGAGAATTTGAGAAGAATAAAAGAAACTCTACATCAGAGTAGAAGGAAGAAGGGGTAGGAACCTGATATTTCTCAGTATTAGGTTGTGTGAAAAGAACAGCATATAAGCAGAGGATATACTAGAGAGTGGGCATCAGATGAACTTTACTCTTATCTGAAATGGACAAGAGGACTAAATAAACACTTTGGTACAGAAATAAATCAAACAACAGGAAAACAAGCAGGGATAGGAAACATCATATAATATTGGGAGGGAAGAGTTACAAGCAAAACAACTTCCTGACCGAAAGAACTGAAGGGAAAACTAAAATCTAAGGAAGGTGCTTAGACTGTCTCTTGTGTGTTCATCCTTTGTTGCCGAAGAAGACCATGCCATCAGAGAAATAATGACATGACTTGCACTTGACTTTGTTTTGAGTGAGGGAGGGCTGTGCGGGTCACCAGCCTCACTTCTGCTCCAGAGTCATCTGAATCCAGTGACCAGATATTCATCAGGGTAACTAGAGATGACCCAGGATGAGGCAACTGGGGTTAAGTGACTTGCCCAAGGTCACACAGCTAGTGAGTGTCAAGTATCTGAGGTGAGATTTGAACTCAGGTCCTCCTGACTCCTGCATTGGTGCCCTATCCACTGCACCACCTAGCTGCCCCCTAGACTGTCTCGTAGACATTTGAGGAGTATCTAAACAAACTGTAGTACATAAATTCAATGTTGTAAGATATGACAAAGGATAATTTCATTGTATGAACTGATGCAAAATGAGCATAATGGAAGAATTTATACAAGTATGGTAACAATGAAACATTTCCAAAGGACACATGATAAAGTCTACCTCCCGACAGAGAAGTAATGGATACAAGATGCAGGAAAATTTATTTTTCATACATGATGGCTGGATTTGTTTTGCTTGACCGAGCTTATTTGTTGCAGTCTTTTGGCTTTTATCCCCCTCCCTTTCTTTTTTCTCCTCTTCTTTCTCTTGGTTTCTAATGGCTGGAGGTTGAGGAGAATAGGGCTGAGCAATAATGATGTCAAAAAATTAAAGGGCCACTGTAATCTTTTTAAAAATCCACAGCTGGGAAGACTTATATGAATAGATGGAAACTAAAGTGAACTGAACAGAACATTATACACCAATGACAATACTATAAGGATCATTAACTGTGAAAAACTTCACTACTCTGATCAAGGTAACAATGCAAGACAATTCAAAAGAACCCATGATGAAAAATACTATCTACTTCCAGACAGAGAACTAATTAACTGAGTGAGACGGAAACATTCTTTTTTTACTTTATTTTTCTTGATTTTGTGTTTTTTCTTTTGCAACATAGCTAATATGGCAATATAGTTTGCATGACTTCATATGTATAATCAATATTGTTTGCCTTCTCAATGGGTGGGAGAAAGATGTGAGAGAGCATTTGGAACTCAAAATTTCAAAAATGAATGTTAAAAAAATTTTGTATATGTACTTGGGAAATATTTAATGAAATAAAAACATTTTTTAAAGACACAGAAGAATCTAGAAAGAAATTCAGAAGGAAGTACAGATAACCAGGATAATTTTGAAAACAACACATCTAAGTTAACGTAGACTGGAAAATAGCTGAAAAAAACTGTTTTAAACTAATGTAATGAAATATTATTGTACCACAAGAAACAGTGACTATGAGTACAGAGAAACTTGAGTAGACTTACATGAATTCATGCAGTCAGAAAAGCAGAACCAAGAGGCCACAATGACCATAAAAACATCTCTAGATGACCTTATGATTCAAATTAATGTCATGATTAATGCCAATGACAGAGGACTAACAAAATTGTCTTTTCTCAGTAGAAAATTGAAAGATGATGTGTAAAAATGTTAAATACACTGTCAGACAAGATCAACTAGCTGTTTTGCCTGTTTTTTGCTACAATGGACAACTCTATTTGAGGGAAAAGTGACAGTGATATATAGAGGAAAAACATTAATAAATGTTAAAAATAAAGATTCATCATGGTCATGTCCTCCATGTGTTTTCTGTGCCTCATATCTTGGCAGCTGAGCAACAAGGCCTGACATATAAGACTGCCCTGGGGAAAATACACACAACAGAGAGAGAACACATCTAAATATACAAAGTATAAGACAGTGAGGAACCACCTGCATCCCAAAGCCACAATATCTTGTAACTATAAAGTCACGCCTGTCCCTTACACTTCCTCACAAAGAATCAGCTTCTGCATAAGCAGTATTCAAAAGAAACAGTCAAACAATAAAGCTGACAAACTCCTCTGAACTACTGACCCGTGGCTCAGCTACCATACTTTTCTTGCTAGGCTAATAAGACTGTAGTTAAGGGACCTTATATTTATTTATATCCTTCAGAGTTATCATCTAGTACATAGTTCAAAAAAATTTGCTAGTTGGTTTTAATTTTTTCTCCTTAACTCCCATGTGACTCCTAGAAACTTTATTTCAGACAGCCTAGGACCCTTAATACGAGAGTCTTAGGAATAGTAATACTTGTAGCCCAGTGTCCTCAACTGTCATCCAGAAAACCAACTGTCAAGTGCAGCCTGGCAACAAAGTGCTCTTGTAAGTGCTACAGTCATATCTACTGAAAACTCGGAAAAGAAAAATCTTATCACCAAAATTCTCAGCACACTCAAATGTCTCAATATCAGAAACTGGTATGATTTTATCAAAGGAAATGACATTAAATAAGACACTGAACTGCCACTGTACTCCAAGGACCATAGGACCTTTGCATCCAACTTGAAGCTAAAGCCTTCCAAGAGTTGGCTCTATCATTTCAATGTGAGCTCCTTGAGAGCTGGGACTTACTACAGCATTTAGCACGGAGCCTTGAACACTGTAAGCGCTTAATAAATGCTCTATTCGTTCATTCCTTCATTCATAAAACACCATGCCATACATTATGAATTATACCAAAATATCACTATGCCAGTAAAGATTCCTGTCTCTGAGCAATGCAAACTAGAACATTATCTTAATTTTAAAATTCTACAATAACAAATTTCTACATACATAAAATCACTGTAGAATTATGCATAACTGTATAAGCATCTTTATATTGGAGGAAACAGGATTAGGGTGGTTCAATAAGTTGCCTACATGCACAGAGGGAGCCAATACCAAAGCCAGGATCAGAATCCAGATTGTCTAGTGGCCAAAAAAGTGGAAATAGCATCAGGAAATGTCTCAATTAAGTTACTTTATCCAAGAAACAACAGGGCAGTTAATATAATGAATCAGTAACTTAAGCTGGCTCAGATACAGTTTGTTTAAATTAAAGTGGAAAAAACCCTTTAAAAAAAATCTTTCCACCCCCACGTTAAATAAAAAAAAAAATCACATAATAGTCACAGCTGCAACCAAATAAAATGGAGGAGGCATGTTGTTCACTGGCAGCTTTTCTAACTACACAGACTACTTTCATATTCAGCCCACCCTACAAATCTACTGGCATCCTTCTACAAGGAAACATAGCAATGAAATTAAAATACTGATCAAGACAAAAACAATTGATATGAACAGAGAGCACATTCCTTAGTTTCCCAGAGACACTAGGCCCCTGACTAGTTTTGCAAAAACAGTTCATCACAAACAACTAACTGACCAAGGGACAAAATACTAACCCCAAAGAAATCCACATACAGCAAAAACAGTTAAACTACACAGGTAGTTCCTTGCAGTTGTATAGTGGTGAGGCATTTTGTCAGTGCAGATAGTTAAAATGGGCTGGAGTAAAAGCTAGGTGCTTCATTTTGCAGCCATTTTTCCACTATTTGGTACACGCTCAGTTATGTAAGCGTAACAAGAGGGAGGAATAAAGAAACAAAGAAGGCAAGGAAATATTAACAGCGGCGGTCCCAGCTCTCATGCACAAACATTTTCAAAGAGCACTTATAAAATGTACACTGACAGTCTGCTAATCCATTTCACTTCTAGTCTACCTTTTGCTATGTTCTATCCTGCCTTTTGGTTCGGGGAAAAAAAAAAAAACCCTGTACAAGCTTTATACCTAAGGATATCATGCAAAAAAATAGTTGACTGCAAAAGAGCAGCCCATCTACAAACTGGACCTGCCCAATTACAAAGAAAAGTATGATTAGGGCTTCTTTTTTTAAAGAGAAAGTTAATTTTTAAAAAGTGCTACTGATCTGGACGTCATAATTTTGCTGGAGCAAGATATATGGAAAGCAGACAATCTGTTTTCCAATAGGTAGCCTTCTTGGCTAGAATCCTCTTCCCTCTGTTTTTCTGACCAACCTTAGGGAATATGCCCTTAATAGTATCATTGCATCAGAGGACAAGCAATTTAGACATTTTTTTCCCACAATTTCAAATTGTTTTGCAAAATAGTCATGTCTGTTCACAGCCCCATAACAATAGTAAGACTCAGCTGAAGTCCTACCTTCAACAATAATTGTGTTGTACAGATAACTTTTCTCAAAGACTATTCTAGTCCAGACCAAGTTCTGACAGGTTTAACCGAGTCAGAAAGGCTTCTCATGTCATAATGAACTCTCTAGCTAAATGTAAAATGGCATCATCAGAAGGTCAGCCATAAGTCACACTGCCTTGGACCTACTTTGTAGAGACCAGTTAGTGCAAATAATGAATCCTCAGAAGGAGCCATCTTATTCAATTTTGCACCAGAAGTATCTACCTTTTTCTGTTATTTTCTTCAAGACACTAGGAAGGAATTTAGCTGCTGCACCCTCATCAGCATAATATATATATATGCACATTCAACAACAGACAAGTGTAGAAAACCCTCAAATGGCTCAAACATATCATATTAACTGAGTTCTGGCTAGCATTAAATGGGACTAGGGCCACTTTATACTGCACACTACGCTGAACTTTGCAATCTACCAGCTTACATTAATTGTGACCTGCTGACTTATCTTCTCTGAAGAGACTGTAAGCCTCTCAAGGGCAGGAACTGTTTCATGTTTACACATGCAAGGTGATTTTTTTTTTTTTATCATTGGTTTATTGCTGAAGAGGGTTAAGAGAATGCACATGTTGACCTCTGAAGCAGTGAAGTACACTTTTTAAAAGAACTTTTGCATCAAAAATTACAGAAGCACAAAATGTTGGAGCTGGATGGGGCCCAACTGGCTGTGTAGCAGTACACCTTATACTTGGGTGGAATCTCTACTGTGATATACTCATAGGGCCAAGATTCTCAGGAAGAAGAAGTCAGGTCCTGAGGTCCTACCAAGACAAACCTTCTGGGTTTAAAGCTTTTCCTGACATCATGCCTCAATATGCCTTACTTTCCATCTACTGCTCTTGGCTCTGTTCTCTGCAGTCAAATCCCCTAACACTTGAAAATGCCTGTCATATCCCTCTGCATCTTTTATTCTTCAGAATCCACAAGCAGGTCCTTCAGCCAATCCTCACACTGCAAGGACTCAAGGCCCTTCACCATGCCACATGTCTTCCTGTGGATTCTCTCCTATCTATCTATCCTTGGTGGAGGCACCGGAACCAAACACAAAGCTCCAGATATGATTTGACCAGTGGAGAGGAACTCTTAGCTCCTTATTTCTGGAAGTTCTCTGAAGAACAAAGAGGAAGAGGAAGGAAACATTCCTGACTCTCAAAGTAGCCCCAGACTAATTAGGTTTTTGGATGCCATATTACACTGATGATTCATATGGAGTTTGTAGTCTGTTAAATGCCCAAACTTTTTTTCAAACTATGAACTATGCCTTGCTCACCAGATTCTTATGAAGCTGATTTTTAAAATCTAAGCATAGGTTTTGTGTTTATCCCTGATGAATGTTATCTAATTAGTTTCAGGCCAGCACATTAACCTGTCAAGATCTTTTGGGCTCCTGTCATCCAGTGTATTAACTATCCCTCCCAGCCTCACCGGTGCTAATAATGGACTTCTTTAAAGTTCACTTGACTCCTAAGTCTAACCACTCCTCCAGTTCTGGACTGACTCACTTAGCTGTATTATCGCAGAATCAGTTTCTCTTTCTCACAAGAATAGGATGGGATTCATTATCAACCAGTTCACTAAAATTCAGGCAGACCACTTCTACGGTGTCCGCTAATCTACTGGTCTAATTGTTGCTGTCCAGTCACGTCTGAGTCTTCGTGACCCCATGGTTGCCAATACTGGCCACGGAGTTTTCTTGGCAAAGATACTGGAATGATTTGCCACTTCCCTCTATGGTGGATTAAGGCACAGAAGGGTTACATGACTTGCCCACGGTCATACAGTTAGTATCTGAGACCGGCTTTGAATACAGGTCTTCCTAACTCCAGATTCAGCCCTCTATCTACTGAGTTATCTGTCTAATGACTTAACAGCCCTGTCCAAGGTGAGGTAATAATGTTAAGTCTGGTATAACCTGTTCTTTTAGTTATTTTTATAAGGTATTTAAACACCAAAGAAGACATTTCCATATACAATATGGAAAATAAAAAAAAAAGGATTGAACATAAAACTGCACATATTCATTACATAAAGTTTCTTCTCTTACTAAATTCAACATTATCCATTACTTGTTTTTTCCTCCTCCCACCCCTCCCTCCCCATTTTACACAACTTGTTTTTGATGAATCCATTCTGGTTCTTTATAATCACTATCTCCTCTTCTATATGTTAACTAACCAACTCTTCAATGACCCATGACAGACTTTTGCCGGCAATCAGTCATACTACTATCCTAAAATGCTCAGACTGTTTTCTTCCCTGTTTTGAAAATCAGGACAGTGTCTCCTGGCCCAGAGAATCATCATACGTAATAAAGAATTTTTTAAGTAGGAAAAAACCTCCAGCCAATCAATGGATAAAAAAAAAAAAATCTGACAATATATACAAGGTTCCACCTCTGTATACTCATCTCCTACCTCTGAATAGGAGTGGGAGGAAGTGTCTTCTCATATTTTCTATGCCTTTTCTTTGGAGTAAGCTCAGTCTTTATAATTTGGCAACATTCATTTTCAATTTATATTACTTTTCAAGTTTAGAAGAAAATAATTCTACTTTTTCATACTAGCATTTAAAACACCAAAGATGCGTAGGAATAATAAAGCTCAGCAGCTTTTAATTCGTAAAGTGAATGGTAAACTGGACAATTATTTATATAAGAAACCAATGTTTAATCTTATCCTACATAAGATAAAAGCTAAAGAATAAGTAATCAAATTTTAGTCTCCCCGGAAAGATTTATAGCTCCTTCTATTGTGTGTATATATGTAAAAGCAATAGCAATAATTGTTAATTACCCCCACAACTGCTGGCAATATTAACATGTAGGTTTATTTTATCACTAAAAAAAAAAAAAAAAGGAACCATAATCCAGCTATAAAGAAAATTCACCTTATTTGAGAACAAGAGATTATTAAAATGAAAAGGTCATACAAAGCTAATGGTTATTACATTATTCCTACCTGTGACATTAACATTCTGACATTTACTTGACAAATAGCTATTTTTACAAATGTCTGATCACATGAACTTAACATGATTTTCATAAAAACATGATTCAAGCATCTTAAAGATCATGGGATCACAGGATTAGACATGAAAAGAACTTTGGAGTCCATCTAATCCAATTCCCTCATCATAGAGAATAGGAAAGTGAGACCAAAAGGTAAAATGATTTATATTTATCCATTTTTAGATAAGTTATTATGTCTTACTCAAGAGAGATGCTTTATACGCACAAATTAAACACTACTCAAGTGAGATAATATTTATACAGCCCTCAGTACAGTGTCTAGCTCAAGGGAGGTAGTAAATGTTTGTTCCATTCTCCTTCCTCCCCCCTTTTCTGAAAAATTTCAAAGGTTTTAAATGAAAATTTAAAAAAAAATGATTGCCAAAAAGTCTTCAAACATATGACAGGAACAAAAGATTAATGGGTCAGAATTAATCAACAAATTAGCTCCCTCAAGAATATCTGAAGAAGATAAGTGAAGATTTTAATTTATATTATTTTGTTTTTTCAAATAAATTTTTATTGATCTTTTTTAACATAGCCAAATTTCCAGCTGTGCCTTTCCCTCATCTCAGAGAGATGTCCTACATTACAAAGAATTTTTTTATGAGGAAAAAAAAATCAGTCAAATAATTATTAAGTAGCAAAGCTAAGTTCTCCGAATCCAACCCAGTGCTTTTATCGCTAAACCAGTTACTTATTGACTAAACCAGTCAAAACTATTTGGAATTCTTCAAGTAAGAATGACATAATTTTGATCAGTGCCAAGTATGGGAATTTGTCGAATTTAAGTTTTAGACTCAATAAATAATTTTTACCAAATATTAATTTTAAAGTATTTTTCAAATTCTAAAAATTCCAAACCACTCACCCACTTTCTCACTGCTTAAAGGTAACTACCTCTTTTAATTGATAAAGCATATTATCTTTGTAAAATACAGTACTTTGAAAATCTCAAATCAGATTTGGTCATCTTCAAATATCTGTTTGCAATTTAACCTTCACTAGAAATGTAAACACTTTCAGAAAAACAGTTAGTTTTAGGATCTTCTTCCCTACCTCCATCAGACCTTGAGCTTCAACCCTGGGAATATCAAGTTCTTGATAGGTAAGCCTTCACTTTGTGTTGCTTAGCACCAGTCCTCCATGCCTCTTCCCAACCATCTCTACACTATCCCACTTTTCAGTTCCCCTTTATGTAGTGTGTTCCCCTATTAGAATGCAAGTTCTTTGAAGGCAGACACTACCTGCCTTGCTTATATTTGTATCCCCAATTCTTAGCAAAGTGTCTGGGACATAAAGAATTTATTAAGGGCTTACTATCTATGCACTCACTAAGAAGATACTTAATACAAGATTAATCAATGCATACAATAGTTTGTAACAAGCCACAGAAAAATCATCTACTTTATTATACATCAAAGTGCAAAAGTAAATAATAAATCAATAAAAATGAACATATAGTCTTCAAAGAGTCAATCAGTTCATATAACAAGCTATTTGATAATCTTACTACTACACAGCTTTACTTTTATGTTGTCAAGGATCACTGACTCAAGAGCAGCTTAAATCTGCACTGGTTATGAAAAAAGCTATACATCATGCAGTTAAATCATTCTTAATCTAGTATTCCATTTAGACAGCAGCTAATTTTCCACTTATTGCCATGCCCAAGAAAGAAACCCTACAACAAAAGAAGCACAGTAATGAGTACAATTTGATTTTTAAAAAATATATTCAGGCACCAAGCTGGGTATTTAATATAGTCTGAATTTCTGTAGTGTAATATGTTTTCTATTTCAGACAGCTAAGAATCCCTTAAAGATTCTTCTAATTTACTAAATTGAGATACTCAATGTTTTATTTTTCTTATCTGCCTTTTTATGGTCTATCTGGGTGGGTTTAATTGGTACATAGTAGCAGATGAAATACACACAGATAGTAGCATAGACCTTACACAATAAATTAAGACTGATGCAGACAATTATGCACTTGAGCTTAGAAGGAAAGGTGTGTTCATAGAGCGAACCAGAATCAGTCTTCATTTGTGTCTTAGCTTTGTCATTTAAAAGAACAGTCAACCTGCTCTCTAAGAAAATATCCTTAAGGGAATATGACTCCTTTTTTTCTGTCTTTAAAATACAATTGCCTAAAAGCACAAAAATATTAAGGTAATAGAATTTCTTTGGACAAAAATGAATTTTACCAGAAACTGGTGGCACAGACAAGTACCACCTTTTTAATTTGTTTGTATCTTTTTGGCTAAATTTAGTCTTAGAAAATTTGCTATATCCAAATTTCTAAAGATCAATTTGTTTTAAAACGAGTAGGGAAGTTAGAAATTACAAAACTAAATTGAGTCTTTGATTTAAAAAGACATAATCAGATTGACTGAGGCAAATGTAGTCTCCTAAATTCATATAAATTGGCTAGTGCTTCTTCATTATCCTATTACATTCCCTCATCACATGAAGACTGCTAGAGATAAACATTTTAAAGATTTTATTAAAATCATATGATTATGCAATACAGGATATTAATCTTTGTGATTAATGTTAATCATGATAACTCAAAAAGCAGATTAGACAGTTTCCAAAAACAAAATGAAGTTTATACGAAGGAGCTGCCACTTGAAGGTTCTGTGTGAACTTTGTATAGAGTTAAAAAACAACTTATTCAGGTTAATATTTTAATTTCCTTTTGTCAATGCAGAATTATAGACTTATAATAAAGTAACATTAGGCAATTAGAAGCTTTTAAAAATATTATCACTACAATCAAGGTTATGTGAAAGATAGCTCCAACAAAATTTTAATTTTCAGTGTGAGTACTGACACTTTGGAAATTAGCAATCACTTCAAATCAGGATTTATCGTGTTTACTGACTTCTAGATTTAAGAAAGTGTAATAACAATATAATAATTAATAAAACTCAAAAGTACGTGCATACATTTCCTTTCCCTCTCCCACACGCTACGCTGTGGTGAAACATTTACCAGTATGTTCCTCCCTCTTTGCTACAGAAACCTTACTTAAACTCGGAACGAAGTCATCCCCAGGCTGGAGGCCTAGTGACCGTACAGTAACCACAAAAACAATTCTAATGATAGACATTTATGTAATGCTTTAAGGTGTGCAAAGTGTTTTACACTCATTCTTCCACTTCAGCCCTGGATTCAATAGTGTGATAGAGTTAACCAAGTGGTCATTTCAGTCATGTCCAACTCTTTTGCCAACTCATTTTACAGATGAGGTAACTGAGGCAAACAGGGTTAAGTGACCTACCCAGGTTCACACAGCTAATAGGTGTTTGAAACCAGATTTGAACTCAGGAAGAGGAGTGTTCCTGACTCCAGGTCCAGCACTTTATCCACTGGGCCACCTGGCTATTCCTAGCACTTATTAATTATTTTTTATTCTCAGAAAAACTTCCAGTTTTATAACTTCTTCATTATAATAGACCTTTGATGATCTCTGAATCTGTTCATTTCTAACTCAGGGCCCTATCAAGCCTTATTTCTGGACTATGATAGCTGTGTTCAAGAATTTAAAGGACTGTCACATGGAGGAGCAATGGGTGGAAGTTGCCAAGAGGCTAATTCAGGGCTAATAGCAGGACAAACTTCACACCAATCAGAGCTGCCCTAAAGTGGTTTGGTTTGCTATGGAAGTCTTCAAGCACAGGCTGGATGACCACTAAAGGAGTATGTAATAATGAGGACTCCTTTCACATGCACTTGTCCACTAAGGTCCCTTCCAACTCTCAGATTGTGCTACCAAACTATCACAACACCTGTGAACTGCTCTCTCTAAAGCATGCCTCTCTAAAGTGACCTAGCTACAAGAAGTCAAATGAATTGCTCTCAAGCAACCCTTTATGTGTCACACACACACACACAAACACACACGCCCCTTTACTGGCTTCCCATCACTAATGAATGAAGCTCAAATTCAAGGTCCTCCACAAGCAGGTTCTAATCTACCCCATCTTCCACATGAACCCCATACTCCAGTCAAACTGGACTGACATAAGTCACTGCTTTTGATCTTTAAAATTATTTATTTATGATTTCTGAGTACCAAATTTTCTCCCTCCCTCACCCACTGAGAAGGCAAGCAATGATACTATTATACATATGAAGTCATCCAAAACAGATTTCCACATTAGCTATGTTGTCCGCTAAAAAAAGCAATAAAAATAAAGTAGATAACAATCTGCTTCAATCTGCATTCAAAAAAGTTCACCAGTTCTGTCTGTAGGTGAATGGAATTTTTTCATTATAAGTTCTTTGAAGTCATTATTCTCTGAATCACTGCACTTTCTCACATTTCTGCTCATGCAAATCTCTCTGCAGAGAAAGTCTACTTCCCCACTCTCACCTGCAGAAATCTTATCTTTCCTCCAAGACTCAATGTTATCTCTTCTTGAAAGATATTCTCATGAACCCAGCTGGAAGTGATTGATCCTCTGTACTACTACTGCACTTAATTTGTGCCTCTCATAAGGTAATTGTCACTCACTGCCTAGTATAACCATGCACATACACACAAATGTACGGATGTATGAACATTTAAAGTCAAAGTAATCAATGACATGGGAGGCATGAAACAGCTCTAATACTGATATTCCACACCAGGACACTACAACTTCCCACCCCAACTCGTGACTCCTAAAGACACCCTGACATTCCTTCTCAAGAGGTTCAGTGTTGACTAGGATACATATAGACACAAAATATGAAAGTCTGCTGTGAAGCCGGAACAGCCACTTAACATCTGAAGATTTTTCTCAGGGATGACAGGTCACTAAATAGAAACAGTTAGGTGACCTTGAGTATGTCATTGAAGCTCTTTGGGATTCAGCTCCTCTTCTGTAAAATGGAGGGGATGGACTAAATGATCTCTAGGGTCCCTCCCAGTTCTAAAACTATGATCCTGTGTTCTCTAAACTGTACTGCCCAAAAAGCCTCAGAGTCTGGGGAAAGTCAACCTCTAGTAATTGTTTTACACAAATTTCTCTTGCATATAAATAGCTTCTGCTTCCATGCTTTGTATCAACATGAACCAGACTCTGATTGGAGCTCTCTACCAAAGACAATATCTAATCCAACTTGTGGAATGATTCCTACCTGCTATCCATTCTGATCACTGAACAATGAATAACTCTCACCCAATCACCAGCCCCACAAGGTTATCAGGTGGTTCCCCAACCTCTATCTATGAGAACAAAGTGGACAACAAAACACCATGATTATGGTTTGCTCATAGTAAGCAATCAATCAATAATTACTGAAAGCAGCTCTTGTCAAATATATATAATAGCTTAAAAGATGACGTACTGTGAAACCAAGAAAAATATTCTATGATCAGTAGTGTTCTAAAGCTTACAGAAGTACATACAACGTTAATCAAATTCTACGTTCTAGCACTGGATCTGTCAATGCTTTGAGATTACCAGGGTGTTGCCAAAAACACACACACACACACACACACACAGTATGAGTTGTTTTCCTCTCAAGGATGCCAAGCAGCAGCTATGTGCTGAGTCACTGCACCACCTTGTGATTACACCTGGAAACTGCACTTTGCCTAGAATCTCAGGGTCTGAAAATGATAATTTGTTCTTAAAACCTACAATTCCTCCTTCCTCTCAACCCATAGATATCATTTCATCCCACTATTCCCTGCTTCCACAATCAATACAAAAAGTAACCAAGGGCAGGAGTATACCAAAGTTGGCGAGTCTATCCAAAACTAAATACCACACAGTAAATGCCTGATATGGGACAGTCCAAAAATACCAATAAAAGTAACATTTTACACCGTTGTATTATGCATATGACAAAAATTAATTCTACTACATATGCAAATATTTGTGCATTTCTATGGACCAAAAATACATTCATCAATACATTTTGAGTGTCAGATAGGGGGTGCTCTCACCTACTCCCTACTACTGGAAAGGCCAAGGCTGAGAGATTGCCCAGGGGTGGGGACACACCAGACAGCCTATAATGGGCAGACCACTCCAGATCAGAAACAGAAGAGGTCTGTGCTGATAAGCAATGGGGTCGGCATAATGGTCACTGAACTCCCTGTCTAGTGAGATAAGGAGACCCAATCTCAAAACAAAAAATTTTTTTAGGCAGGGTCAATAAGAAAATGTAACAGTCTAAAACATTAAAAAACGGAAACTGTTTCCCTCATCAGCTGTTGAATCAAAGAGTAGCAACAAAGCAGAATTTTCAGAAAACCTAAGGAATTAATGTACCAATACACTTCTCAGGATAAGCAATTTATTTCTCTCAATGAAAAAATCAATATTTGAGACAAATACAATTGATCTCAACATTTAAGTTTTTAAGTGAGGGATTTATATGCATATATGTCCAAGTCTAAATTCTCTGATGTCAAGGGCTTCACCTGAGTTTTCCAGGAACCCTAAATACTACTTGTGTTAAAAGATGCATTCACATAGTCAAGATGAAAAGTCAAAATGAGTGAGAACCAATATGTCCTTGTTTATCAATTAAGGAATGAATAGAAATGGCATGAAAAAGGAACACAACTGTTCATTTTTATTTTTTCTTCACATATAAATTAAAAAAACAAAATGGAATATTTGATCTTCAAGTCCACTAAGCACTCTTGATTTTATATTTATATTGTTTGGCATGATAACCAAATATGGCTATAAGAACATTTTCCCTCTAGCTTGATGAAACCAGCTTTTTTGGATATATATTTCTAAATTTTATTTAAGGAAAAAAACTCATTTTCTGTGTTTCAAAATATGTGGCTTCATACTGATTATTTATCACCAAACCATTGCTAAGCTAAGTAATCCTAAAGGTCTTTTTCCTCACCTAAGGGAATACTGCTATAATTTCAACAGCTATTTACATAAAAACTAAAAAATTACATGAAACAAAACATAAATAAAAGTGAATGATATTTCTGAAATGTTCTTAATAGACTCCTCAATTCTGAATATTTTATTTTCTTATTGCCTCTCCCAAACTGAAAAGTGTCTAGGGGTGCTAGTGTAAACATTTTGCTACAGACAACTGGAGTTTAATGCCCATAATAACCACAGCTGTGAAATTTTAAGACAAGGAATGTTTTGGTGGCAATTGAAGTTACTGGAATTTCTGAAATTCATTTAAGATATTACTTTAACTTTAACAAAAATATATTAGTCTAGGATATGGCTGATAATTTTGTTTTACAATTTTAACATTAAGAACAAAATTTACTTCATTGAACTTAAGTAAGCATATTAAAAAGTTTTCTTTACAAAAGACCTACTCTGCTGCCTCATGGAATGAAGATGATTCTGAGCTATCAAAGGCATATATAAAGCGCAAGTTCTGGCAGATCCTAAAATGCCAAAACCGAATGAATACCCACACAGATGAAATTACAGAACCTTGAAACACTGAAATTTAATCAAAATGATGATTTAATTTTTGAAAATTAATTTAATAAGTAAAGTAGGATTTCATTGATGCCAAACACAAATATTTACATTGCTTATTCATATCTGAGCAATATTCCATAACTCAGCCACAAATGCTTCTACTAAAGAAGTCCTGTTTTATGTCACATGCTTCAAAATGTTCAGATCTTTCCTTTTAACATAAAAGTATGCTTGTACAAAAAGGTAACTAAACTCTTTCCAAAGTCTATAACCCAATTCAATATGCACTGAATAATAATTTATAAAACTGCTACTATGTGAAAAGGGACTGTAGTAGATACTAGGACCACAAAGAAATATATTATATTCTCAAGTATTAGACACAACCGTTCTCAATCTAACTGGGAAAGTAAAGAAACATAAGTAACTATGATGCAAGGGAGAGAAGAATAAGGGTAAAAGAGAGATTCAATCAAAGCACTACATAAAATTTGAAATAGAAGAAATCAACCAAGGAGAGGAGGTTGGTATCAGGGAAGTCTCCATGAAGGAAATGGGGCCCTTGAAGGGAGAAAATGTCCACAGATGAGGATGGCAAGACAGGAAAGGGAGCTGTTGAAGGCAAGGGGTATGTTCCTGAACAAAGGCACAGAAATGAGAGAGAGGGACAAACAGCAGCCATGCTTGACTAGACTATACAACACATGGTGAGGAATAGTCTCAGTAACACTGAAATCAGATCATGAACAGCTCTGAAGCAAAGAACAGGAAGTTTAGATTTTATTGTGTAAACATTTATATAATGCTTTAAGGTTTATATGTTAACTCATTTGATCTTCACAACCAACTCTAGGAAGTAGTTACTACTGTTATTCCCATAAAATGAGAAAGCTGAGACTGAGAGAGGTTAAAGAGACTTGCCCGAGGACACAGCTAATAACCATCTGAGGCAGAGTTTAATCTCAGACTTTCCTGACTCAAAGCCCAGTAGTCTTCTAGCACTGGCTACCCAGAAAGCTATAGAAAGTCAACAAAGGTTTGGAATAGGAAAAAGATACTAGGAAGACATCTTGGCAAGACTTCTGAGACACCAATATGAATGATATACTGGAAAGAAGACAGACTAGAGAAAGAAAAAACTATTAGGAATATCTGGGTGAGAAATGACAATAGGTTGAATCATGGTAGATAATAGCGGTGGAAAGCACAGAACATGGCAACTGATTAGACTGGATAGGGTAAAGAGAAGGGTCAAATTAACCTACATAAGAAAATGAAGAGCCACCAAAAGAAATCAAAAAAGAGTGATCAGAGGAATCGAATAAGAATCCTGAGTGCAGTGTCACAGAAGTCAAGGGAGCTGAGCATATCAAGAAGTAGAGTTGAAGGCTTAGAGTAATCCACTGGGTCAAATTCCTCAAAGAAATCAAGATGATGAGAACAGATAAAAGGCCATTAGAATTAGTGATGGACCCATACTGCAAAAAGCTGAGGAAGGAGTGGATGAAATAAGGTGAAAGCAGAAGTAAAAATGACTTTTAATTCAGAACTGACAGTGAAGGGAAAGAGAAAGCTTGAGCAAATGGCAAGTCAAGGAAAGGTTTTATTTAGGATAGATGTACACATCTCCAGGCTGAAAGGGAGCATCTGACACGGACAACTTGTGTTTTGTCCAAGGAAAGGCCTAGATCCCTTTCTCTGTTCCACAAGCTGCAGAGCAGCGTTGAGTTCCACAGTTTATATCATTTTCAACTGTTTAGTTGTGAGAAAAATACTGGCCCAGGTAGATGGATAATGACAATCACCAAGAAGAAAGCATTCAGTGTCGACGCCATTGCTCTCTCTGGAATCAGAGGCCGAATAGTCCTCCAAGCCACTGCTTCCATATGAAGATGCAACATCTACTCCATCCTTCCTCCCATGTGCTGCCCCACCATGCTACCTGCAAAATCAGAATCTACAGTCTCCCATCACCATCAAATGTCCTCACAGGTAGAAGTCACATCAATAATATGGTCAAAGGAGGCAACACTCCCATTGTTGCCCTGGCTTCAGTCAAAGCCCCTCAAACTTTAGGTGTCCTTCAAGATTATGTCCTGGGTCCTCTTTTCTTCTCCCACTACACTACTTAACTTAATGATCTCATCAGCTGCCATAGATTTAATTACCATCTCTATGTTGATGATTCTCTAATCTAGTTTTCCTGACCTAATCTCTGCCAAACTCCAATCGTGAATCTCCAACTGGCCTTTCACACATCTCAAACTGGATGTCCAATAGACACCTTAAACTCAATACATCCAAATTAGAACTCTTCTCTCTCCCTAAGCCCTCCCCACTCTCCTACCTCTCCCTATTACAATAGAGGGCAAGACCATCCTACCAGTCCTCAGGCTCACAACCTAACGGTCTTCCTGGACACCGAACCCTCTCTCATAACCACATCCAATCTGTTCCCAAAGCCTGTCAATTTCACCTTTATAATGTCTCTCAAATACATTCCTTTCTCTCCTCTGACACTGCCACCACTCTGGTACAGGCCCTCATCACCTCACACTTGGATGACTGTGACAGCCTGTTGATGGGTCTCTGCCTGCTTCTAGGTTCTCCTCACTCCAATCCATCCTCCCTTCGGCCACTAAAGTGATTTTCCTAAAGTGCAGGTCCAATCATGTCACCCCTAGTACTCAATAAAGTTCAGTGGCTTCATATTGCTCTCTAGGAGCAAATATCAAACTATCTATTTGACATTCAAAGTCCTTTATAGACTAATCCCCTCCCACTTTTACAGGCTTTTAAAACTACTTTCCAACGTCTACTCTTCAATCATATGACACCGGCCTTCCTGATGTTCTACAAATAACACACTGCAGCTCTCAACTCCAGGCATTTTCTTTGGCTGACCTCCATGCCAGGAACACTTTCCTTCCTCTGTTCCAACTACTAACCTCCCAGGTTTCCTTTAAGTCCCAACTAAAACCCAATCTTCTTCTACAGGTAGCCATCCCCATTCTCTCTTGATTCCAGTGCCTTCCCTCAATTCATTACTTCCTATTTATTCTACAAATTGCTTGCTTTGTATATATTTGTTTGCAAGTTGTCTTTGTTATTAGACTGTCAACTTCTAGAGACCAGGGACTGTATTTGCCCCAGCACTTAGCACAGCACCCAGCATATAGTAGGTGCTCAATAAATGTTTACTAATTGATTTATATAGCATCTACTATACACAGTGCTCTGTACACAGTGGGCATTTAAATATTTGTTGCACTGAATCCAGTAGCTGTGGAGAGACTGCAGTTGAATAAGAAAGATGATTACTGACATAGGAGGCTCTCAGTGGTGAGAAAACAGGATACTTCAAAGATAATAGCAAAAAAACTGGAAGCAGGGATGAAAAGATAGGTTTCATAGTTTATATCATAATTCATTTTAATGGTCATTTTCAGATAACTGAAAAAGTTATACTGTTCTTGGTTGGTTTAAAGTATCAATAAAATAAGTATTTAAATTTGATACAGGTCTTTAGTATCTCTAGATGAAAGATAAGGAACACTGAACTAATTAAGCAGAACTTTGTGAACTATAAGGTACCACATAAAACTTAAGCTATCAGTCACATAAAATTTAGGTTTACCATTGTTGTCATCATCATCATCATCATCATTATTATGATTTAGTCAGGACAATGAAAAGGTAAATTTTCCTTGCTTGGAAGCTTTTTCCTTAAAACACTGATTTCATGCAACTTTAAAGTACTGAATAAGCATGGCAATGTTCCATTTAACCTTATCTATACAAACTAACCAACTTACTTTGAAATCCAAGAAAGTTCTTTATGAAAGAGAAAATGAAAAAACCACAAATAAAAAAAATTCAGTATACACATTCTGTATTTTCTAAGTATATTTCCAGAATTAATAGTTCTTCATAATTCAACAGGTATCTTCTTTAAAAATAAACCCTAGCAATACCTCACTTATGAGAAACTCTTCATAAATGAATCAGATACCAGAAATCTATTACCTCTTTAAGAGCCATAATCAGTATTTCATCCATTTTTATAATTTCTTTTTCCCAAAATGAGTACATTCCTTTAACTTTTTTCTTGGTAACTCAGGGTTTTTGTCGTTACCATCACTTTCCTCAACTAGAAAATGAGGAATCTGGTAAGACGCTCTGTAAGCATTCTTCAAGTTCTAGGTCTGTGACCCTATGATCAAATGTAATAATCATTTTGCTTTCCTTTTCCTTGCTAACAGGCTGCCAAATGTCATTTCTTCTACCAGAACAAGCCACCCCACAGAAGTCCACCAAAATAAAGTGGAGAAATTTTAGTATGCTACTACTTTAACAAGTAGATCAGAGATTCAGAAACTACGTCCTTCTTTTCAGATGTGTTCAGGATAGTGGCTGTTGCCTGAGGTCTAACCTCCAAGTATAATGCATAATAACTGCAGAAATTTGAGTAAGCAAATAGTATGATAGTAAACAACTTGCTCATCATTAGGTAGCTAGTAAATAACCAGGACCCAAGAAAGAACTCAGGGTCTTCTGATTACAAAACTAGTACTCTATTATAAGTAGGATATTAAATTAACTAATACCTAGAGTTCCTAATTTTTCATAAACTTGAAGCATTCCATTTTCAAATAGAGCAATGCAAAAAGAAATAATCTACATAATGAGGCAATATGGTATAATGGACAATGCTAGACTTGAAATCAGGAAGATTAGGATTCAAAAGTCCTGCCTCTAATACTAACTTCAATGATAATGGGCAAACACTTAACTTCACTAAGACTGTTTCCTCATCTGTAAAATGAAGCTTATTATACCTGTAAATAACCACCCTACAGAGTTGTTGTGAGACTCAAATGATGTATATAAAGCACTCTCCAACCCTGAAAATGTTAGTTATCCTTACTGTTATTCTTAACGCAAAAACTGACTGTAAAACCCAACATTTTTAGCCCCTAAATGATTCATTCTAACCCAACTTAATAACTAACCTTAATCGTTGTTTATAATAATCTTCATCTCCATCATCTCGGCATCTCTTGATTTTGCCATTTCTTCCCAAGGATCCTTCTTCTCCAGAGCTGAGAAGACTGTCATCATCAAATTCCTCTACTGGAATTTTATTCTGCTGCTTTCTGTGCTTGGATAACAATTTCAGCTTATGATTACGCTTATCTGTAGCATGCAATGCCTGTTCTTCCTCTTCCTCCTCCTCTTCAGTGTAGAGAGGTTCATCATCAGGTATATACTCTGAATCTTCACTTTCATCTCCTTGACCATATTTGGGCTTCTTTGGTTCCAACGGTTTTTTTTCCTTTAGAAATCCTACTTTACCCTGGAACTGAACAGCCTTCCTTTGAAGTTTCTTGATATGTTTTTTCAAACGCTTATCTGTTTTCAACTGCTTCCCATTGGTCTTGTTCTTTTCTTTTTTATCTGAAGTTGGGATCACATTTGAATCCACTGAAGTCTTAATTTTCTCCCTTTTTTTCTGTAGGCATAGCTTCTTCCTTTCAAATGATAATTTTGCCTGATCTGCCAAATATTTTTCAAAGCCTGATGCTTCATTAAGCATTAATTTTCTAGGCCTTTTCTCTTGATTCTGAGGAATCCGTGTGCCAAAAGGAGTCATCTGACCAGTGCGAATGAGCTCTTCCCATTCAGTTTCCTGAATTGGCATGAGCATACTCCCAAGAGAAGATGGTCCAGGCTCTGAAAGATTAGAGGAAAAATTCATTTGTGCCTGGCATAAAATGCTCCATGTCTAAATATTATTAGTATCAGTCTTGGAACAGGACAGAAAACAATTCAAATAAATAAAAGTTATCATTTATGGCAAAAAAAAAATAGCAGTCATCTCTAGAGTAGGACATGGTAGGCAAGGGAGGAAAAAGGAAAAGTAATTTACATGACAACTTTATTATAATATTTAAAAAGAATAGCAAGTAGTATATAATAGATTTGCTGTTTCATCTGCAATCTTTTTTAAATTATACTATGTAAGGGAAATGTTTGTTTTATCCCATAAATTAAAAATTAAGAAAAAATTAAGCAGATACCAGACTATGAAGGACTTTGAATGCCACAGTTTTGGTTTTTACCTTAAAAGCAAGAGGGAGCTACTGAAGCATCCTGAGCATAGGAATGACAGACTTGTACTTAGGCAAGATTAATTTGGCAGATGTATGAATGATGGACTAGAAAAGGGAGAGACCAAAAGCAGAGACCCATCAGGAGGCTACTGTAATAGTCCAAGCACGAAGTAACGAGAGCCCAAGTCTACAGTGGTTTTGGTGTAAAGAAAAAGGATGAATTCAAGAACTGTTGAGGAGAAGTCAGCAAGACTTGGTAATTAGGATAGACGGGGGAGCAAGAGCACATCAAGGAAAACTTTTAGGTTGTGTACCTGGGTGTCTGGAACAATGATGGTGGCTTTAACAAAAATATAGAAATGAGAAGAAGAGATGGATTTAGGGGGAAAGATAATGAATTTTGCTTTACACATACTGGATGAGATACTTATGACACATCCAGGTGGAAGTGTCCACCTAACAGCTGGAAATAGAAGCTTAAAGCTCAGGAGTGATGAGAGACAGCCAAGGAGATCTTAAGTCATCTGAATAGAGAATGTAACTAAATCCAGGGGAGTTAATGTGGTGACCAAGAAAAAGAAAATAGAGAAAAAAAGAGAAGCAGGGCCACATAGTAGGAGCAACACCCAAACATTAGCCAACCCAAATTTGGCTAGTTTTTCCTTAAAAGTGATACTGAACCATCTTTAAAAATTAAATGGCTGGGGGGAAAAGAAGGAGAGGAAGAAACAAGTATTAAGTATCTACCATCCACCAGGTACCACACAAAACATTTCACAATGTTATCCCATTTGATGCTCACAATAACACTGTGAAGTAGGTGCTATTATAATTCCCACTTAAAGCTAAAGAAACTGAGGCAGACAGAGGTTATGTGACTTTCTCAGGAGTATACAATCAGCCAAATTTGAACTCAGGTCTTACTGACTCTGGGTCCAGTGCTCTATCCACTGTGCCACCTAACTGCCTCCTAATTCTAGGCTTGGGCTCAAGACGTCCTAGTCATCTAACTACAAAGAGCCTGGAGAAGTTCTAGTGTCTGGTGTTTAATTGGTGGACCACCAAAGTCAACTCAGAGATAGGGGAGTTTTAAACTAAGTTAAGTTAAATTTCAGTGTCTGCCTTTCATATATTTGTCAAACATCCTTTACCTGCTACGGTAAATGTTGACTGAAGGACCTACAAGAATCTCATTTCATTCCATCATATCTAAACTACCAGGAGGGTGGTATGAGTCTAGTCCAAACCAAAAACCAGCTTAGGACAGAGACAAAAAGTTCATCATGCATGGGGGACACAGGGTTTGGATACTGAGTCTCTAAAGGAGACTGAGAACAATCAATATTATAGGAAAGCAACCATGACAAAACAGTGTCACAGAAACTTAAGAAGAGAAGGAATCCAGAAGGAATGGTGGTAGACAGTTCTAAAACTTGCAAAGAAGGATGAAAACTAAGAAAATGCCACTGCATTTAATAACAGAGAGATCATTATTGTGTTTGAAGAGATCAATTTCAGACTGGAAGCTTAAACTAAAAGGCATTCAGAAGCAAATGAAAAATTAAAGGCAACTGGTAGATAGCTTTTTCTAGTAATTTGGCTGTTAAAGGAAAAGAACTAAAGGGGGAGATATTAATACATCTGGTGGCAAGAGAAGGAGATAACAGATGAAGGACTGAAAATTAGGGACAGACTTTGGCAAAGTTGCAGGTTACAAAATAAATCCAGACAAATCATCTGCATTTCTACATATTACTAACAAAGCCAAACAGCAAGACATAGAAAGAAAAATCCCATTTAAAGCTACAGAAGACACTACAAAATATCTGGGAGTCTATCTACCAAAACACACCCATGGACTGATGAACACAATTACAAAACACTTTTTGCACAAATAAAGTCAGATCTAAGTAAGCGGAAAAACATCAGCTGTTTGTGGGTAGGTCGAGATTAATATAATATAATATAACATAATACAATATAATATAAATGACAATTCTACCTAAATTAATTTGCTTATTCAGTGCCATACCAATCAAACCAATCATACCAGATAATTATTTTCTAGAGCTAGAAAAAATAGTATCAAAATTCATCTGGAAAAACAAAAGGTCCAGATTATCAAGGAAACTAATGAAAAGAAATGCTAGCAAAAGTGGCCTACTCCTATCAGATCTCAAATTGTATTATAAAGCACAAATCACCAAAACCACTTGGTACTGGCTAAGGAACACAGGGGTAGACCAGTGGAATATGTCAGGTACCGAAGACACAGTAGTCAATGAATATAGCAATCTAGCATTTGATAAACCAAGGACCCCAGCTTCTGGGATAACAACTCACTATTTGACTAAAATTGCTGGGAAAACTGGGTAACAGTGTGACAGAAACTGGGCATAGACCAAGCCTGACACCATACACAAGAATAAAGTCCAAATGGATACATGGTCTAGGTATAAAGATTGATACTATAATTAATTAGGGGAGCAAGGAATAGTGTATTTGTCAAATTTATGGAGAATGGAGAAATTTATGACCAAACGAGATAGAGAACATTATGAAGTGCAAAATGGATAATTTTGATTACATTAAACTGAAAAGTTTTTGCACAAACAAACCCAATGCAACCAAGATTAGGAAGGAAGCAGAAAATTGGGAAAGAATTTTTGCAACTAGCGTCTGTGATAAAGCCCTCATTTCTTTTTTCTTTTCTTAATTTCATTTTTCATTTTTAACACAGTTTATAACAGACAAAACAATTCAAACTTTTGATCAGGTGATACTTCTTTTTAAAGCATTTACAATATGGACCACAGAAGAATTTTTTTTTTTAAACATTAACCAACTGAGACACAAATAATATTTATGTTGCTAAGTTCACAAGCTCTTGACCTAACTGTCTCCACACTATTACTAAGAATTAAAGGGCCCTAACTTACTGTTGTTGGTCTAAAGCCTAATAGCTTAATTTTAGACAACCTCGGATGTTCCCCTACCAATAGTCCATAATTTAATAGATCTGGTATTAAGCTTACAAACCTTTTGACCATAGGAAATTGCCACCAAGAGTAGGGACATTGCAGGGATACAACATCTCTCAACTTCAAGTCAATTCCAGGCAGGATTAGATTGTCTAGTTGCAATCAGTCAGGCTTAGTCTGCCAGGTGTCAGTGGGAAAATTGAGTCAGGAGAATCCTACCTCAGTCCAAGATGAACAGCCACTCTCCCACCCTTCCCATGAGATCTTTTTGCAGTTCATACCAGCATCTCACCTGTTTACTGGCATCATGGACGGGAGGTTCAGACCACCTTTCTTGCTATCCAAACCTGGAGTTAGACTCAGAAGAACAGTCACTTACTAGTCCCATAGCATCTAAAAATGGCAAGTTCCAATAACCGGGTTTCAAATATGATTATAATTTCACTTTGGCTGACGAACACCTTTTGAGGCAAGTTTTAAGTGGCTCACATGCCTTTCTATACCCTGATTAAATAGCAATCATAAAATCAAATTTACCATTAAAAACTTAACTTTTCCATCAATGCCAAATTTTACCCGAGATTACCTTTCTCTAGGAAATTTAGACTAAAATTCTTTTCCCCAAACTAAAGATGTCATTGATTTAGTCTCAGTAATTAATTCAGTCAATTGTTTTAATGCTAATTGCTTTTACCTCACTTTGTAACATGTCCAATTTTTCTCCCCATCACTCCCTCCCCGCCCCACTTCCTAATACCTTCCATTCCTTCCCTCAATGTACCCTTCCTTCTATCACACCCCACCCTTCCCTTATCCCCTCTTCTCTCTTTTCTTGTAGGGCACGATAAATTTCTATAGCCCGTTCCCTGTAATTCTTGTTTCCCGATTATATGCAATAAAAATTCTCGACATCCGTTGCTAATACTTTGAATTCCAACTTCTCTCCCTCCCCCCACCCCCTCCCCAGCCCCACTGAGAAGGCAAGCAATCCAATACAGACTAAATATGTGTTATTTTGCAAAAAACTTCCATAATAACCATGTTGTGTAATACTAATTATATTGCCCTCTATCCTACTCTATCCCCCCTTATTTTTTCTGCCACAATTGACCTTGCCCCTTCCCAAAAGTGTTTATTTCTAGTGACTCTCTTCTCCCATTTGCCCTCCCTTCTAACATTCCCCTCACCCCACTTGTCGCCTCCTCTCCTACTTCCCTGTGGTGCGATATAAATTTTCATATCAAATTTAGTGAGCATGTTATTCCTCCTTCAGCCACATATAGAGAGAGTAGCTTCACGTATCCCCTCCCCCCTTTCTCCATGTTCTCCTCCATTGAACAAGATTTTTATCTCTTTTATGAGTTATAGCCTGCCCCTTTCCATTTCTCCCTTTCTCTTCCTGGTATTTTCCTCCTTCACCCCTTAATTTTTGTTTTATTTTATTTTTTTGTGTGGATATCATCTCTTCTGATTCAACACACCTTGTACTCTCTATCTATACATGTATATGTGTGTCTGTGTATGTGTGTGTGTGTATGTACAATCTCTCCATCTACCCAAATACTGGAAAAAGAGTCAAGAGTTATAAATATTTTCTTTCCATGTAGTAATGTAAACAGTTCAGCTTTAGAGAGTCTTTTATGATTTTTCTTTCCTGTTTATCTTTTCATGTTTCTCTTGATTCTTGTCTTGGGAAGTCAAATTTTCTATATCTGGTCTTTTCCTCAATATGAATGATTCAAAGTCCTCTATGTCATTGAATGACCATTTATTCCCTTGAGGTATCACACTCAGATTTGCTGGGTAGGTGATTCTTGGTTTCCATCCCAATTCCTTTGACCTCTGAAATATCACATTCCAAGCCCTTCGATCCCTTAATGTTGAAACTGCCAGATCCTGTGTTATCCTGATTGTATTTCCACAATACTCAAATTGTTTCTTTCCAGCTACTTCCAGTATTTTCTCCTTGATCTGGGAATTCTGAAATTTGGTCACAATATTCCTAGGAGTTTCTCTGTTCAGGTGTCTTTCAGGAGGTGATCGGTAGAGTCTTTCAATATTTATTTTGCCCTCTGGTTCTAGAATATCAGGACAGTTTTCCTTGATAATTTCATGGAAGATAATGTCTAGGCTCTTTTTTTGGTCATGACTTTCAGGTAGTCCAATAATTTTTAAATTGTTTCTCCTGGATCTATTTTCCAGGTCAGCTGTTTTTCCAATGAGATGTTTCACATTATCTTCTACTTTTTCAAATTTTTGGTTTTGTTTACTAACTGCTTGGTTTAACTCATAGTCATTCATTTCCCTGAATTCAATTTTCTCTTTCAATGAATTATTTTGTTCAGTGAGCTTTTGAACCTTCTCCTCCATTTGGCTAATTCTGCTTTTTAAAACTTCATTCTCCTCATTGGCTTTTTGGACCTCTTTTTCCAACTAAGTTGTTATTTTCCTCAGCATTTTTTTGGTTCTCCTTTTGTAAGCTGCTAACTCGTTTTTCAAGCTCTTCTATTGCCTGAGCTCAGTTTAAGTTCCCTTCAGAGGTCCTGGAAGCAGGGGCCTTGACTTCTTCTGACAGAATGCTTTGTTCTTCCTCATCTTAAAGGATGGGGGGAGACATCTGCTCCCCAAGAAAGTAACCTTCTATGGTCTTATTTTTTTTCCCTTTTTTGGGCATTTTCCCAGCCAGTTACTTGACTTCTGAGTTTCCTCTCTACAACCACCTAGCCTCCAGTTCCACCAAGCCAGCATTGGGGGCTGAGATTCAGATGAGCTGCTCCAATCCCTCAGGGGCTTTAGGCAGGGGCAGGGCTGCTATTCAGTGTGAGATTAAGATCAGCTGCTCAGGTGGGGGCAGGGCCACCACATAGGGCTCATTTCCCTAAAGGGGTTTACAATGAGACCTTCAACAATGGATGTGGGCTACTGCCTGCTTTGGGAGCCCCATCTGTGTTGCCTCTACTGCTGACACCTGAGGAGTCCCAAGCTATGGGGACATCCTGCTCCCTTCTTGGCCAGCTGAAAAGACCCTCTCGCTGACTTTTGGCATCTGTGGGGTGAGGGATCTGCGCTGCTATTGTAGAGTCCATCCCTGAAGCCTGCTCAGATCTGTTCCTTTCAGTGCCGCATGGCCAAGGCTGGGCTGGGCTCTGCTCCAGGTCTAGTGGGACAGACTTTCCCATCACTCTTTCAGGTCAATCTGGGCTAGAAATCTCCACTCCGGTGTTCTGTGGTTTCTGCTGCTCTAGAATTTGTTGAAAGTTCTTCTTCACAGGTATTTTATGGGCTGTGGGGTAAGAGCTAGCATATGTGTGTCTTTCTACTCCACCATCTTGGCTCCGCCCCCCTAAAATATTTCTAAAATAATATAGAGAACTGAGTCAAATGTACAAGAATACAAGTCATTCCCCAAATGATAAATGGTCAAAGGATATGAACAGGCAGTTTTCAGAGGAAGAAATTAAAGCTATCTATAATCATATGAAAAAATGCTCTAAATCACTACTGATTAGAGAGATGCAAATCAAAACAACTCTGAGGTACCACATCACACCTATCAGATTGGCTAATATGACAAAACAGAAAGATGATAAATGTTGCAGAAGATGTGAAAGAGTTGGAACACTAATTCATTGCTGGTGGAGCTGTGAGCTGATCTAACCATTCTGGAGGGCAATTTGGAACTATACTCAAAGGGCTACAAAAATATGAATATGCTTTGACCCAGCAATACTACTTCCTGGGCTGTATTCTAAAGAGATCATAAAAATGGGAAAGGGTCCCACATGTACAAAAATATTTATAGGAGCTCTCTCTGTGGTAGCCAAAAGTTGGAAATCAAGGGGATGCCCACAATTGGGGAATGGCTGAACAAGTTGCGGTAGATTAATGTAATGGAATACTATTGTGCTATGAGAAATGAGAAACAGGAAGACTTCAGAGAAGCCTAGAAAGACTTACAAGAACTGATGCTGAGTGAACCAGGAGAACTCTGTACAAAGCAACAACCACAGTGTAAGAGGAATTTTTCTGGTAGATTTAGTACTTCACTGCAATGCAAGAACTTAAAAAATTTCCAGTGGACTCTCTTGAGGCAAAATGCCTTCCACATCCAGAGAACTAACTATGGAAGCGGATCGCAGATAGAAGCAGACCATTTTCTTTTGTATTATATTTTCTTTTGTCTTGTTTTGTTTTATGGTTTCTCCCATTTATTTTAATTCTTCTATGCAACATGTATTTAATAGGAATGTACATGTAGAACCTATATAAGAATGTATGCCACCTCAGGGAGGGAGTGGAGAGTGAGGGAGTGATAGGGGGAAAAAAATCTAAGATATACGGAAGTGATTGTTGAACACTGAAAACAAAATAATTTAATTAAAAAAATTGGAGATAGAGATAGAACGACTTAAGGGGCAAGCTGCTGAAAGAGATAGGATGGATTTATAAGGGCTCTTTCATCACTGAGACTGGAGCAAAGAAGAGAATGGATGATGAAGCTACAGTGATTTGAAGTATGAAATTGGAGAGAAGGAACTCCTGACAGATAACCTCAATTTCTTAAGTGAAATATAAAGCAAAGTCCTCTTTTGAGAGGGAATGGGAAAGTGGGTCACTCTTACCTGAGAGAAAAGATACAAAACAAGAACTGAGCAGCCTAGCTTCTGTGGTCCATTATCATGGTTCCTTTCAATCTGAGTATGAGTTCTATTCTTGCTATCTTTCAAAACAGTTTTTAAAAATCTTTTTTTCTGACCTCCTAGCTTTCCTCAATAGCCTTATATCATTCTAAACTTCAGCACTTATGGCACTATGCTCACAGAGCTATGCAGTGCCTTTGCTTCCATTTTCTACACATCTTTAAAAATATCTAAGATGGTTGCTAAGTTCCCTGAGCAGTCACATAAGTAAGCCTAGACAACTTCTTTGCTCCCTCACTGGACCTTTCCTTTATGCCTATCCCAGAATTTCATTACAGCAAGCTTCATCCCTGCTGGGCTAACTTTTCTTGTAGAATTCTGAGCCATGGGATCCCACTTATCCTTCCACTGAACCTTTTGAAAAGTGTATTTCCAAAAATGAGTGTGCCTATCAAACTATGCTTAGCTTTCTTCTCTAAGACAAAGAGGAAAACAGAGTTGTTATCCTCTCCCTAAGGTCATCATTTCTACCCCAGCATTAGTTCCTTTGTTAGTGAGCAGGTCAGAAACAGGATTTTTCCACGTGGGTTCCTCAAATTTTTGAAGGAAGATTTCTTCCAATTATTATTAAGGGAAATACACAAGTTACTTATCACTCTACTTCTGGGAAAATAGCTGTAACATTTGTCAAGATCACTACAATATAAACCTCAATCAAGCTTGTTTGGGAAGCAACGTATGTGTATAAGCACGCACACATATACATTCCTGTGCTAATCATTTTCTATTGATAATAACTTACGCTATAACAACAAACAATATGATCTTTAATATAAAGATCTTTACATATTTACAAGAATGACCTGAATAGAACTGACATTATTCTTGTAACATTGCAAATATATTATAGATACAGAAAACAAAGCTTGGAAAAATCACATAATACTAACAAAAAACTAGAAAGAGACCAAAGATATCAACTTCAGAAAAAACCAATTTCAGACACATGAATTGCAAACCTTTCTTAATCCATAATTTCTTGATGCAGTTTAATGAAATCATCCCTCTACCACAG
Source organism: Bettongia penicillata ogilbyi (assembly GCA_023548195.1). Classification (NCBI taxonomy): domain Eukaryota; kingdom Metazoa; phylum Chordata; class Mammalia; order Diprotodontia; family Potoroidae; genus Bettongia; species Bettongia penicillata. The sequence continues at coordinate 6,321,513 of JAJHZJ010000142.1, read as the reverse complement.
ACTACAGGGAACTTAATAAATTTTCTTCCAATTTATGGTTTCTTTTCAATTTTTTAAAAGTAGTCTTACAAGTTTAATACCTGGGAGCAAGATACCGTCTTGTACGTAGTATGTTAGTTCGTCCTCGTATTTTTAGCCCATTTAGTTTCAAGTCAATTGACCAATCAAGAAATAGTAACTGTCGATCTTTAAGAGAACTGTATTAAAAAATTCCTTTTCAGTTTTCATGAAAAATATACATTATTAAAATATCCTGACACTTATTTCTCAGAATTTCATGGTTGGAAGGACCCCAAAGGTCATCTGGTCTAACCCAAACTTAGACAAGAGGTATTTCTATAAAATGCTTCAAAAATGGTAATCTAGACACCACATAAATACCTCCAGCGATAGAGAATCTACTACTTCCCAAACAATTGATTCAACTTTTGGAAAGAAATTTCTCTAACATCAAACTAAAATCCGTTTCTCTGAAACTCCCACTCATTCCTCCTTGGTTCTGTTTTCTACAGCTAAGCATACGTCTAATTAATTAATTACTCTTTGAACTGAAGATCCTTCAAATACTTTAATACAGTACTCATCTCTCCTCTTTCCCCCCTCATATACACCAATTTTCTATTCTCCAAGTTAAATATCTCCAATTCCCTCAACCAATTTATTTATGGCAAGGTCTTCAATCTCCTTACCCTCCTCCAGACATGCTTTAATTTACCAAATGTCTTTCCTAAAACATAGTACTCAGACTGAATACAATACTCCATCCAGTGCGATGCAATTTACAACAGGCCTTCCAACTCCCTTATTCTTAACATTAGGCCTCTCTAATGCAGTCTACGATGACACCTTAAGTTTTTTTGTCTGTCATGAGACACCACGGATTCATATCAAGATTACAATACTCTAAAACTTCTAGATTTTTTCCAAATGAAGTGTTATTTAACTATAACTCCTCCCTTCAGTCCTATGCTTGTGCAACAGACTTTTTAACCACAAGTGTAAGACTTTTTACAGTCACACTTATTAAATTTCATCTTATTAGTTTCAGTTGTAAGGTAGTAGATCTAGAACTGGAAGAGACATCAGAAGCAATTTAGTCAAACTCTTCAGTTTGCAGATGAGGAACAGGAGGCGCAAAGAGGTTAAGTGATTTGCCCAAGTTAACAGATGAAATTCAAATGCAGACCTTGAATCCAAACACAGTACACTTTTCCTCCTACCATACTGCATTTTGACATCATTTCAACCTGAAAAGATTCTTTTGGATTCTGTTAGCCAACTTATTAGCTATCTTTCCCTGTTTTGAATCATCTGCAAATCTAAGCATATCATCTATGCCTTCAATCAAATCACTAAGAAAGGTTGATTATCATGGGGTCAAGGGCAGCTCTCTGGAGCAATCCACTAAGGACCTCCTTCCAAACTGACACTGAGCCATTAAAGTTACCACTTTTAGAAACCTTTTAAAACACACTTTATCCCTGGCCAACAACCAATCATGCCTATACTTTGAGTCACAGCCCAGACACCCAAATTCCTATTTTTAGATATTATAACTAGTAGTCCCTTTCCAAAATTTACCTATTTTTTCCATAATCTAAATTGCCTCTAGCTTCTAAGATTTTCCATTTCTTATCCAGAATGTCATAATCTCTAGCAAAACCTTTGGAATTTCTGAATTTTCAAAATTTAGGTAAAAAAAAATGAATCCTTTCACATAAGGCAGGTATTGATGGTGATAGTTTATTTTTTTTCCTCTTTCTAGAATATATAATTAAGACTACATTTCTTTTGCCCTCAAAACTCTCTAATGTCTAATCTAGTACAGACCACCAAGAAATACTTTGTGGATCACTGATATTCAGTAGTTCAAAAATTTAAGCCATTTCAGGCTAAGAAGATTACCTCCTTTTCTTCATCTACTTTCTTATTTTAAAGCAAACATTTATTAAATGCACACCAAACAGCTCTAACTAGGACAGGCTTATATCAGAGGATTCTACATCACCTAATCAGAGCAGAATGAAAAACAGTCCTATCTAAACTACATGTGTTTGAAACCAGACTGTTCAGAACTACATGAGACCTGAGGAAAAGGAGAGGCTAAACCAGGCTCAAGTTCATCCCTGGTCTTGAGGGTAAAGGAACTTGTTCATTTTTGGAAGTTTCCTAAACTTCAAGGTAGGTTCTTTGAAAATATCTCAGCCTCATTAGACTCTCCCCGGGGTCCTTATGACAAGAGATGATCTTAGCACATTGCTGCTTTAGCTACTACTAGGGCCTTCACCCCAACCTGAGTCAATTGGTACATAAGCAATAGCCAGTTGGTTTCTGTACATCATTAGATACTTGGATGCACCTATAATTTTATTAGTATGGATATTCTTTTCACCCCTGCAATCAAAGGAGATAAATTCAATAATCTCTTGTGAAACTTACTAGTGATGTATCTAACCAGGAGCTACTTAATCTCCCTAGGTATCAAGTTTCATCAACTAAATGAAGATATTGAACTAGAAGGTCTCTGAATTCACTTCTAGGTCAGTATCTAAGACCGCCATAAAAATTCTCCACTGACAATTCTCCATGAACAATGAAGGTTCTTTAAATAAGTTTTCTATTGCCTGCTATTCTATTACAGTCTTTTCACCCTGAAGAACACTGTTACCAACATGCTCTAGCAGCCTCCTCAAGATGGAAGATTCCTCTGCCTCAGCAGTCCCTTCTTCTGATTGGTCAGTTCCTCCTGGAACTTATATTTTAAGGGCAGACACTAGCCAACCATGTTCACGCCTTCATTCCTCTTCAAACCCACCTCCACCTCCGACTCTTTGGATTTTTCTTTCCAACAAGTGCTACCCCTCTACAACCCACCTTCCCCCCACCAACCTCTACGGGCCTCAATCAGCTATGTAAGACTTTTATCTACTGTTTGAGAAAGGCTGCAGTCTACACTATTGGAGCTAACACCCCAGGAGTGTCCTAAGCTAAAAAACCACAGATCTTTCTCATATTGACTATCTTGCATCTCTATATTTAATATAATTCAGGGCCTTAATTATGGTCCTAAATATTAGCATATAAAAATAAAATATTAGAATATCAAAATAAAATCATCCTTAAACTCCGATTGTAGTCACTACCTATTCCAAAATAAACAACCATAAAATGTTTATGATAAAATAAATTTTTTAAAATCTCACATTTTGGAATCTTATGTAGGACCAGACATAAACAGGTAAATTTCAGAATTAGAAATTGATCAAAACTGAAGAAAGTATAACACAGAATCCTAATGGAGTGATATCTCAAGCTTGTATCTAAGCAATCTCATATCTAATAAATGTTTTTCTACCTACTAAACCAACTCTTCTTTAAAGTGAAATTTGAAAACATCAAAAACTATTTTTGGCAAAATATAGATTACATAACAAAAAAGCCATAAAAAAATTTCTTCTCAGAGATTTCAAATACTACGAATCACAAGTTTCTATTTCAAATAGAAAATAACAGCTACTAAAATCAGAAAAAAATTATTGCAAAGTTATATAGCTCCAGGATAAATAAGGACTAATAACGATAAAATGTAAAATTAAGACAACAGTAAAATTTATATGTGGTTATACACTTCTTTACAAAACCTGAGTTTTGCTGAGTATTGCCTACTTCCCATAAAATCATTAGAGAATATTCTGGGTATGGATTAATGATGCTAGATTAATGCTACACAATTTCATTAAGACACTAAGTCACTTTCATTAAACTATTTGTGAGGTGTTAATATTATTTTATTGAACACAAAAGGGTAACGACAGCCTCCAATGCACTGAGCAAGAATTCTTCTTTCCCTCTTTAAAAAACTATGTAATTTAATAGTTATATGTGACTTTTCTAAATTTATTTTGACAATAGAATTTTCCTCAAAGTTCTTTTTTTATTTTTAATCAAGCTTCTCTTATAGCAAACTACTTCTGCTTTAGATATTCCCCCTCTTCTTGTCGTTCTCTGGAAATTATTGAAAAGTATCTGTTCTATGCCTGGATATCAAAGGCTTCCCCTAAACAATTTTTAGTGCCTCCCTTTCCTAACATCAGAAAAGAAAAACCAGGCAGGGTACAGTGTGAAAGGAAATTTGATTTAGACTCAAAGTACCCACTACATGACCCTAGACCCTAGCAAATAAACTGATGTGCCTCTCTGGGACATTGTGTCTTTACCTATAAAGTAAAGGTCTGGACTAGAAGATCTCTAACAAGGATACAGATGTCCAACGACCATGCTAGTCATGTTTCTCTAAGAAATATCTGAACAAACCCTTTGCCTGTTCCCTTTAAAACCCAAGGTGCATCGCAGGTTGCACATGAGATAACAAAGGCTTCAGATAATTTGGCACAGCGGTCAATCATCAAACTCCATCAGACTCAAGGTACACTAATACTTCTCTCCTCACTGAAGAATACAGTGACGAAGAATCAGTTGTGTTATGTTCCCCATCAGTGCAAGAGACCTGGTTGTATCCTTTCTCTACACCCCTCCTTCTCAGTATCTGCTTTCCCATGTTTTTAAGTGTTTAAGTAATGACTTAAGCTTTTACTAGCCTATCTCACATAAACTTCCTCAAGTCTCAAAACATCTAATAATAATAAACGCATTACGCAATCACACTGGCAAAAACCCCAAATATACCACTCAATCATCCTTTTATGACAAAGGCAGGAAACAAATCATAGTAACACAGAAAAAGAGACTTTTTTCCTCTCACCTTCATCCTCTTCTAAATCCACAAGATTTGCTTCAATATCTCTCTCTGTTCCACCAAAGATGGCCTGAAGACGTTTTTGTTTGGCTTTAATCTTCTTTAGTTGTTTTTCCTTGAATAACAAATATCCAATTTAGAAAAAGGACCAGGGAAGTTTCTCTTAAATTCAAAAGGTTAGCATTAATATTTATAAAACTTGGAAACATAGGTCAAAGTAAAAAAGAGGAACTTAATGCACATGTAGTCTCAACCTGAGATTAGTTGAAATTTCTTATCAACTACTAATATTCAAAATACTTTTGTGCAATACTGTCATTCCCATGCTATAATTACCAAGCTGACATGTAAAATATGGCAACATGAAGCTTCAGCAAGCTTGATGCAGAGTAAGCTTGAAAACTATAGTTTCACATTCCCAACCTCTACTTCTCAAGTGCAATTTCCACACCTACTCCAAGACAGTGGCATGACAATTAAATGATTAACATGATGAAATGTGTAGCTGTAATCTAACAATGGAATATTTACATAAGACATATAAGCAGTTTGATACATAAAAGACTGATATTTTCTACTTAAAGCTATGCTCACTTCCCTATCTGCAAAAGCATTGTTTCAAGTCCCCTGCCACAACTTCTAATTTTTCAGAATTGTAAATCTACTCAGCTCGAATTTCAATTATTAGTTCTATCTTATTTCACTATTGAGTAAATAAACCTCTTTGAGAGATTTTTCACTAAAATAGGTATGCTATAGAGGATATGCTATAGAAACAAATGTTCAAGTAGTAAAAAACGATCAGCTGTGATTATGTAATTATATTTCTACTTGTATTTTTCCCATATTTTGAGAAAAAAATACAAGAAATACATTTTTTCTATGTAACATTACACCCTCTCTACTAAAATCCTATTTCAGTGATTCACGTAGAGATGGGTTCTAGGTTCTCAGATCTGGTGAAGACCAAGTTCTGGAAGGTCTTACCAAGCTGGAGATAATTCAAGTACAGAACTGACTACAAAACCTTACAGAGATCATCTGGGGACCATAAGATTTATCAACAAGTTCACTGGATGATGAATTTTCAACTACAACCATACACAAAGATCACTTAAGGAAGGGCTACAATCACCCATATCAATATAAATAACTAATCCTTGAAGTACTAAAGTACAGTCTTCTCCCTAACATCTCCCTTTTTATCCCATCTCTCCATTTATTTTCCCCTAAACCGAGAATACAAGGCTTTTCCCCACAATGTACCTCCAACCCTATAAAAAGCTAACAGCAGCAGAGAGCTAGGGATGAAATAATTTCTCAGGTCTTCCTACCCTAAACCTTTGGGATGTAAAGCTTGAATAAATCTTGAAAAGGAAGGCAACCCTGAATCTAATTACCACATTCCAATTGCTTATAATTTTCCTCTCTAGATTATTCTCCTCAGTCTTGGTCTCTTCTTTCCCTCTCCCACCTTCCCTCCTCTTCCCTCCCTCACAATTTTGTTATTCTAAACAGAGAAACTGTTGAAATAAAAAATATAAGGACACTAAGTTGAATAAATTTTGTAATTCTAAGTCATTGTTCTTTAGAAAGAGAGGCAAGAATTTTAAAGACTAAAAAAGATTTCTAAGAATGGCAAGTAGCTCAGGCCAACAAGCCTACAAAACTTGACCCCTCCCATTTCAGCAGGAAAATAGTAGTAAATTATACCAGCAAAGAGAGAATACAAAAATTTTCATAATTTGCTGTAGTGTCATCCAGTGAAATGATTGGTTCAGGGATAAGTATCCCCACCCCTCCCTACTCTCTTACCTAACAATATTTTTCTTCCTTCTACCTCTCTCAGGAATTACTCATACCTAGTAGTGTTGGGACCCATTCTACCTGTGTTTGTTTGCCTAAGACCACCACTATCTACACTGGAGAACCACCTGATGCATCTACTTAACTTCAACTATCACAAATCCTAATTCTAATCCTGATACCTCCTCTCTGAACTAAGGTGTCTTCCTCCCCCAGACTACTTAGTGTGTCTCACTTCACCCACCTAGTTGACCACCCATTAGACACCTAAACCAGTCTACAACTTGGTCATTTCTAATTGTTGCACTTTCTCCTCCAAAAGGAAATGGTCAGCATTTCTACCATTTCTGATCCCTACATGATTCTTCATACACTGGCTCTGTAAGTTGACAAATAGCCACCTTTCTGATTTCTAAATTCCCATTCCTTCCCATCTCCTCATCCCACAATACCTTCTGAGAACCTCATAGTCCATTGTATCTAGATATTCTAGACAGCACGGTAAATCAAAAGAAAGCTAGGTGAGTGATAGAAACTTAAAGACATATTAATAACAGTTCTGACAGAAAGTGGAGAGGCACATAAGGTATGCTAGGTATGCAGTTTGCCCTGACAGAATAAAAGATTAGATTTACCTAATTTACTAATAATAAATCTGTTTTGAGAACAATGATATCTGTGTCAGCCCCTTTTAGTATACAGAAAGAACTGAAATGACAAAAAGGCTAACTCAGGTCTAAATGCTGCAGTGAATTTTTATGAAGCTAACAGAAAACCTAAAAGTTTTTCATTTCACATGAATTAATCAATAAGTATTTATTAAGCACATACTAGGTACCAGCCACTGTACTAGACCCTAGAGATCCAATAATGTGACAGTCCTTCCTTCAAGGAGTCTACATTCTATGGGGGAAAACAATCAAGTACATACATAACTAGATACAAAATACAAAGAAGGTAATGGAAGAGAAGGGGGAGGAGTTACAGTAGCTAGGGGATCAAAAAAGGCCTCACGTAGAAGGCAGAGCTTCCATTAAGCCTTGAAGGAAACTAGGAATGCTATGGGATCACACACTAGACAAGAAAGCAAGACATAAGGGGGCAACAGTTAAAAGAGTTCACATTGCACTGAGTGAATGCAGAAGGTCTTTGAATGTAAAAACAGAGGAGTCAGAGAGTAAAATAAAAGTGGTTAAACTCAGGTTATTCATTCTATATAAACCCCTAGTTGGTATAAATAAACTCAGTGAAGAAATTTCTGTGTATGTTCAACATATTAATACGATGCCATGGATGAGATAGTTAAAATGTTAGAACTTAAAAAAAAAATTTAAGCTAACTACAAACTGACTTTCCTTTGAGATATGTATATACTTTGTACAATTTTTGCTCCATAAATGAGCAAATCACTCCACATGCTATCATTTTTAATGCTAGAAAACGAACACTTTTCTTCAATCACCTTGTTACATTTCTGTCTCTTTACAGAATCTAGTTTTCTGTTGATGTCTTTGTTGTTGACAGCTTGAGGACTAAGATGCTCAATAATTGTATCAATTTGCTTTAGAGATGTTGTACATGACCTGAAAAATAAGAAAAAAAATTATTTTCTACTCTATGGCAGGCATATTTCAGTTTTACTAATAGGAAGATGCCAAGAACCAATAACATTCCATACCACATTAAGTAGATATAAAATAAACTAGAATTCTTACTGTTAGCTACAAAAATAAGTGAATTACCAGAGGCCCAAACCTGGTAATTTTCATCTCAATGCCCATTTTAAATTCAGCACACATTAAAAAACCATCAAGTCACTACCATTTGTAAGTCATATGAAAAGAATTGTCCACTAATACTAAAGAAAGCAAGCATAAGTATTAAATACTCATCATGGAAGACTACCAAATTTGGAAATCTCTGAATTTTTAAATGACCATTATTTATTATTTGAATTGTGTCAGAGATAAAAGAATTATTTATTTTTGTTCTGCTCAAAACAACTTTTATTTTAGGATAGAATGAACTTTTTTTTGAGATTATTTTTTATTTATTTTTAGTTTTCAACATTTACTTCCATAAGATTTTGAGTTCTAAATCATCTTGTCCTCCTCTCTCCCTACCCTGCCCAAACTGAAATCTGATATAGGTTCTACATAGACGTTCATTTTAAACATATTTTCACATTACACATTATGAAAGAAGAATCAGAACAAAAGGGGAAAACCATAAGAAAGAAGAAACAAAGAAAAAAAAAGAACAAATAGTATATTTCTATCTGCATTCAGACTCCACAGTTCTTTTTCCAGATATAAATAGCATTTTCCAACATAAGTCTTTTGAAGTTGTCTTAGATCCTTGCATTGTTGAGAAGGGTGAAGTCCATCAAAGTTGGTCACTGCACAATGTGGCTGTTACTATATACAATGTTCTCCTAATTCTGCTCACTTCACTCAGCAGCAGTTCATGTAAGTCTTTTCAGGTTTTTCTGAAGTCCATCTGTTCATCATTTCTTATGGAACAATAGTATTCCATTACATTCATATACCACAACTTTGGTCAGCCATTCCCCAGCTGATGGGCATTCCCTCAATTTCCAATTTTTGGTCACCACAAAAAAAGCTGCTATAAATATTTTTGTATATGTGGGTTCTTTTCCCATTTGTATGATCTCTTTGGGATACAGACCTACAAGTAGTATTGCTGGGTAAACAGGTATGCAGAGTTTTATAGCTTTTTGAGCACAGTTCCAAACTGCCCTCCAGAATGCTTCTATCAGTTCATAACTCCACCAAGAATGCATTAGTATTCCAATTTTCCCACATCTTTCCAACATTTATTATTTTCCTGTTCTGTCATGTTAGCCAATCTGACAGGTGTGAGGTGGTACCTCAGAGTTGTTTTGATTTGCATTTCTCTAATCAATAGTGATTGAAAGCATTTTTTCATATAACTATGGATAGATTTAATTTCTTTATCTGAAAATTGCCTGTTCACATCCTTTGATCATTTATCAATTGGGGAATGACTTGTATTTTTATACATTTGACTCAGTTCTCTCTATATACATATTTGAGAAATAAGGCCTTTATCAGAGACATTGGTTATAAACATTGTTGCCTAGTTTTCCGCTTCCCTTCTAATCTTAGTTATACTGGAGGTTTATGCAAAACCTTTTCAATTCAATGTAAACAAAATTATCCATTTTGCATTTCATAATGTTCTCTCTTGGTCATAAATTCTTCCATTCTCCATAAATCTGACAGGTAAATTACACCTTGCTCTCCTAGTTTGCTTATAGTATCAGCCTTTACATAGAAATCATGTACCCAATTTGACTTTATCTTGGCATACAATTTAAGGTGCTGGTCTATGCCTAGTTTCTACCATGCCATTTTCTAGTTTTCCCAACAGATTTTGTTAAATAATGAATTCTTATCCCAGAAGCTGGAGTCTTTGGGTTTATCAAACAGTAGCTTACTATAGTCGTTGATTACTGTCTCTTGTGTACCTAATCTATTCTACTGATCTACCACTCTGTTTCTTAGCCAGTATCAAGTAGTTTTGATGACTGCTGCTTTCTAATACAATTTAAGATTTGGTACAGCTAGGCCACCTTCCCCTGCATTCCTTTCCATTAATTCCCTTGATCTTCTGAACCTTTTGTTCTTCCAGATGATTTTTGTTAAAAATAATTTTCTGGTAGGTTTGACTGGTATGGCACTGAATAAGTAAATTAACTTAGGTAGAACTGTCATTTTTATTGTATTAGTTCAGCCTCCCCATGAGCAACTGATGTTTTCCAATTACTTAGATCTGACTTTTTTGTGTGAAGTGTTTTGTAATTGTGTTCATATAGTCCCTGGGTTTGTCTTGGCAGGTAGGCTCCCAAATATTTTTTGTCTACTTTAACTTTAAATGGAATTTCTCTTTCTATCTCTTCTGCAAAACAACTATTTTAGTATTACATCTGGTTATATGTGGTACAAAAGAGGCAGCATGGTGTAGTCAGAGGTGTCACTCCTACTTGTAGCCCAAATCAGGTTTAAATGTAATTGAGAAATGTTAAATGAAACAAATAAAAATCTAGCAGAATATAGATAATGTTAATTTGTGGTTTTCTAAGTCACCATGCTGCCCAAGGGTCCTGTTTCTATTTGAGTTTGACACTAGACGTGCAATGAATAGGGTGCTGCACTTGGAGTCAGGATGAGTAGAGACAAATCCCACCTCTCACAATTTCTGCTAATCGTGTGGCCATGAACAAGCCGCCTACATTCTCAGCCTAGATAACTTCCTAATCTTTCCATAGCAAATGACACATGGGCCCTGTACTGGTGGAAGGAATTCCCTGACCAAGGAAATCACAGAACTCTGATTTTATTACTGTTTCTCTAGAACATCTAAACAAAAATAGGCTTCAATTATTCCCTCAATCTTACTAATTCCTTCCTCAAATTTTTGTTATTTCACCTTGAGAAGATCACTGCCCGATGTATGACAAATAGCCATTAATATTATTTCTAAAATAACTGGAAATAACATTTTAATTTCTATAATGCAGACTCATGTAATTTGCTATGTGTGTATCCTTGTTAAATATTTGTAATGGATGTGTTAAAAAGCTATTAGCTCTTAGACTCAGAATCTAAGCACTAGAAAGAACCTTACGGTCATCCACTACAACAACCCTCCCTAATACATGAATACCCACTTCAATATTTCTGATAAGTAGTCAACCAACCTCAAAACATTCACAGTGAAAGACTAATAAATGCCTGTTGACTCACCAACGTCAATATCACCTAGGGAGTGGTTCCTTTTCCTTTTGTTGTAAAGTTTTTCCTTTCTGTTACACCAAAACTTTAAGAAAGTTATAATGTCTCCCTAAGATCTAGTCTTTTCCAAGCTAATTACTCCCACTTCATTCAGCTGTTACCCTAGATGACAGAAATCCACTCCACTGATGGCTTTCTTCTGGACATACATCAGGATTTGAGCATTTAGCAAAGGACTGTATTTGAGGGGCTGGCAACAGAAAAAGAGTGAGCCCACCCAGAGTTGAGCCAGGAAGAATCAGCAGCCCAAGGACAGCCAAAAGAAGCAAAAAGGAGACCTCAGCAATACCAGAGAAGGGAGATGCCAAGGAGGGCCTTCAGTCCAACAGGGATCTCAGAGCAGAAAACTTGGAAATCAAACCACTGCTTCCTCAAAGAACCAGACAAATTGCAAGAAAAGGTCTGCTGTTTCCCCAGCTTCTCCTGCTAGGACACCATCAGTAGACATTATGATACATTCTGCTACTCCTTTTCCCAAATGTTTCCAGTAACCTGAGCTTTGTCTCAATCACAAACTGGCCAGAAATTAACTAGCAACAGATATACATTATAAAATAAATCAGAGAACCAAACCTCTATATAAATGTTAGGAACTCTCCTAACTGAAGGCTCAAAACAATTTTGATTATAGTCTTCTAACTTTCTGTCTACTAGAAACTTCAGCAAAGGAGGGAACTACATGGGCCTTAGGGGTCACAATATTGTCGCTAGTCTTAAAAAAAAGCTAATCATTACAGCAGGGTGTTAATACGTGACAACACAAAATGTAAATCAGGAACCCCAAGACCTGATATCAGCAAAGAACAAAAAAGGACTATTAGCTTCCCTTATTCTGGTCAATATACTGCTATTAATCACATTAGGGTCTGGGTTGTTTGTTTTTTAGTCAACTCTACTAATGACTCACAGTGAACTTATAGTCAACTAAAATTCCCAAGTATTTTCCCCATGAATTTCCCAATCCTCCTAATATCTGCAAAGTTGATTTTTGAACATTAAGCGAAGGTAAGCCTGAGGAAGACTTCATATTTATCTATATGATTATATTTGGTTCATCATTCCAATCTAACAAGATCTTTTAGATCCTGACTTTGTCATAAAACACATTAGCTCCTTCTCCCAGCTTAGGGACACCCATAAATTTGATAAGCATGATGTACAAATCATTTGCAAAAAAAAAAAATTTAACAGGGCAAAGAATTGAGTTCTACAGCATGCCACAAGGTAGCTTCTTCCAGGTTTATAATAAATTTTAATTAGCAGATTCTGGATACAGTTGTTCAAACAACTATGAATTCATATAATTCAACTATCATCTAGCCCAAGTCCAAACTTTTTTATACAAAGATATCAAGAGAAACGCAAATGTTTTCCTGAACTATATACCACTTCTAGAACCACTTAGGTGCAACGGATAGAGGGCTGGGCCTGAAGTCAGGAAGATTTACCTTCCTGAATTCAAATCTGACTTCAGACACTTATTAGCTATATGACCCTAGGAAAATCACTTAGCTCTATTTGCTTTGTTTCCTCATACGTAAAATGAAGTGGAGAAGGAAATGGCAAACCACTCCAGTGTCCTTTTGCCCAGAAAACCCCAAACAGGGTCCTAAAGAGCCAGACATGACTGAACAAGTAGAGCCATTTCCTTCATCTACCAGGCTAGTAAACTTCTCAAAATGAAAGGCCAGTTTTGTGTAACTTGTTTTTAATGCATCCATCCTGGCTCTAGAGACCACAGTTTTCCTTTCTAAGTGTTCGCAAACCATCTGCTTACTAACCTGGTCCAGAATTTGTTGGGAATTAACATTAAAGTCACTGGTATTTCTTTACAGAATCTACCTCTTTCCCTCTTTTAAAGAACAAGATATCAAACTTTGGAAGTATCTCTTATGCTTCACTTTCTCTAGAAAACTTGCCTACCAATTATCTCAATACCTTGGGACAGAATTCACACAAGATGGGAGACTTAAACCCATTTAGCACATCTGAATGGTCTCTTACCTCCTTACTAATCTTAAATTTTATTTCTTTTTCACTAGGTTGTTCTACATTTTCTAGTCTAAGTATCATTCATCTTGGCACAGGAGACAGAAAATAATTAAGAGTTGCAGGACTCAGTTCTTTATAATGTTAACAATACACCATTTGCCCCAAGGAATGGGTCCAATTCCTTCCCTGCTCTTGTTTCAAAGGAACCTAAAATAGTCATTTTTATGGTGTTTAACATTTTCTTACAAGCTTTAGATCTTCCTGGGCATTAACTTTCCTAAGATAGGTCCAAGAAATTCTTTTGGATTCTCATTTTCCATGTTTACACTTCCATCATTTGTAAACCTCCTTTATAAATATCAGCTAGGAGAGTTCACTGTACAAAGACTCATGCCTCTATAGTGTGAATTATTTGTGAAAGTTCAATCAGAATTTCATTCTTGAGAACCTCTGTTCTTATTATCTTATTTGATCCTACCAACAACTTATCATTATCATTCTCATTTTAAAGATAAGGAAATTGAGCCTAAGAACTTAAGTGATTTGCCCAAGACCCCATGGCTAAAAAGTTTCTAAGGGAAGATTCAAACTCAGATCTTCACATTAAGCATTATCCCAAAATTCATGTCCTTTATCATTCTGCAATACTCTGTGCTCTACATGTCCATGTAATTATTCATTAAAAATTCAAGCCTTTGTGATGAAAATATAAATGAAGGGTATAAGAGCTGAATAAAATGAGAGTTCTTAGGTAATTAAAAAGAGATTATACAGGACCCTTTGCCAACAATGAGGTGCAACTGGCACTGATTGGCAAATCTATTGCCCATCTGCAGACACAGTTCTAGGGCAAAGAGGAGCACTGAGGGCTTGTCACAAGGAAGCAGGGGCCCTGGCCTTAGCTCCAAGGCAAAGGGAAGCACTAGTTGTGGCTGCAGGAGAGCCCTTCTTGGGTGAAGACCAGAACATAGACCAGAAGAGAAGGGATCACATTTCTCCCTGAATCGCACCACTTCGGAAGCACTAAAAACTTGCAGACCTCCAGAATTTGCTATGAAAACAGCATCATACAAAAGCCTGAAGCTTGGGACTGTGCCTCCACTCCTAGGTAAGCAGATCCCAACTTTAACATGAGCAAAAGTGAGCACTTAAAACATAAAAAACTACCCTGGTGGCAGGGAAGACCAGGACACAAACTCAAAAGAAAACAACATGAAAACCCCTACAACCAAAGCCTCAAATACAAATGTTAACTGGACACAAATTCCACAAGAATTCTTGGAAGATGTAAATAAAGAGATTAGTGGCAATAGAAAAACTGGGAAAAGAAATGAGAGTGATGCAAAAAATTATGAAAAGAGAATTAACAAGTTGGTTAAAAAAAAGGGCACAAAAAATATTGAAGAAAATAACTCCTTAAAAATTAGAATTGGCCTAATGGTAAAAGGCTCAAAAATTAACTGAAGAAAAAAACTCTTTAAAAAGCAGAACTGGATAAATGGAAAAAGAGATACAAAACCTCAGTAAATAAAATAATTCCTTAAAAACTAGAATTGGGCAAATGGAAGTTACTGATCAAGAAACAAAACAAAATCAAAACAATGAAAAAATAGTAGAAAATGTGAAATAGCTCAGTGGAAAAACAACTGACCTGAAAATACATCTAGGAGAGAGAATATAAAAATTACTGGACTAGCTGAAATCTATGATGAAAAAAAGAACCTAGATTTCACATTTCAAGAAATCATATTGGAAAACTGCCCTGATATCTTAGATTAAGGGTAAAACAGAAATCTAAAGAATCCACCGATCAACACCTCCTAATGCTCCAACTTAAGCAACTTAACAGCAACCTGATCTGGAGGCTCATCACATTATGCACACCCTGTCAGCTTAAGTCCTACCAAAGCTCAGAACTTCTTAACTCAAATGACCCACCAGTCACAGATATGTGGCATCATGCCCATGTCCAGCCAGGACTAAATGATTTAATTTATTTGAGGTGTAATTTTTAAAGTAATGAGGCTAAGTTTTTACAAGTGATTGATGAGCAACTCATTACTTTAAAACCACACTTGATATTCTATTTCCGGTCTTTTACACATAATCTTGTTCCAAAGCCAAAAAAAAAATTTAATTTATACAAGGTCTTCACAAAGATCCTGTATATTTTTACACTTTATTGATGTAGGTTATAGATATGACAAAAAAGAACATGTAAATAGCATTTAATGGTAATTTGTCAAACTGCTGAACTTTCACTTTCTCTCTCTCTCTCTCTATATATATATATGTATGTATATATATATATATATATATATAGGCTTGTATGTAATATACTCTTATTTCAGAGCCTCTGACAAAATGGTCATCATAAAATGAGAAAGTAAACCTACCTAGCAGAATTGAAATCCATATTTGCTATGAGATGAAAATTCAGTTTGCTTTCAATGCTGACACTGAGGAATGCTGGGCTAGAATTATGACACCATTTCACATGATTAAACAAAATCAGGTGAAATATATTCACTGAGGGGTTTTTCTAGTATTACTTGACTTTATGCTTCATACATATACTCACTGTCATAAAGTCCCCTGGGCAGTTTTTAAACTTTTAAACTTTAATAACTTTCTTCAGTAACAAAAATAAATTTTATTACATCTCCTTAAGAGAAAGAATTTTGCTGCCCCACATGTGGTCAACTGCCATCATGGCATTATTTCTAAAATACAGGTTTCAATTTTCATAATGCAGATTAAAATTCTATCTACCTGATATCTATGCAATTTGGTGTGTTTATATCCTTTCTGAAGATTTTGAAAAGATATTGTGAAAAAGATCTCTTAGGATAATGAAGAGTCTAAAAGTTGCAAGTATTTTGACTGAAATGTATTTATTTAAAACGGAAAATGCATTTAAACTAAAACAACCTAGTAATTTATCAGGTTTTTTTTTCCCCTGAGGTCTATGTGCCATAGTACTTCTAACTCTCCAATTCCATCCTATTTATTATTCAGATCAACCATTTAAAACATAGGAATAGGCCATTACTTACAAAGTAAAAGTACAAAAATAGTCCTAGGATATACCCAGGGAATCAAACCCTAGTCTGTTATTGCCAATTTCTACCAAAGCAACAGGGCAGAGGGACCAAACCTCTACTTTGCCTTGTATCAGGTAGAAAAAAATTTTTGTCCTATTTTGAATTCTCCTTATATGAGAATGGCTATGACTCTCAGGTTTTAGTCTTACCTTTACCACTAACTTGCTATGTAACATCGGACAACTCTCGACCTTCTGGGCCTCAGGTACCTCCTCTTTAAAGTGAGGGGATTTGACTATGTGTTTTAAGATCCCTTCCCACTCTAAAATTCAATGATTCTAATTCAGTCAGTCAAGTCAATGGACAAGCACTTAAATGCTTCCTATATGCAAAGCCCTGGGCTAAGTGCCAGGGTTACAAAGAAAGGAGAAACAATCCCTTCTCTCATACAGCTCACAATTTAACAGTGCAAACAACATGCAAACAGCTATGTACAAATAAGCTACCTCACAGCCCTCCCTCACTCAAAACAAATTCAAGTACAAGTCATGTCATTATTTCTCTGATGGCATGGTCTTCTTCGGCAATGAAGGACAAAGACATACATACCTCATCAGCACATGGGTGAATTTGTTAAATTACTCAACTTCAATGCAAAAAAAAATAAACATCAGTAAGTCAGAGATTTAAAACCAGAACAGTCCTGCAAGATCACACAGTTCAACCCCCTCAATTTCCAGAGCAGAAAATCAGAACCAGAGAGGTAAAGTGATTTCCTTATGCAAGGGCATCCTGATCAAGAGGAGAGTGAGAATTTCTGATGTTGGTCCTATAGCTCCACATCCAGCAAGCTACACCATGTGGTCAACCTGATGACAGAATGCACCAACATTTTCCCCAGTTTAAATTTCTATAAAATGACTGGAAAATACAAAGCGCTTTTCCTCCAATAAAAAAAAAATAATGCGGATAAAATGCTGAAATGGCCAAGGTAGAAGGGAAATGGATGACAATGGTGATTCTCAACAAGTGGTGCAAGGAGTACAAAGACTATTGTATCTGATATCAGACAAGGTACCAAGTTCAAATCCCTGCTGTGTTACTTAACTCAAGGTAAGAGCTGGGGTTGTCTTCTCACTTGCAAAATTGGACTAGTGACCTAAGACCCTTTTCTTTCCACCACAGTCTGTGATCCTATGAACTGAGCAAAAAGTATTTAACGTAGAAAACAAATTTCCATGTCAAATAAGGAGTTCAGCAGAAAAATAATCTGTCATCAACTTGTTTAGGGTAAGGTTCAATAAAACTTAAAAGTAAACAATAAATTCTACTTTAAATAGTATATACTTGAATCTTCTCTAACTTCTAAAAATTTTATGGCTTTTTAACTTTTCACACATTCTTAAACACAAACTCTGAGTCAAAGACTGTATTCACTTACCTGAGATCATCTAAAACTGAATGGTATTCTTTTTCTGCTTCAGCTAGTTGAGCTGCCCTGTTAGCTTCATTAATTGCATTATCCACCTGTTGAAGCACTCCTTGCTCTAGCACATCTTGGTCATAGACATCAACTCCCAAACCTTTGAGTTCAACTGCTTGAGCACTGTGCTCCACGGACTGAATCTGCTGTCTGTTTATATGCAACACTGGCTGTCCTTTCCTTGGGACTTCAAACATACCAACCACTGAAGAAGTGGATGGCCTATTATCGTAAGTGGAAGAGGTAAAACTTTCTTCCATTTTATCAAGAGCTCCACCATTTTCTGGACCGCAGGCTGTTTCTTCAGCATTGCTGAAAAACTGGCCATTTAAATAATCTTTCTCTTCAGTTTGACCTGAGTGTTGAGTAGTCTCGTTTGGCATCCTCGGCAGAATATCTGAAAAAAGCAGAAACCAACTTTTCTGAAAGATCACAAGTAATAACTGTGTAATTTACCCTTTTATAAAGTCAGGATTTTAAATACACATGGATTTTCTTTAAAAACTTTATTGGGCTATGATTTTGAAACAAATAAATATAACAATAACACAGGTAATGCTGATGCTTAGTTTTGAAAGTTGGTTATCTAAAATGCTAAGTTATGTTATGGTTTGTACTCTCCATTACATGGACCAAGAAAGAAATGGTCAATTTGAATCACTCAAATTAGCATTTTCACTATGTGCGGTGTGATAATCAAATTCTAGTTTTTAAAAATCAATATCTAAATCCAAAAAGGTGGGGAAAAGTCTAGTAATATTCTAACATCGAGACCAGCTTGGCCGATCATCCACAGAACAGAGACAAAAAAGGCAATACCGGAAGAGACAACAACACATAAAAGCAGCAACATATCACAGGATTCTAAAGACCTGGGTTCTAGTCTTTACTACTTACTGATTGTTCAACCCTGGGCAAGCTGCTTAGTTTCTGCAAGTCTCCGGTTAATAAAAATATTTCTTGTGCTATTTATCGCATGTTACAGGATCAAAAAAGACAATGTACATGAAAACAGTCTGCAAGTTGCCTTCTACAAAGGATGGGAGTCTTAAGAAGTGAAGAGCGGTTTATTTCCACTACCGACACCACTTCAATAATTAATATTGGGAAACCTTACCAACAGAGATGACCACATAAAGCACGGTCTCTCACAGCTGTCAGTAGGTTGGTTTTCATGAATAACCAAGCTCGGTAACGCAGCAGAACGACCAAGCTCTCTCACACACGTAACGTGACAGAAGGGGAAGATCCTCGCGTTTTACCGACGGGAAATCAGAACTAAGCATCCTCAAGCAAGACAGACCCACGGAAAGCACGCTACTTCTACCGTATACAGGCCCCACCTGCAGCCAAGCTTCCCCTAAGAGCACCTTCTCCTTGGGAAGTCCTCCACACGTTATTTTATTGGACCCTGGGACTGGGGATCTGCAGACGTCCACCACACACCCGGGCTAACCTGCAGAAGACGCAGCCCTCTCCACCGGGCCATTTCACAGCCTGGCATCGTGGGGAGGCCAAGACGAAGCCCCGGGCTCGGGGGAGGGCAGGGCGGCGCCGGGGCACCTCCGCGCCGGCCGCTCTGCTGCGCGAGCCCAGGATTTTATGGGGCGCATTTAAGGGACGGGGCACCTCCCACCAGGGGGCCCCTCACCCAGGGCCGGGCCCCGCCACTTCATCCACCCACAAAACTCTCGTTCACAGCCCCTAAGCTAGCGTTACTGCGGCTGCCGCCGTCTGGGGAGGGGGAGGCAGGGGAAGGAGGGGCCCGCAACACATTTCGCGGCCGCTGGATGTCCAGGTAGGGAAGAGTCCCCCCACCAGGGCCGGCGTCCACTCGCGCAGACCCTACACTCTCAGAAGGCTGTCCCAGGCACCGCAGGGTTGAGTGACCGCCCGGAGGCGTCGGAGAAAGGGGGGCTCCCCGGCCCCGCCCCCCTCCCGTGGGTCGCTTCCACGAGTGGGGGGCCGCGCCGAGCCCCGCCCGGACCCGGAATCTCGCCCCGGGGCCGAGGCCGACAAAGGTGGGTGACCGGTCCAAGCTTCCTGGGGTCTTGCCCACACTTCGGGCGGTGCGGAGACGGGGAGGGCACACGGGGTGGGGGGGTCCCGGACCGCGCGAACACTCACGGGAGCCCTGGAGACCCGGATGAAGGACACGCCGCCGCCGATGCTCCAAGCTGTTTCCCAGGAAGAGGGCTGGCCGCCGGGGAGGGCTACTGCGCATGCGTGGGGGCGGTGGCAAGGAAGCGCATCAGCTTCTCCCGACCGCGCATGCGCGTCCGCACGGGGCTAGCACCTGGCGAACTACTGACTCATTTTCACGTGGCTGTGTGAGGAGCGGTGCACGGGTGCGGGACGGCTGGAATGAGAATAACGTGACTGATGGATAGAAGCGCTGGGCCAGGAGTCAGGAAGACCAGAGTTCAGGGCAGCCTCAGACGCTTGTTAACTGTGCGACCCTGGATCAGTCACTGTACTTGTGATTAAGGAAGCTGAGACAGGTGAATTGACCGGCCCGGGGTCACGCACCTGGTAAAGGTCTGAAGTCACGCTTTAATTAGGCCTTCGTGATTGCACCTCTGTGACCCTCACGGTAGGCTTAGAGGAAACTGAGGTAGAGAGCAGTTAAGTGACTCACCCAGGGTCTCACAGTTAGCTTTGGGCTCAGATCTTTCAGAGCCACACAGTGGCAGACCTTTAGAGGTCATCTTGTCCCACTCAGACCTGACAGCAGGTACCCTCCTGTCTGACCGTGTTCTGAATGAGATGATTCCCCAAGAGCTTGTACTTCACTATGGCAAGTTTCCTACAGGGGACTCTTGCCCGGTAGGAGTGGAGCTGAATGGCCCCCCAGGTCCTTTTCAATGTTTCTAGGGCCCACCCTCCTCTGACACTCCATGACCCCATATGAGTTTTTCATGGCAAAGATACTAGAGCGGTTTGTCATCTGCTTCTCCTTGTTTTGTAGATGAAGATCTGAGGCAAACAAAGTTAAATGACCTGCCCAGGGTCACACAGCTGAGTCTGAAGCCAGATTTAAAGCTGAGACACGAAGTGAGTTGTGATAGTCTCCTCAAAATCCTCCCAACCTGAAAAAATGAAAAAAACCCAGCTTTTCAGGGCAGCTAATATGTCATTTATAGAGGTCTAAGTCAAGTTGGGGGTTGAGGGGGGAAATAATTGGGAGATGAGAGTGGTGCTTCCAGGAACCCTCCAAAACACAGCATTTAATCCAATTTTTTCACATCCTCCATCCATTTATATACAAGCCTCTCCTGTCTTACAGATTCCTCCAGCCTGGTTCCCCATCACTTCATGTACTTACCCGGAAATGCTTCCCCTTTCTTCATGGAACCATAATAGCTGATTTAAACCTGAAAAGCACCTACAGATTATCTTTTTCCAATCCTTTTACTTTATAGATGAGGAAACTGAGGCAGCCAATAAGTTGGCAGAGCCCAAGGCTTCTGACCTTATCTCCTACTCACTCCACTGTGCCATACTCCCTGCCTCTTTCCCCCAAATCTCTCCTTTCCTCTCCCAATCCTCCCTGATTCCACTCCCAGCAGATCTTTCTTTCCCCTTCCTTTTTTTGATTCTGCCTTTCCTTCCTTCCCCCTCTCCCCTTTCCCCTAGCTTTGGTTAAAGGCATCAGTCATTTTAAAAATTCCCCTCCACCAATGTCTTTCAGAAGTCAAAGATTTTAAAAGAGAGCTCAGAGGTGCCAGGTTCCCAAATATGCCTTAATTATGGGGAGAAAACATACAGCAGTATCCTAGCGAGGGGAGAAAGTCCAAAGATCACTTGACAAACCTAATGGCCTTTTCTCATGCCTCATCCTTTTTAACATCTGGACAGTTTTGGACACTGTCGATCGCCCTCTTTAGAAATTCTCTCTTCTCTTGGCCTCCCATGATTCTTCTACTCCATGCCTGGCCACTCCTCCTCTTTCCTCCTCATACTATCTTGATAGATCATCTCATCAATTCAATCATCATTTCTATTTATATGATTCCTAGATCTATACTGTCTCCTCAGTCTTATTCTCCTATCACCAGCTGCCTTGGGGACATCTCAAACTGGCTTTCCCATAGGCATCTCAAACTCAATGTGTTCAAAAGAGAACTCATTATCTTTCTCACCCACCTCTCCCTTCTTTTTTTAAAAAGCTCATTTTGAATTACCTTTTTCAATTAAAAACTTTTATTTTCTCTCAGTCTGTCCCACTCCCATTATGGAGGAAAAATCCGCTCCTTAGTACAGCCTCTTGTCACCTTACATCTGGACTACAGAGCCTTCATCCTCCTCTCCCCTGCCAAAGTGATTTTCCTAAGACATAGGTATGACCATGTCATTACCTGCCTCAATAAACTATTACTCACCAGGACCAAATA
Organism: Bettongia penicillata ogilbyi; assembly: GCA_023548195.1. Lineage (NCBI taxonomy): Eukaryota > Metazoa > Chordata > Mammalia > Diprotodontia > Potoroidae > Bettongia > Bettongia penicillata. The sequence goes on along the minus strand of JAJHZJ010000142.1, from coordinate 6,299,200 downwards.
TAAAATTCCCCATTTGGTATTTAAAGCCCCGCACAACCTGGTCCTTCCTACCTTTTCAGTCTTCTAACATTTTACTCCCCTCCTCAAGGATCGATCCAGCTATCCTGGTCTTACTTGCCGCTCCTCTCTCACAGTCCCCCCTTCCTGATTCAGTGACTTTTCTTTGGCTACCTCATACCTGGAATTCTCTACCTCCTCCCTCTCTCTTCCCTCGTCCTTTAAGACTCAGCTCAAATCCCACCTCCTTCAGGAGACTTTTCCCAGTTCTTCTCTGTGAGTTCCTCCTCCCCTCTTGCAGGTGCCTTTCCTCCAGCATGACTTCTCCTCTACACTATGTTTATCATGTGTGACCTTGGGCAAGTCACTTAACCCCAGTTGCCTCACCCTGGGTCATCTCCAGTCATCCTGATGAATATCTGGTCACTGCATTCAGATGGCTCTGGCACAGCCATCCCTCACTCAAAAAAAACAAAGTCAAGTGCAAGTCATATCATCATTTCTCTGATGGCATGGTCTTCTTCGGCAACAAAGGACGAACACACACAACGTTTATCATGTAGGTCCATTCGTATTTGAATGTTGTCTCCCCCTTAGAATATAAGTTTCTTGAAGGCAAGAATCATGTTTTTGCCTTTCTTTGTATCCCCAATTCCTGGCCCATAGAGAGTGCTCAATAAATACTTGCTGACAGACTACCATTATCTACTCATTCCCTCATTAAGGATGCCCTCTGTTCATGTAGAGAGGACATAAAGATTGTGCATAAGTGGATGAATAACGGTTGTTGATATCTGTTTCCTTTTTTTGTTATTAATATTAATGCCTTTCTACATCTTTGGTATCTTCCCCTCCTTCAGGTACCTTGCATATTGATATCTCAGTGTTCTCACAACTGTGTCTCTTCCATCATGGCTAACTTTTATATATGCTCGGTCCAATCTGTCTGCTTTTCCCCTCTTTGTTGCTTGTAACCATTCCTTTGTCCATCATAAACATATCAAGGATTGTGCTTCTAGCATCCAAGGACTGTAGTTCCATCAGAGTAAAAATTGTTTGTTATGATAACCTTTAAAGATCTTTTCATTTTTTCTTCTATTTGGTATCTTTTTTCTGTTTTTATTCCTAAGTATCCTTGAGAGTTCTTTACTTAGTTGGATCTCTTACCAAGATTTCTTTAAATTGTCAACAGGCATGCACATCCCTGATTCTGGAGAGGCAGATACTTGAGGATCTCTCGAGCCCTGGAGTTCTGAACTGCAGTGAGTTAAACTGTTTGCAGTCCACACTAAGTTCAGCATTAATATTGTAGGATGGGAGATTGCATCAGGTTGCCTAAGGAGGGGTAAACTGATTCAGGTTGGGAGGGAAAGCATCTGATCTTTAAAAAAAATTTTTTTTTAAGTAAACTGGCTTTATCTTCCATTTCTTCCCTCTGTTTTATGAGGTGATACCGCTCATAATTATCCACACTCCTTCTTTATAAGAAATTACAAATAATTTTATGTCCTGAACCAATGTTGCCTTAGTCCATCATCTCTCTCTACTTAGCAAGTCAAATGTTTGTTAACTAAGGCCCTTTCTGGGCTCTATGGTTTTTAGTATTTTGGGGGGAGGGCAATATATTTCCAGTGGTTAAATTCCTGTGTAAAAATTATTGTAATCAGTGTTGACATCATTTCTGATGTCCATTTCTCCACTTCTCATTGTTGGTTACTGATTTAAATAATTCAGGATTGAATTATTTTAAATTTATTGCCTTATCTTTTTTTCATTCTTCTTCTTTTGATCTTTGCTCTGACAAATCAATGCTCTGATTGTGCAGAGAGAACTAATTCAGGGAAAACTCTCACATCAATGGTAAGTATTTACCTGTATGTTAAAATAGATCTTATTTCATTTTCTACTTGGTGTCAAGTGCTTTCCAATTCTTTATCACTTGATTCAGTAGAGCAAAACATCATCTGAAAGTCTCTGTTCAACAAGATGTTTCCTACCTGTACATCAAAGGCAATGGAGATTCCTTGAAGGACCTAACAATAGAAATAACTGTTCAACAGCACAAACATCAGGTCGGACATAAAGCAGGAAGAAGCACTTTTAATCAAAGGTTTATCAAAAAGTTTTATCACCAGGGTTACAAAGGTCCAGGGCAAAGTCCTTGTCAAAGAGAAATTCTCTATAGATTTGTAAATAAGCTTGTATTCATTGAATCAAGCCCTGAAACTCTGCAGAGCTTTCTAGAAGACATCAAAAGATCTTGACCTCACTATCCATCTGCACAGGAAGGACTAGGTAGATAGAGAAAGCCTGTTGCCCTAATTATGTCATTTGGATTAAAAATCTAAGGAGCTTATATATATATTTAGGACAGACAAGACAGATGTACAACAAACTGGAGGAGAGGAGAAAGAAAGGAGGCTAGCATTTGGGATCCACAAAATGGTAATAAGGAACCAATTCTGGGGTGCATGAAAAGATTATACATCCCCACCCCCTTCAGACCTGTGTAGGCTTCTCCCAGACCTACAGTGAAACCCATGTAAAGAGTAACCTGTGCATCAAGACTCCTGAATCCCTCAGAGGAAAATAAAATGGGCAGCCTGCTTTTCTTTTAAAAGAAGAAAGTAAATTGCAAAGTTCTTTTAATGATACTGAGTTTCTCATGAAAAGAAAGATCTATTCTTGTAATACTATCATTATATTAGAATTTCTGAATGGTAGCAAAGTATGGAGAAGAGGAATGTAGTGGGTGTGAGCCAGCTATGACTTATAACCAGAAGGGAACTTCAAAGGAGAGCAGAGACAAAGGACATTACCAGTGAAATATATGGGTTGAACATATGTCAAGAGATAACAACTGGACAGTCAGTGTGTTCCCTTACAATATCAAGAGAAATCAGGGAAGATCTCTGGGATGTTGGGTAGATACCTGTGGTGAATTTATGGGAGGCCATGGTCAAAAATCATGTATGATGAGTAGGCATGGATGAGTTATAATATATATCACTGGAGGCAACTTTTAAGCCAGTGAGTTTACAGAGTACATGCTAGATGCTTATTAAGTGAATTGAAAACTTTCAGTGATGGGGAACTTCCTGTCTCTTAAGGCAGTCCATTCTTCTCTTATAAGGTAGGAAGTTTTTACCTACATTAAGCTGAAATCTTTCTCTCTGAATCTTGCACCCATTGTGCCTAGTTCTACTTTCTGGGACCAAACAGAATGAGTCAGCTCTCTCATCACATGAAAGTCCTTCAAATATTGAACATAACTCTCAAGTACCTCCATCTCCTAAGTTCTTTTCTCCAAGTTAAATATTCCTTGGTTGCCATGGAATGCTAACCAAACTGTGTCACTCATTTTTTTAATTCTTCAGAGACTGTTGGATTCCATGTCTTACCACCCATGCATTATGCCAATGGAATGTTGGCATTGCAGCAATGAGTCTTGTTTTCTAATGAAAACTTGGAGTCATTAAGAGAGCTTTGTTGTACTCATGACTTTCTCGTTGGTCTTCATTAGGCCTCTCCATTTTATCAGCATCCTTCAGATGGGGTACCTGGAACTGAATACAATACTCCAGATACATATAAATAAAGCAGAGTTACTTCAGTGGAACTATCTCTTCCCAAGTCCTGGGAAACTATGCTTATCTTTTTAAACTATAGCCTAAGATTACATTAGATTTTTGGCTGTCATCTCACCTTTTGATTCATGTGGAGGTTCCAGGCCACCAAAGCTCACAGATCTTTTCAGACCAACTACTGACTAGTGTCTGTTCGGGGAAGACTAGTACTTCCAGTGAGAGAGCTACTGATCCCTTCTCAGGGCCACTTTCCACCTTTGGTGTCCACCTGATTCACCCAACTCTCACTGGTGGCTCCAAGAAGTCTGTAGCATGCACAGTGGCCACACCTTGGTAAACCATCTCAGCAGATGGGCTAAACCAGGTTGACCATAACCAACAAACCTCAAACCTGGTAGTTTGGTGAGTAAAAGGGGTATCTAACCCAAGCATATAAAGACTTCTGGAAGAATGAGCAGATGTGAGCAGTTTGTTCCAACAGGCCATGAAGGTGGTGAAAACAGATGTTATGGAGCCCTTAAAGCCTGATCAGACACCAAAGATAACAAGATCATCCACTGCATTCCAGACAATCACCACTTGTCTTGACTTTTGTCTTGCCACTGAACTTCAATGACTCTAGAAAAAAAGTGAGACCAATGACTTCCACAACTCTGCCTCACTTAAATCCAACTTAATACATTGGGTCAAAACATATTGCCTATACCATTTTATCACTTTTACCTATCTCAAAGTCCTGTGGCAACAAGATAGCGATGAATCTGCAGGTGAATTGCTACAGTCACAACCTTGCACATAGGCAGCCCAGTCTGCTCACTGGACTGAAGCAGCAGTAGGATTTGGCCCCTTTAAGCTGGGTGTCTGAGCAGTCTTTTTAAAGTACTTCACAGTTCACCTTCTGGCACGAGGAAGAGGCTAGTAAGGGCACCCTAAAAATTGTGTTTCACCTAACCTAACCCTGGACTGCTTATGATGCATACGGGGATCCCATTCTAAAGTTGAAAGACAAAAAAATGTACAAAAAACTTTTGCAAAGATGATTCTACTCACCTTTGATACATGGAGTGTGTGCACATTTATCAACAAGAAATCCAGTAGACCTTAAAGATGAACATTTCTTGTTGTGAGAAAATTCAGCAGGTATCACATCCAACTAACAACCTTGTTATTTAAACAAGGCTGGCAAATGAAGGACAGCTTACTGAAGTCAGAGCTGGATACGTCTTTCTGGAGTGGCCGCACTGTTGGGGAGTGCTAGGAAGCTGGTGAAGGTTTCACAATCAAAACTAATCTAGTGAACAAACTTGTATGCCTCCCAGAAGGAGTGAGCAATGGGTTCATGACATTGTAATTGCCACTTGCAGGAAAGCACGATGCCAACGTGATGAGTGGATATGCTCCCAACATGATGAACCCTGATAAGGTCAAAGAAAAGTTGTATGAAGACCAGGCAACCCTCGTAAGCAGTGTGCCAAAATAGGACAAACTTGTAATTCTGGGTAACTTTACCATCAGAGTAGACACAGACTATTAGACAAGGCAGGGAGCCCTTGGGAGAAATAGCAGTGATCGCTTACTACTGAAGACTTCCGTGTCTTATGACCTTCTCATCATCAATACTTTTATTTACCTAAACACAATAAAACTCTGTGGATGCACCCTCACAGCAAATGCTAGCATTTTCAAAAACTATGCTACTGTAAGGAGAAGAGACAAATAGAATGTGAGAGTGACAAAGGTGATGTACAATACAGATCATAGACTTATTCTCTCAAAACTAAACTTTAGCAGTCAACAAAGGCAGCCCCAAAGCAAGAGCATTACCAGAAGATTTAATGTCAACAGAATAAAAGCTCCTATGTGAATAGTCCATTACTAATTTGGAGGGAAAGCTGAACCAATACATGGTTGACAATAGTGGGGTAGAAAAAAAGTGGTCAGGTTTCAAAGATTTGGTGCACAGCACTGCATTTACTCATCTGGGCCAGAACACTTGCAAACATCAAGACTGGGTTGACAAAAATGATGGGGAAATTCAGAAGCTACTAAAGAAAAAATGAGAATTCCATAGGGTTTTCAAGAAGGAAAATTTGTCCATCTCTAAGAAGGCAGTGTTTAACTCCACTAAAAGTAAAGTGAAGGCGAAGTTTATGGAGATGAAGGATTTGGGGCTCTGTAAGAAGACAGATGAAATTCAGTTTTACACTGATAATAACAATCCAGAGCACTTTTATGATGCCCTGAAAGCTATTTGTGGGCCAAAAACATGTGGTGCATCTCAGCTGCTATGTGCCGGGCACTGCAATAACCACTGGGGATATTCCATCCATTGCACCTAGTTCTCCCCTCTAGGACCAAGCAGAACAAGCCCAATCAACCTCCTTAAGTATTTGGAGACAGCTATCACATCACAATTTGCCCAAAGCACCATCTCTTCTCTTCCCCACACTAATTATACCCAATTCATTCAACCAATTCTTATATGGCATGGCCATGAGAGCTGTCACTCATCTTAGTTCCTTTCTTCTAAACACTGTCTAGCTTACAACTGTGTCCTTAGAAATTGCTTTCTATGTCACATTGCGTATTGTCTTGTGGGGTGGGGGGAGGAGAGTGAGGGAGATAAAATTTGGAACTCAAAATCTTATGGAAATGTTGAAAACTAAAAATAAATTAATTAATGTTAAAAAAAAAGAAATTGGTGGTTGGAACTAGACACAGTAGTCCAGATATAATCTGACCATCAAGGTAGAGTGCAGTTTTCTCATTCTGAACACAGTGGATATTATTTGCCTTTTTGGAAGCCCATGTTACTTTCTTAGCTCATCTTGATTCCAAAAACCAAGATCTCGTCATAAGAAATGGTCTAACCAGGCCTCTCTCATCCTGGACGTGTGTAGTTGATGATTCTTTGAACCCAATAGTCAGCAATTGCATTCATCACTATTTCATCTAATTAGGTTTGGCACAACATTCTAGCCTGTGGTGCTTTTCTTATTTTTGGGCTCTGTTATCCAACTATCCCTCCCAGTATTATGTCATTTGAAAATAGGACAAATGTCCTCCTGGACTCTGAGGCAGCATTAATTGACTTTCCCTCTGCCTTTTGTTCTAGCTGGAGAGCATAGACATATCCCTCTGTACAGATGGACAAGCAATTCTAGGACCAAATTCTACCTAGGATTTTAAAAGAGTATTAAAAGAAGTTGGGTCTAATAAAAAATAAAAACATGCAGTGTTCGCCTGCAATTCTTACATCAAAGTCTGTCACAGCACAATATAATATGTGAGGTCCTTGAAGAAGATACTTGTTACTGTTCTAAAATTCTCCTTTATACAACTATATAACTGCTTATGTAGAAAAGAAACAAACAAACATTTACAAGGTCAATCTGGAGCCCAAAGAAGTATGAGAGAGCAGAGAATACGAACTTAAGGTCAATTATAAGCTAGAGAGCATAAGGCATGGTAAGGGCCATAGGATGAAGAAGAGCCTTGGCTTCATGCCATAGAAGGATTGGTGGAATAAAATGGATATTATAACCCAGAAAAGAAAGGACTCAGAAAGGGGCTAATACCTGTATTCAAGAATTTGAAGGGCCATCATGTAGGAAGGGTTAGACTTGTTATGTTTGACCACAGAAACTAGGTCAGCCTCCATTAGAGCTCTTCAAATTGAGGATGGATGACCGCTTATCATAGTAATCCTTTTGGAGTATGAGTTGGACTTGAATAAGGATCTAATCTAGAGCCCTTCTAGGGCAGGTAAGTGGAGCCATAGTGCACCCAGCCCCAGACCTGGAGTCAAGAAGACTCATCTTCCTAAGTTCAAATACAGCTTCAGACTCTTACTGGCTGTGTGACCCTGGACAAGGCACTTAACCCTGTTTACTTCATTTTCCTTGTCTTTAAAATGAGCTGGAGAAGGAAATGGCAAACCACTCCAAGTATCTTTGCCAAGAACACTTCAGAAGGGCCATAAAAAGTCAAACACAACTGAAAACAAAGGATCCTTTCCAATTCTAAAAGGCCAACATGCTCTAAGCACCTCATTTTATAGATGAAACTAAACCCTCAAAACATTAATTGACTTGCTTAAGGTCACACAATTATTCAGTCAGATTTGGCACTCAGTTCCACTGACTCTAAATTTGTGTCCTTGTAATGACTTCCCATTTGTGCTACTTTTTCCCTCTGAGGACAAGGACAAAAATGTTGCTTTTTCCACAGGATAACCTTTCACATACCTGAAAATAATCACATAGACCCTTTCTGAGCAAGTTCTCCACCCCCATCCTAATAGTCTCTGAAGAATCCTGATACCACTACTAACTAGTTGTGTCAACTAGTTAGAGACTAGTTAGGCCAGGGGTTCTTCACCTTCTTTACTTTATGGACCCCTCTGGCACAAGGCTTCTTAAATTTTTTTCCCCTTGTGACCCTCTTTTGTGATTCATTTGTTGGTGTTATATGGCCTAGGGCAAGATCAGTACAAAGTGTGCCTGCTTTGTGTTCAGAACCAAGGCTGCTTCAAAGTTGCCCAGTGCAACAGAGGCAAGTGCTGCCAGAAACACCTCAGATTCATTACACGTTTGATTTTTAACTAATTTTTGGTCATTGCACATTCAGAAACCTTTCACAGATTTTACAAAAATTTACAAATTGTTCCCAACCCCATGTGGTCACAACCCACAGTTTGCCAGTGTAACAGAGTGTCAAACCCTAGGGATCCCTTCTCAGAAGAATGTTTTTAAATGCATAAAATAAAATGCATAAGATTATGAAAGAAGCCAATGATTTTGAAATACAGTCACGGAAATGTTTAAAAGAAGTTCACTGATCCCAAGTTAAGAACCTTTGAGTTAGAGGAACTCTAGAGTTCATTAATTCGCCATGTCATTGGTTTTATATTTTCTATTAGATTTGCTCTCAATAAAGCCATGAGTTAGCTTATGAGTCTCTTGTATGTTCTCCATAACTCTGCCACATCAGAATGTGATGCTTTTCCTCGGATTCTTTCTCATGCCTGATTTTTCCATTTCGTTAGCCACTCAACAAATGTTTGCTGAATGAATAAATCAACAAATAAATGTGTACCTGCGGAGAGGCAGCTGAAGGGTGGTAGGATGAATGCTGAATTTGGAATTACTCATCCTGGGTTTGGGGTGACAACAGGCAAGCCTCTGAAATTCATTGACACTGTCTGTGTGAACCTTGGGTGAGTCATTTAATATCCTTGGGTCAAAGTTTCCTTATCTGTAAAATGAGGGGGTTGAACTAAATGGCTCCCACTGATCCTTCCACATCTACGATCTGTATAATCCTTGGGCCTCCATTTTCTCATCGACAGGATCCAATGGCTAGATTAGTTTATCTCTGAGGATCTTTCTTGCTCTAAATTTTAGGATCCTAGGAGGTAGATGGATTATAATTTCTGTAGTAGGTCCAAATCTTACCATGTTCAATAAGTAACAACAAATCAGTTAAATTTAGTGACCAATTGATTATGAAAATTTGGTTCGTTTCTAGTTCAGTTTTAGCATTAATGATACCAAGATGGGAAAAAAAGAAAAGTTGATATTTTAATAATAACTCATCCCATATTCCTACTCCATCTTCTTGACAACCTCACCAACAGCCTTGCCTCTTGGACTAGAAACCACATCCTGGAGGTTTTAACCTGCTCATCTCTGGAATATGCATTTTGGACTCCTGCTGGCTCACTATTTCAGGCAGACCCAAGGGCTGTGCTGGAACCCTTTCAGTGTGAACATCTATACCTCAGAAACTGGCAAATGCTCCAAATCAGGGAATGTTTTGTTGTTTGTCTAGGCTAAGGAAAGTGATAGAGAAAGTGTTAGTGATTTCAACTGAATTTAAAAAGTGTGTAATAAGTAAATTTTTATTCTGGAAAACTTGTTGTTAAACATTTACTAGAAAATTCCTAGAAGACCCTTTATCCTTGCCCATCTTCCAGACAACAATCTTGCTTCCCATGCTCCTGCCCTCTCCACCTGACTCTTCCAGTTCCAAAACCATGATCAAATCAACTCTGCCATTGTTCTTGGAAAGAGTTTGTCAATCTACTTCTTTATTGGCCTCCCTCCCAGTAACTTTCCTGACCAAAGCTCTCTACACTGGCCACAAGTCTCCCATGGGTGCTATCTATCTCTGTTAGCCCTTGAGATTAGGAACTGTCTTTCCTTTGATTTGTATTTAAATTTCTTGGTGGCTCCTGGACCCCCCTAGCTTTAGAGTGATTATCGATAGTAACTGTTGCTGTTTCCCATCCAGCCGGATGTCTTTGTTTTTCTTGACCTCTTCAAAGGGGCCATGCCCTGGCTACTTCTTAAACAGGCCTATTCAATGAATGGGTGTTGCCTTATCCTAAGTGAGTACCTGCAAAGACCTTGGCCTAAAGGCCCCAAGGTCTCCCAGTGCATCCTGGGCTATCGCCAGTCATCCTGATGAATATCAGGTCACTAGATTCAGATGGCTCTGGAGGAGAAGTGAGGCTGGTGACCTACACATCCCTCCCTCACTCAAAACAAAGTCAAGTGCAAGTCCTGTCATCATTTCTCTGATGGCATGGTCTTCTTCGACAACATAGGGCAAACACGATTTAAATCTTTTGGCACATAAAGCTTAATAATTTTTCCCAATCATTCATATTCACATAGTGCTTTAAAATCTGCAAAGCACTTTACAAACACTATGGCTTTTGAGACTATAAACATGTCAGTTTGGCACATGAAGAAACTGAGGCAGATAGGGAATAAGGGACTAGCCCCAGGTCACAAGGTTAGTGAGTGTCTCAGATTGGATTTGAACCTAGACCTTCCTGACTGCAGGTTCAGCATCCTATCCAGTATGCCATGCTGCCAAAATATTATGGCTTTAAGGATGAATTTGGGTTGCTGTCTCTTGCAGCAAATTCAATCAGTTGTGAACCTTAAGGTATAATCATATCTGCCACACAGTTATAACCTAAAATTCCTCTGGCTTCTGATTATCATGACTAAGGGTCGCTTAGCTTGGTAAAAAGAATTAAACCTGACACCTTGAAATGGAAAAGGAGAGAACTCTTAAGGGCTGGGGAAAGGGAAAAAGTTTGATTTACTAAATAAAAGTAGGAATAAGAATAATTATTCTATTCACAATATCCTTGGAAAAGAAAGTAGAGATGATAGAGCATAGGGCCTGGAGTCAGGAAGATCCAAGTTCAAATCCTACCTCTGACACTGACTAGCTGTGTGACCCTGGGCAAATCACTTAACCTCTATCTGCCTCAGTTTCCTCATCTGTAAAATGGGGATAATAATATGCCTACTACAGGGCTGTTGTGAAGATCAACTGAGGTAATATTTGTAAAACTCTCAACACAGTACCTGGCACATAATAGGTGTTTAATAAATGTTTATTTCCTTCCTATGACTGAAGAAAGAAAGAGGAAACATTATCTAGTCTAGAATTTTGATTTTGTCCTGACGAAGAGACAGGGGTGTTTTCTGTGGTTATTTGGAGATTAGAATAGCTTTTGTGGATCTGTTTCTAATCCTAACCCTAATTCCATTTCTAACCCTAGGTACTCCACCTGAAATGATGACAAATTTAGTATGTTTTGACTGACTGATAAGGCCGTGTTTGAAGGTAATCTATTTCATCCGAGTTAACTGGTGCTGTTACAGGGGTGGGGAACTTGTGGCCTTGAGGCCACATATGGCCCTCTAGGACCTCAAAGAGCCATTTTGTGTAGCCTCGAGGTTGCAGGTTCCCCCACCCAGGAGAAGTTCTGGGAAATCAAATCACAGAGGGAACACACAGTGAAAGAACGATGAGTATAGACAGACAGATAAAGAATTCAGAGACAAAAACTCTCATTTCTGACTCCGTGCCTTATTTCTTCTTTTTTCTTTATTTATGTGGCTCAAAGATGACCTCCCTGCAGCTTCTGACCATTGGTCTTGGTCCTGTCCTTCAGGGACAAGAGGGATGTGTCTCATCAAATTAGTTTGGCGTAGAAGTAAGCACTAGGTTGTGGAAGCCCTGGATGCACCACTGTCCTGTTGCATACTTACTACCCTAGCCTGTTGTTTTAACTGCAAGGGTAATAACTTATGGGGTTTTCCCCTCGTGGAATGAGAGCAGCAATATAATAATAAGCTTAGAGTGAAAAACAGAACAAATGTACGGCTCCTCAATGTGACTCAACCAATTTCCTTCCTTCTTTCCTTTCTTTTTTCTTTCCTTCCTTCTTTCTTTTCTTCTTTTCTCTTCCTTCCCTCCTTACTTAGTTTCTTTCCTTTTTTCTTTATCTTTCCTTCCCTCCTTCCTTATTTCCTTCCCTCCTTCCTTCCTTTTTCTTTCCTTCCTTCCTATTTCTTCCTTCATTACTTCTTTATTTTTTGTTTCATTCTTTCTTCCTTCTTTCCTTCCTTTCTTTTTTCCTTTCTTTCTCTCTTGGCTCTGTAGATTCCCTGTATCTTTTCTCTCTTATAAATTAGCCTTGTCCAGGTACCATCATTTTCATTGCCTCCCAAATCCCATTTTGGCAGAGGAGGTGAAATAGTGTGGGCAGCTGGAAGAAGAGTAATTATACTGTTCAAAATGAACTAGCAAGACTGGGAAATTAAATTGTACCGGGCTTTCTCTCCCCCTTCCAGTCTTGAGGGGTTAGTTGAATGGATGCTGGCAAAGCATGGGAGGCATAACTCAGAGCACAGCTGTCAGGTTTGGAGGCAGAGCCGGATGGCTGCAGAGACAGCATCCAAGCAGATGCCTACAAGGAAACTCAAATAGGATAACAACTTGGAAGGAAAGCGACTCAGAGCGCAGTTCCCATGTCCACTAATTAAAAGGCAGGCTCTTCATTCTGGTTGACAAGATTTAAAGGGACAACAGCATCTTTTCCATTCTGTTTCCAGCCACAGAATGCAACCTTGCACATCTAGACCTCTTTTTTCATAGTATTTATTAAATGCCGCAATTGAGAGTATCCTTGGAGTGAGTTCATATAACATGACCATGTTAGAGATGAGGAAAATGAAGTCCAGGCTGCACAAATTGCAAGAGGACCTGGGACTAGCATTTGATATCCTGAATCCCAATTCTGTTCATTTTATACTCCAGTCAGAAATAAGAAGGGCCTTTTTCCCAGTCCAGTGTCATGAAGAAGGAAGGAACAGAAGGAAGGGAGGAAGGAAAGAAGGGAGGCAGGAAGGAATGGAGAGACGGAAGGAATGGAGAGACGGAAGGATGGTGGGAGGGAGGAAGGGAAAGAGGGAGGAAAGAAGAGAGAGATGGAGGAAGGAAGGAGGGGAGGGAGCAAGGAAAGAAGGAAGGAGGAAGGAAAGAATGAGGGAGGGAGAAATGAAGGAAGGAGGAAGGGAGGGAGAGAGGAAGGAAAAAATGACTAGGATGTAATTTTTGGTTAATATATGATACAATTTGCACATTACGCTTCTTTTATCCTTGGGACAGCTTGTGTGTAACTTCTGGGTTCCCCTTTGCAATCTTCATTCTTCCTTTTGCAACTTTATACTGGCTACTTAAAAGTTACTATACTGAATAGTTTGTTTTTGTTTTTTTGGTTTTTTTTTTAGCAGAAATTTAAGTTTAATAGGAGAAAATCTTTTTTAAGGGTAAAAAAACTCTAACTGGAACAAGCTGCCTTGGAAAGTCAAGAGTAATGACCCTCATTAGGGATGGCCAAGCTGAGGAAGTTCAGGGGGGATTTACCTATGGATGTGAGCTAGTCTAAAAGGCTATACTAAAAAAAATAAAAATGAACACCCCCTCTCCACACCAGGCAACCCTTCACTATCTCCTCTCCTAGGTCGTATGAGGCTGAGCTCCTGAACTTAGACCCCAGCTGTCCAAGATTGAGCCTTGACACAGAATAATGGTTCCTTAGTCGTGGGTTCCTGTATGGAGGCCAAAGCCATTGTTTTCATCTGGCCCTGAGCCTGTGACCAAGAAAATGCTTCCTTGGGGCTCCCAATGTCCACTGGCTTCTGTTCTCCATTTAGAGAGCCCTTCCTATGTCCCCAGCTGGAGAAGTTTTCAGCGCCCACTACAGGAAATGCAAAAGCTATGAGTATGAGGTCCCAGAAATGAGAGGTGCAGGAGATGGGGAACTTTAATGACAGCAAGAGTTGGCTTCTCCCGAGGTAAGGCAGATTTCCAAAGGGTTTTTTCTTGGGCTGTGGTCCAGTGCATGCTCTGGTACTCCTTTTTGGAAATCCTTTCCTAGGCACCGAGGAAGGTCCTCTTTTGGGCTGTGTGGGTATATGGGTGCCAGCGCCACTCCACATCTGCTGTGGCTTCGTGCTCTAGCGTGCCTAGGCGGATCATGTACAATTTCATCTCAAATCTGGGCCCAACTTCTGTCAGCTCCACTGTGTTGTGATCTGGCTTCCGGTACACATGATGCCGAAAAGAAATGTAGTCATCCTGGTTAGCAAAGGTAATGACTCGGCGGCTATCATCCTTGGGTACTGGGAAAAGGTATCGGAGGATATTTGAGACTCGCTGTCCAAGGTGGGAAGAGAAACCATGAAAGATGAGGTGGGGAAGAGCCTCTGAAGCTGTACCAAGGTCAGGAATGTCATGCCGCATCACCACATTACACAGTGTGAAATACGCGGTAGGCCCAAAGGGCAAGTGGCTCACAAGGAGGCCAGCTGGTGTCCCTCGGCGCTCATGCACCAGCAGCAGATCTGTGACTCCATTGGCTTTACAAGCACGGACAAGAGCAGCCATTTCATGTCGACCCCGGTTCATTCTGGTAGCCCCAGGGAATATCAGCTTCAGCTCCTTGACAAACATCTTGAGCCGAGAGCTGGGGTCTCGGGATGTGGTGATCACGACTCTGGGGTTTTCTACACCTGCCCGTCGGTATTCGTCATCTTGGTGACTCCAGACACCTTCCCCTCCAGCGCCATCAAACTCCAATGCCCTGTGGAGAGTCTGGGCTTCCCTTCGCAGCTCGGTCGGGATCGGCTGATCGTCTTCGAGGGCTTTCTGGAGCCTCACTTTCTTCTCCTGCAGAAGATGCTGCTTCTTCTCCTGGCCTCTGCGGTACAAGTACTCCCGGCGCAGGCGGACCTCGCGTCTTAGCATGCCTGCAGGCGACCTCAGCTTCCTGTGCTGCGAGAATCTCCTCGTGCGGGGACCCTTTTTTTAACACATTAAAATAGCTTATTTCCGTTTCCAGTCTGTAAGTCTTAAAACAAAAGTAACATCAACATCAATGCCCGTTCGCAATACAAAAAACAAACATAAAAAAGACAATTTGCTAAATAAGTTATTTGGTGCTAAGAGTATCAAAGTGCAAAACATTCACCTTCTTTTCAGACCTCTGTCCCAGGTGTGACTCCTAGACGCTACGAAAGGGCCGGGCGGGGGAAGCGGTGAGGCGCCGCTCCCTTCCGGCCTCCGGCGCATGCGCGCAGTCCCCGGAAGGCCTGTCACCCGCTTACGGGGCCTGAGAAGGCTCAGGCATGGCGGCCGCGGCCGAGGGCGTCCCTGCAGCCCAGCGAGAGGGGCCGGGACGAGACGATGCCGCGGTGGAGACGGCCGAGGAGGCCGCGGAGCCCGAGGAGGCCGCGGAGCCCGCGGAGCCCGACGTCACGGGGCTGTGCAAGGGCATGTTCTCCAAAATGGCCACGTACCTGACGGGCCAGCCGACTGCCACCAGTGAAGACTGAACTTCTGGAAAATACGAACAAACTGACTAGCTTGAAGTATCTAGAAATGAAGATATTGCAGTAAGCATAAGTGGAAACTTAAAGGATTTAAACCAGAAACCTGCAGCACTTCAGCCTTATCTGGACCAGATCACTTTAATTGAGGAGCAAGTAGCAGCTCTTGAGCAGGCAGCTTACAAATTGGACGCACATTCGAAGAAACTAGAAGCAAAGCACAAGAACTTAGAAAGACGATGAAAGACCTCTTTCTTAGCACAAAGACTTTGCAAGAATGTTTTCTAAGAGCTGAAATAAGCGGGACGGAACTTATCACGGTGCTTCAGTTCCTAAAAGGAAGCTGTGCTGCCGGTCCAAGGAGAACCCCAGCCCCCACCCCCGGTTGGGTGTGTAACTGGCCACCCCCGATGTTTTCCTAAACCTGGACCCCCTGGAACCCCATTTTATCGTGTGCTTCGTCGTGTGCCCTGGACCAAGGCTCAGAAATCAGGATCAACCCCGTCTAGAGCAGACACAGATGAGCGGCTCTCGTCTGCGTGTCTCCTCCCTTCTTCCCTCTTCCCTCCGCCCCCACCCCCTTCGTAATCTGTTCTTGATCTTAAATAATAAATGCCAACCCATGGAAAAAAAAATATTCAGTATAGTAAGTTTTAAGTAGCCAGTATAAAGTTGCAGGTGAACAGGGGAACCAGAACAAGACACAGTTTTTAACAAAAAGAGAAAGGAAGGAAGGAAGGAAGGAAGGAAGGAAGGAGAGCTGACACCAAATCTTTTTTATTCATGACCTCTACTTATCATTCACCAGATAAATCATCTAGAGAGAAAGATAGAAACATATAAATTATAGGAGAAAGGATGGGACAAGGTAACCTACATACTTAATTTTCTGTGCCAACTCGTTGGCACAGCCTCTGTAGGGTGGGGGCTGTGTCTTATTCAGCACTTTGTACATAGCTCCTTCTGCATGGTTATCTATAAATATTTGTTGAATAAATATGTTAATATGAGAATCAGCATGTTGTGGGTCATTAGGTGGCACAGTAGGGTAGGGTGCTGGGCCTGGAGTCAGGAAGACTTGAATTTAAATCTAGTCTTGGACACTTAGAAGCTGTGGGATCCTGGACAAGTCACTTAACACTTTGCCTGTTTCCTCATCTATAAAATGAGCTGGAGAAGGAAATGGTAAACCACTCTAGTATCTTTGCCAGTAAGACCCCAAATAGAGTCACAAAGAGTCAGACACAACCAGAACAACTCAGCAACCACAACTTGTTGTGGAAAGAGTACTTGATTTAAAATCAGAAGGTCCAGGTTCAAAGCCGCGCTTGACCACTTGCTACTAGTATGAATGTGGGCATAGTTACAGAAATTTTATGAACTTTGGTTCCCTCATTTGTTAAAAAAAATGAGTATGAGTGTATTGGCCTAGATATCTAATGCCCTTTCTTGCTCTAAATCTATGATTCTGTTAAAATCACTACAAAATTTTTTCTGACTGTGATCATCAAATAAACTATATCTGTAGAAGAAGCAATCTAAGTAGTTGACCCTAGCTCACAGTTTATTTTTAAGGCTTAATTCCTCTGTCTTTTAGTATATGGGTTCCCCCTAAACCAACCACCCACAACTATATGAACTGTGTGTCTTTTAATAGAAAAAGAAAAACAAAAATTGTCTGATAAAAAGGTACAGCCCTTTCCTCTGGTGAGAACTTCAAAGTGACATGTTTTTGGAGCATTCTTCAACTTTCTTCTTATCAGCTTATATATTTATATGTGTCTTGGTTTTCCTTCTAGAACACTATAAGAGATGGGTACACTTATGAGCAATTCTGAAGTGAATTCTGTAAGAAAGATTTCAACACTAACCATGTGCTTCATGCATGTGGGGGATGAAGGGCAGGGAGTTTCCAATGCATGAAGTCCAGCAGTAGAATGAGCTTCCAGAGAGAAGAGGTTTCTGGGGCATTAAGGACAAAGACTGGGAGAGTTAGGAATGTAGCCTGGAGAGGAAAGAGCTTTATAGATTGCCCATTCAACTACTTAGAGACAGTGGATGTACTATCTGAAAAAATGGGGGGGCAAACTGGACCATGAAGAATAAATTGTCATCACAGAGAACTTAGAATCAGGATTCCAAGTCTAATCTAAGTGAATTCTAATCACTATGTGGGGTCTCAACCTAGAAAGGCCCTTAGATCATGTAGTCTATCTTCCAATCTACTTCAGATATAAGGAAACTGGATCTAAAAGAAATCAAGTGATCTGTCCAAGGTCACACAGGCAGTTAGGAGGAGGACCAGGAGCTGAGTCTACATTCTCCAACAATACAACCAATGAACTTGTCACCCACTGGACCACAGCTCACTCTGTCAAATAGTGCCCCCATTTTACTTTGAACAAGGCATATAGCTTTTACTATCACAGACAGTTCCACACTTCTTTCTCTGCAAAGTGGTGAGAAATATGCTTAGCAATAACCAGCTTCCCTGCAACAGTGAGAATATTTTGAAAGCTTTGGATGGAACAAAATTAAAACAAGGTGATAGGTGTTATCAATGCTTACTGATTCAGACAGGAACTAATTCCACAATTATGTTGTCACCATTAGAACAGGAATCTTTATGGGTGAACTAACCAACCATGGCGTGGGGTAGGATGGTGAATATTTGTAGGCGCCCTACAGAAGGCGTCTTTGCTCTGTGTTACTATCAGATGGTCCTTCTAGCTCCATCCAGGGCTGGTAGGATTTGCCCAAGATCCAGTTTCCCAAGATGGGAACTTCCAATCCCACATCTTGTAAGAAGATGCTGCACTCTATCATACTGGAGCTCTAAAAACACACATTTTCAAGTCCTCAAGCCCCAACACAAAAGGAGCTGGATAGTAGGGGGTAGTCAAATCACTTTTCAGGAGTGCATGGAACTGGTTCCTGGCACTCCCAGCATGAGTGGGACTTTCAGCTACAACAATCAAGTTGTTTATTCTCTTGGTGCTACAAGCAACTGAATCTCTTTGAAAGTCATGCCAGTGTAATCAAGATAAGAAATCCTGATACGGGAATGGATGTTGAATTGTATCAAGGTAATCTGGATACTTGGAAGGCAGCAGTACCCTTTGTATTAGATATTACTGAGAAGTAATTGTTTTGTTTCATTCTTTCTATAGTAACAAACACAAAGAGATTTTCCTAAATACAGAAAGAGATAAAGCATGTTTACCATAGCTATAACTAGGAATTTTTGTTCCCAGCGCATACAAACTCAAGGCAAGCAGCAAGGATTGCATCCTCAACTGATGGTGCAAATGGGCTGGTACTGGAAGGTTCAGCCTACCATGTGGTAAACTCCCTATTTTAACTAATTATTCTAGCTAACTTGCTGCTGAGCTCTGTTGTTTTTATACTGCTGAAATACAAGTATCAACAGCACCTTCTAAATTCAGTGTCCTGGGGAAAAAGGCCCAGTCACCAAACCCTAGTTCTGGTTCTGAAATTTATTTTCCCTTTTCGTGCCCTCAGCTCCCACACTGTTGAGAGAAATTCTGATATAGTTTCAGGATATCCATTTGTGTCCCCTTTCTCTTTACAGACTCACCATTCACCCTACCCCAATATCAGTGGGGAGGTACACACTTTGTACCTCTGAAATATTTGCTGCTTCCTTCAGAAGGGTGCCCAGACAGACATGCCTCCCCCTTGATTATTTCAGCTTTCCCTTTTCTTTGACAGGTGTGTACAATCCATAGCAGTAATTAGAGCCCAACACATTGTAAACCTAGAGCAATGTAATCTATGGAAACTACACTGACATTAAAGGCTTCTTATCTCTAGAAAGGACTTCATGAAAGAAAGGAACCTGGGTTTCCCTTCTCCTTAGGAAAGAAGGCAATGAATATAATCTCAAAGTCAATCAAATACTGAACACTAGAGGGAGCATTCACATGAGGAAAATTGGAAAGACTGAGAAGAGCCATCATTTGTAAAATGATCATTGCCAGACAATATTTTTGATCGTCACCTTAAAGAATGCTCTTTTTCTAAGATGAAATCATTCATATAATAATGCAAATTGCATATTATGCATGGCTCTATGCTGATGAGCATAAAAGTATATTTCCCCATTTCCCTAAGGATATTAATGGGGCTGGAGAGGCTGACCAAGATGAACAAATTGGATAGGTATCTGTAAATGAGAGAGCACACATAGAGTTCAATCATATGACTCTAGTAAATTTCCCAGGACAGATAAGACAAACAGCCTAGGGCAGCCTTCTAAACAAATGTGGCAAACCTAGCAACACATGGGTTTTTTAACAGCCCATCCTTCCTCCACAAGGTACCTGTAATGAATGCAGGGCATCCTCTCCGTTCATCTAGCATAAATGGATATACATTGAAGGGTGTTCTGTAGGGACTTTTGTGTCTGTATCATCTGGTCACTGTCATGCAGAAGAAAGATTAGACTTGTTCTTCTTGGCCTTAGAGGCCAGAACCAGGTAACAGTTTGAGAGAGACAGATTTAGAAAGAGATTTAAGGAAAAATATCTTAACAATGAGAGCAATTCAAAAGTAAATAGGATGCCTTGGGAAGGAATGAAACAAGCACTTATTGAGCACCTATTATATGCTGAGAGCTTTTACCAATATCTCATTTATTTCTCACATCAACCCTGTAAGGTAAGTACTACTATTATCCTCCTTTTATATTTGAGGAAACTGAGGCAGACAGAGGTTAAATGACTTACTCAGGGGTCACCCAGCTAGGAAATGCTTGAGGCTAGATTTGAATTTAGGTATTCTTAACTCTAGGCCCCCACACTCTATCCTGTGTGTTGAGGTAGTAAGTTCCCTCTCCCAAGAAGTCTTCAAGCAGAGAGGGTATTTTTCAGTTATACTATAAAGGAGATATTTCTTCATAGCCTATGATATTCCCTCCAAGTCTGAGAAGTTGTGCAATCCATGACTTCATCCCATATATGATTATATTTCAGCGGTTCCTAACCCATAGATGTACAACTCCTGAAAGACTCTAAAGTTATTGCAAGGGAATCTGTGAATCAGTATAGATGTTAAACACTGCCATCTTTATATTTATTTAGCTACAACGAAATACCCAGTGTGAATAATGGGCTTTATGTCATCATTTTAATATGGATTTTACACTCAATTATGCTTTACTTTAAAATGCATGACTTCATTAAAACCACAGCAATATTATATTTTCTTTAAATAGGACACATAATTGAGAGAAAGATTAAAGAAATACAAACAACTGGGTACAATGATTACCATTTTATCGAAGGTCCATTTGGGTACCTTAACTATTTCACTATTGCGAACAACCCCTTAAGCTCCTCTTACTCCTCCTCTCTCCATCCCAGGTTGAATAGACTTAATTCCATTATAACCTCTCTCCTCATGTGTGTGATTTTTCAGAGCTGCTCTGTAGTTCAGAAATCACTAGCCAGTTTTATGCTCAGAGTCCTTGCAAATGGTTTTCATTTACTCTATTTTAAGAGTTGACCTTGCCACCCTCCGTCTTCTCAGGTCTCACCACCTACCCAATGAAACTTTTCATGCTTATGCCTGGCTTGGTTTTTTTCCCCATTGCTTCTTTCAAAGTTCTAGACTGAATGTTACTATGAATACTTTCTGCTCATTCCAAGAAAGAGTGGAATTCCTACATCTTTTCTTTTATAAACAGAAGAAAGGAAAAGGTCATAAACAAACTGGATCATGGGGTTTTGGTCTAAATCCTGCCTAGGCTACTTATTATCTGTGTGACTAAGTCACTGATCACTCTGAGCCTGTTTTTTTTTATCTGTAAATTATTTTTTATATTGGACCCATAAAAGTGATTATTGGACCCAATAAGTGATAGCAAACTCAAATAGGAGGGCAGGCCACTAAACTACACAAAAGGATCCTTGCAGGCTTCGTATTGACAGTTTAAAAATGTAATGTTATGTTGTATTTTTAATTTATTTTGTTAAATATTTCCCAGTTACCTACATTTTAATCTGGTTTAGCTGCACAGTGTTGTAACACCTCTGTATGACATCTAAATTTTTTTTCCAGCTCTAAACCCTATGACCTTATGATCCTAAGACCTGTGTTTGTCAATGTAACTCTCCTTTGACTATTTCCCAACAAAAGACAGGTTTGGCAGCCTGCTTGATCAGATGTTTTTGTTCTTTAGCCTCTTGCATTTTGTTGTTATAGTTTAAAATATCCCTAATCTTATACTTATTTATTTATTTATTTAATTAACTTTTTACATTCATTTTCACAAATTTTTGGGTTCCAAATTTTCTCCCCTTTTATCCCCTCCCCCCACCCCAATACACCAAGCAATCTAATTTTCCCTATCTCCAATCTGCCCTCTCTTCTGTCATCCCTCCCTTCTCTTGTCTCCATCTTCTCTTTTCTCCTGTAGGGCCAGATGACTTTCTATTCCTCATTAACTGTATGTCTTCTTTCCTAGTTACAACAACAATACTAAACAGTTGTTCCTAAAACTTTGAGTTCCAAATTCTCCCCATCCCTCCCTCCCCACCCATTCCCTTTGGGACGGCAGGCAACTCAATATAGGCCCTATCTGTGTAGTTTTGCAAATGACCTCCCTGATAGTCGTGTTGTGTAAGACTAACTGAATTACCAACCCTCCTAACCTGCCCCTCGTTGTTTCTCTTCTGTCTTTTGATCCTGTCCCTCCCCAAGTGTTGACTACAAATTGCTCCCTCCTCCCTTTGCCCTCCCTTCCATCATCCCCCCCCTTGCAATATCTCCTTCTCCCCCCCTTTCTTATACTGTAAGATAGGTTTTCATACCAAAATGAGTGTGCATTTCACTCCTTCGTTTAGTCAAATGTGATGAGGGTAAACTTCTTGTTTTTTTTTTTCTTTCTCAGCTCTCCTCTTTTTCCCTCCACTAAAAAAATCTCCTACTTGCCTCTTAAATGACATATAGTTACCCCCTCTTTCCTCCCACTACATTTCTCTCTCACCATTTACCTTAATTTCTTTTAAGGTATGGTCCCATCCTATTCAGTTCACTCTATGCTCTCTATCTCTGTATGTGTGTGCATGTGTGTATGTGTGCGCATGCGTGTACATGTGTATGTGTGGTCCCACTAACTACCCAGATACTGAAAAGTTTTAAGAGTTAGAAATATTGTCTTTCCCTGTATGAATGTATACAGTTCACTTCTGGTAAGTCCCTTAATACTTCTCTTTGCTGTTTCCTTTTTCATGCTTCTTCTCATTCTTGTGTTTGAAAGTCAAATTTTCTTTTCAGCTCTGGTCTTTTCATCAAGAATGATTGAAAGTCTTCTGTTTCATTGAAAGACCATATTTTCCCTTGAAGTATTATACTCAGTTTAGCTGGGTAGGTGATTCTTGGTTTGAGTCCTAGTTCCTTTGCCTTCTGGAATATCCTATTCCACGCCCTTCGATCCCTTAATGTAGAAGCTGCTAGATCTTGAGTTATCCTGATTGTATTTCCACAGTACTGGAATTGTTTCTTTCTAGCTGCTTGCAAGATTTTTTCCTTGAGCTGGGAGTTCTGGAATTTGGTCACAATGTTCCTAGGAGTTTCTCTTTTTGGATCTCTTTCAGGTGGTGATCGATGGATTCTTTCAATACTTATTTTGCCCTCTGGTTGTAGAATGTCAGGGCAGTTTTCCTTGATAATTTCATGGAAGATGATGTCTAGGCTCTTTTTTTGATCATGACTTTCAGGTAGACCCATAATTTTTAAATTGTCTCTCCTGGATCTATTTTCCAGGTCAGTTGTTTTTTCCCATGAGATATTTCACATTCTCTTCCATTTTTTCGTTCTTTTGGTTTTGTTTAGTGATTTCTTGGTTTCTCGTAAAGTCATTAGACTCCATGTGCTCCATTCTAATTTTGAGAGAACTATTAAATTCAGTGAGCTTTTGAGCCTCTTTTTCCATTTGGCTCATTCTGCTTTTGAAAGCATTCTTCTCCTCATTGGCTTTTTGAACCTCTTTTGCCAATTGAGTGAGCCTATTTTTCAAGGTGTTAATTTCCTCAGCATTTTTTTGGTTCTCCTTTACCAAGGTATTGACCCGTTTTTCATACTTTTCTTGCATCTCTGTCATTTCTCTTCCCAGTTTTTCCTCCACCTGTCTAACTTGCTTTTCAAAATCCTTTTTGAGCTCTTCCAGGGCCTGAGCCCACCCACCACCCCCCCTGGGGGGTCTGGGGTACTGAGGCCCCGCCCTCCACGTCTTTCCCTGATGGCAAGAATATGTCCTCATCTTCGTCAGATCCGAAGGTCGGGATCATTTGCATTTGTTGGAAAAAACTCTCTATAGTCTTATTTTTCTTCCCTTTTCTAGGCATTTTCCCAGCCAGTTACTTGACTTCTGAGATTCCTGTCCACTTCTGCCTAGATCCGCCCAGCTAGTGCTTGGGGTCTGAGATTCAAATGGGCTTTCCGCGGCAAGCGGCTGCTATTCAATGGGAGCTTTAGTTCTGGTGCTGGGGTGGGGGCAGGGCCACCTCCCAGGCTCAGCTCCCTCAGGGGCTTTATGCAGAGATTTTCAGGAACGGAGTGGGTGGGGGCGGGGTGGGGGGCCCGCCTCCTAGGCTCAGTTCCCTCGGGGGCTTTATGCAGAGGCCTTCAGTAATAGAGCGGGGTGGGGGCAGGGCCATCTCCCAGGCTCAGCTCCGTCAGGTTTTATGCAGAAACCTTCCGTAATGAAGATCCTGCCTGCTGCTGGGGGATTCCTGAGTCCTGGGCCACTGCCGCCTCAACCGCCACCCATGCCTCTGCCTCCGCTGCTTCCTGCCCCTGTCTCTGCCGCTGCCGCTTCCTCGGAGACACCCTGCTCCCCCTCTCGTCCAGCCTAGTCTTCTTTCTCACTGACCTGTAGCTTCTGTGGACGGAGGGACTTTCCCGGCTGCCGGAGCTTCTGTGTCTGAAGCCTGCTCAGGTCAGCTTCTCTGGGGCCGCGGCCAGAGCAGCGTTGGGGTGGGGTCCGCTTTCCGGGGTGCGACGGACCATGGGGACGGGTCTCCAGGGCTCCCTGGAACGGAAATCTCTTCCACTCCGTTTCTGCACACCTTGTATTGACCCAGAAGTTATGGGGGTCTCTTTTTACATTAATTCTATGGGCTTTGGTTTTGGAGCTAGTAAACGTGCGTCCTTCTACTCCGCCATCTTGGCTCCGCCCCCCCCCCCCAATCTTATATAATCCTTAAAGTTACTAGATTAATACGCTTTATATTTTCATTTTATATATTAGGAGATAGAAGCCGAGAGATTAGTACATTACCCAATTTATTACATTCTAGATCTTCTCTGCCTCTGAAATCCTGACCTCTAATGGAGACATCATGGCCTTTTCACAGGGCTTAACATTTTTAAAATCTTAAAAAAGAGTATAGTAAAGATTATTAAACAGATTTGAGGTGATTTCTCTATTTCGTTATTAAATATATATGTGTATAAATATATGCATATGTATAGCATTGAAAAATATTGTGAGATGCTTGATAGATTTAAATAGTGTATTTATATGAGTTTCAATTTACACAAACGAGAATTGAGCATACCTTCTATACCTACATACACACACAGTTGCATATGTACACACATCCACATACACACACATGCACACACATTGACTTTTCTCATCTGTAGAGGAGCAAAGACACCAGTTATAGATTGAAACAGATCCAATCTGTTTGTTCTAAAACCCATTAAACCCAAATATTATGGATAATCCTATTTGCATGTGCATTTTGCCCACCAAGAGCAGAGCAGCACAGGAGGGGACACCTTAGAGATTTCCAGAGGAGGACCTCAGAAATCATTTAGTCTAATTTCTACATTTTATAGATTAGGAAGTTGAAACATGGACAGGGAAAGTACCTATTTGAACTTTGACAAGGTTATAACACCAGGTTTTTTAAATGACTAATTAAATTGTGTGTGTTTGTGTCCTGGGAGTGAGAGTTGATCTAGACCTGTAAGTTCATCAGTTTCATAGGAAACTTCCAATGTAGATATTATTATTCAGCATCCCATCATAGGGGGATGCCTAGACCACAAGACGTTAAGTAATTTGCCCGTGGTCTTACAGCAAGTTTGTGTCAGAGACAAGGCCTGAACTCTGAATCCTCCTGACTCCAAAGTTGCCCTGCTATTCACTGAACCATACTCTCTCTCAGCTGAGGAGGTAACTTTAGAAAAGAGGACTGGCTTATTTTTGCAAGACAATTTGATCATGAAGAAAATTTCTACAAAAATTGTCTTGCATTTTGAGAAATAAAACAGAAATCACAAAGGCTTGACCTATGTGTGTCCTATTTTTCAAGAGAAACCAGGGGAGGGAAGGGAATAACAAGAAGTTGATGTTTTTTAAGAAAAATAGTCAAGAATATAATGTGTTGATATAGTGGAAAAAGCAATAGAGTAGGAGTCAAAGGACTTGGGATCAAACCTGATTTTATCACCTCCTACCTTTGTGACTTGGGACAAGTCTCAGACTGTTTGGCCTCACTCAGTTTCCTCAAATATAAAGAGAAGTTTGCCCCTGATAACATTGAAGATTCTTTCTAACACTGAGGATATAATCCTACACCCTCGAAACAGAGAATCAAAGGCTATAGTGGAAAATGCCAACCGTCAATCTGTCAAATTGGACCAGTATGATCTCAGTATAGAGATAAGGATTACCCTTGATTGTAGGCAGTGGAGTTAAAAGACCTGGGCTGGAATTCCAGTTCTGTCACTTACTAACACCTTGGGCAATTCACTAGACCTCTCTGGGCCTCAGTTTCCTCATCTGTAAAATAAGATTGCACTTTGATATATTATTCTAGGGAATTGTTCTTGAATGGGTGGAATTAGATAGCTTTGGAGGCCAATTCCAATTCTGAGATTCTGTGACCTTATGAGTAGGTAATCTTTAACCACCTTTCCAGTTAGATCATTAACTAAGATTGTTTGTTTGTTTTTCCAGTAGTACACCACGTCGAAAGAAAATATAGCAATGAACATTGACTTTTAATATAATTACTAATTAATCCAGGCTTATTAGATAACTACTGCCATGTGGAAACTGACAGTTTCACAATAGTAGTGATTGGCAGATGGGGCTTGGCCCTAACTATGGAAAAGGAGGTAATCAGGCGGAATATTTCCTTTAGACTCTCAGGCAGACCACATCTCAAGGCTCCATTGAACCCACTAGGATAATCATAGTCTACACAACGTCTAGATAGCGTCTAGGTTCCTTCTAGCTCTAAGGTTCTTTGATTTAAGGAAAACTAAGAACATGAAGAGCAAGAGTGTGCCGCAATCAGCATGATGCAGCGAAAAGAACCGGAAAGTACAAATCCCAAGAGCTGAACGCCAGTCACAGCTCAGGCAGAAACCCACTGTGTGAACCCGGCCAAATCGCTGAACCTCTCTGGGCCTCTGCATCTTCATCTGTAAAAAGAAAAGTAGAATTGGTTGTGTCACCTGGTCAGGTTGGGAAAAGAGATTTCAGGGGTTAGAACCTGTTAAGAGTCTATATATGGTCTTAGGGAGAAGGAGGAGAAGGTGAGGTTGAGTAATAGGTAGTTGTGGGATAAAATGGAGGGCTCAAGCCAAGAGAAAGAGACAAAGAGAGACAGATAGACATATCTAAATAGATTTGTAAAACAGGCATAATTATAAACCCACCTGACAATGTGAGCTCATTACGTTAACAACCTTTTATGCCTCTCTAAGGTACAAACACTGGGAGAGAGCCAGTGCAAATATTGCTATTTTCATTTGGTAGATAAGGAAACTGAGGCTCAGGAAAGTTAAATGACTTGTCCAGGATCATACGGACAGAAAGGGTTGTTCAATCATTTGTTGTTCAGTCATTCAGTGGTGTCCATCTCTCCATGACCTCATGGACACCATAGTCCATGAGGTTTACTTGGCAAAGTAGGGGAGGTAGCCATTTCCTTTTCCAGTGGATCAAGGTAAAAAGAGGTTAAGTGACTTCTCCATGGTCACCCAGCTAGTAAGTGTCTGAGGCTGGATTTGAATTCAAGTCATCCTGACTCCATGCCTAGCACTCTATCCACTGAGCCACCTACATTCATCCATCCATCCATCCATCTATATGTATGTATGTATGTAGTACATATAGGAACACACAAATATATATGCATGTGTATATAATCTCATTTGATCAGTGAGGCACAGACCTCACTGCCACTATTATCCCAGTTTTATGGATGAGGAGACTGAGAAGTTAATTGACTTGACCAGACTTGGACAGTTAAGTAAGCCAAGGTCTTGCTGACCTTGTGGCCAGCGCTCCTTCCAGTACCCTACCTCACTGCCTCAAGCAGCAGTGGGCAGAGGCAGAGAACTAGCAATTAACCACTATTATCTAATTAACTAGCTAACAATTAGCGACTGACTCATTTAAGAAATTCCAAGATGGTCCACCTGACTATTTGAGCTTCTCGCTATGGCAACTGTCATCTGACCCACCCGTTGTCATTTCTCTTAAACCACTGAAGTCTCTTCCAACTCCGAGATCCCATGATTCAGCCAAAGGTTGACATAAACTGGCTGGGCTCGCCCATCTTGGAGTCTCTGAGGTCACTTTTCTTGTACTTGGCCATGTGACTGTTACACTGGCCCCACGACAGCAGTAACCTCAAACTCCAAACTAAGGGATGAAAGACATGTTGTGCTAAAAGCAGGGGGAAGAGGATGGCAGAGGGAAACCAGAATGCAAAAATATTCAACTGAAAGGTAGATCATAGAACTCAAGACAAAAAAAATCAGAGCAAAGTAGCTATGTAGGAACATGGGGCATCATTTTCACGTAGTGAATAAGTCATGCCTCAGTGGACCATTAGGATGGCTCTTTCACTGTGAAACAATTCAGTGCATTGGGAGGAAAACATAAAAGCAGGGGAGGAAAACCAAATGGAACTAATACTACTGAAAGGGGAGAGGATTTTACAAAAAAATATTCAGGGATATCAGAAGAAGAGCAAACTGTAGATAGAATGCTAGGGCTCCTTCACAGTCTGATGAAAGTGGGTTAACCTAAGAAAAATCAACTAAATTAACATTTTAAAACATTTATTAATCACCTCCTATGTAGAAAAATAGAAAACTGAGACGAGACCCACAGAATCAGAGAATGTTAGAACTAGGGTTAGTCCTCAGAGATAATATAGTTCAACCTCTTCATTTTATAGACAAAGATACTCAGGCCTTATGTGTGTAAAGTGCAAAGAACACTGGAACTGGATTTAGGAAGATCTGAGTTCAAATCTTGCCTCTAACACCAGCTGTGTGACCTGGCTCTCTGAGCTTGAGTTTCCTGTTCTGCAAAATCTATAATAATAGCACCTAAATCGCAGGGCTGTTTGTATAAAATGAGATAATGTATGCAAATCTCTTTGCAATCCTTTAAGTGCATTATTAATGTTAGCAATTGACATCATTATCCTTATCATCATTAGTCATCAATATTAGGACTTGGACAAGACTTCCTGACTCTAGGTTTAGGGTTCTTTGCTCAACTTGCAAGGTGCTTCACCTTCATAGATGCTCTTATCAAGAGCTACACTCCCCTGACCACTATATCTTCATGGTCCCATGTCAGCCGGCACACATGACAACTTCCATCACAGTCAGAAGCTTAGGGATGGCAGCATGACAGTGTAATAACATGGTTCACCACTTCCTAAAGGGCAGTCACACGTGGAAGTATTTAATAACATTTGTTACCTACTTTCCAGTGATCAATCATTGACCTTTTTCTTGAGACAAACAGGGACAAATCCCTTGATGCCTTAAAAGCTATTCTTAATAAATCTTCCAGTTCTCTATTCTTCACCATCCTGGTATCCTCAGAACATGAGTTCAATGTGGACTCTTAGAAGAGATGTCCCTACATTTTGAAGAATCTTAGGAATACTGTGACGGAGAACAGGGTGGAAAGAGCCCTTAGGCTAGTAGACCTACAGCTGGAAGGGACAAAAGGGAATATCTAGTCCTTCATTTTACAGATGAGTCCCAAGAGACAAAGTGATTTCCCCCAAGTCACATAGGTAGTGAAATGGGAGAACTGGGATTACAACCTGGGTTTTTTGACTCCAAAGTCATCATTCTTTCCTCTCGTACCTCATTGATATGAGAAGTTCCCTAGAACTAGGTCACCTAATCCTCTGTGAATATTCCTCTTACATTGTCTGCTGTGGACCCAACACCCTTTTTCTTATCCTTAGGGCTCTCAGCCTAGATAGACTGTGCTTGATCTCTCAAGAAAGCACTGTAGTTATGACTCAAATTACATGCTACTCAAGGCCCCTTCTGTCTGCTGCCTCCCATGGCCCCGCTGTGCCTCTGGTTTTCTGACACTCATTTCATACTTTGAGCTTTGGTTTCTGGTTGCACAGCTAAAAGAAAATTGCATTGGGAAGTCTAGCAATGTGCTTCCTCTTGCATTTCAGCCGACCATCCCTGCAGTTCTGCGCCTTTGTAAAATTTCTGCTTAGAGATCGACAGATTTCTCAAGGTGCTTTTTAAGACTTTCTGGTTTATGCTGGCAAATTGTTAATCAGTCCATGACAGCATAAATAAAATTAAAGGGTTTAATTAAAACTAATGAATGAGTGAATGGAGAATACATGGTACATTCTACTTGGAGAGCCTTGGTGCTGTAAATAATTAAAATGTCACAGGGAATGAAATGTTTTAGCAGAAGTGTTGGGGCAGCAAAAACAGAGGCACAATGAACTAACTCTCTCTAAGTTTGCACTCTGCAAGTTGGCTTGATTAGAGCTTTGGCTAATCCATAGTCATCCTTTCCTGAGCTCATTTTCCCAGAGTCAGTACCCTCCCAAGGAAGCTATAGGATACTTTGGGGCTTTCTGAGAGAAAGAAAGTGGCAATACCATTGTACTCTGCCCTATTTCGGCCACATCTGGGGTGTAGTTCAGTTCTGAGAGCCACAGTTTCAATAGAACTTTGAGAAGATGGAGGATATCCAGAGTTGTGTGATGAAAATAGTGAGTAGAATGGGAACCATGCTATATGAGCAGTAGTCAAAGGAACTTGAGATGTTCAACCTGGAGAGAAAACTTAGTAGGGGTCTGGACTCTAGAAAAGAGCTCCAGTTTCCTCAGTTTGACCCCAGGAGCAACAAATAGAAGTTGGGAAGAGCATTTCTAATTCACCACAAAAGCTGTCCAAAAGTAAAATAGGGTCATCCAGGAGATGGTGGATTTTCCATCTCTGGAGATGTTCAAGCAGAGGAGAGATGTCTACTTGTCAAGGATGTAGTCAGGGTATGTTCAGATATGTGTTAAACCAGTTGGCCTCTGAAGCCTTCCAAATCTGAGATTCTGTGATTTGGGGACACTTTTCCATGTAACAAATTAGCCATCCCAGAGAAACCCAATTCCTGAATGCCTATGCTTTACAACAGTATCTTGACATGAAAAACCAGGGTACAGATCCTGACTTTGCCACTTACTACCTATATGGCCTTGTGAATATCACTCAACCTCTCTCTACCTCAATTCCCTCACATGTAAAATGAGGATGTTACACTAGATGAATTTTAAGGTTGTTTCCAATTCTAATCTACAACCCTTTCATCCTATGATACTGTTCTTATCTGTACTTTTTTCCAGGTCCATGCTTCTTTCAAGAATTTTACCACAGATCCTATCACCCTTTATGAAAGTCTCCTTCCTTTTTTTAAACTCTTCGTCTTGCCTTTTTTTCCCTCATGACATATGTTCCTATATTTTAATGACTCTACTTGATTTGCCTCTTGTCTTTAATCTCTTTGTCATGGCTTTCTTAGAATTAGTGATCTTCTTGAAGCCATGATATGTGGAGTAAAACTCGAGGGAAGTAAATAAGTAATGGAAAGGACTACTTAATGAGGCAATGAGTTCTTTCTCCATCATTAGAAGAGTTTCAGCGCAGGCTAGATGAGTATTTATCAGGGATGGTACAGAAGGGATTGTTGGTAGTGGACTACATTACTTCCCAGAGACTCTCCAGTATTCTCTGATTCTTGCTTAAGCAAGGCTGGAGATAGGCAAAACCCTAAAAGAGATCTTGGTAACAGCAGACATCTTCTGTGACACTGTACATATTGCCATGAAAGGGCAACTCACTCAATGTTTCCATCCCATATATGATGACTACTGTATTAGATGCCAATTAGCCATTTTTATCTGTCTTACTTTTCTATTTTAGATTCAGTTATTTTCCTCTGTTCTTCATGTCATTCACATCTTAAAAGCCCAATAAATAACCTTGCACAATAATCTTCTCAACCAAAGTTTTACAGCATTTGTGGGAGTATCAGAAATAAACCTAGGAACTTCACTTTCAAATCCTTCTTACACCCTAATAGTGTTTCTTTCAGATGAATGAATGTTTCTCTGCCATGGTATAATAGATACAGCACTGGCCTTGAGATTACATTCATATTCTGCCTCTTAGACATTATATGTATGACCTTGGGTATACCATTTAACCTCTCAGAGATTCAGTTTCCCCATCTGTAAAATGGGGATAATAATGGTGCAAAGAGCTGTTGTGAAACTCAAATTTTAAGACAATGAGCATAAAGTGCATTTCCAACTTTACAATGCTATATAAATGTCAGTTATTTTATTTCAAAAGAGGAACACCTTTGGGTATGGACAAGACAACCTATTTCAGAGAAATGGTCCATTTGGAGTGACTCCTCAAAACCATCCTATTTTCTGGGAAGTTTGATGATTCTCTAGTTGCCACTGAGAAGACCACCAATGGCAAGTTGCCATTATTCTTTATGAGTGTTAGTCAAACTCACGTACGACTCTTGAGCATGGCCTGTTCCAACAGCCTATTTTATTCCTCTCTCAGGACTAAAAGGTAAAGGCAAGAAAGCAAGAAAAGAGAGAGGGAATCTACAAATAGAACTGAACCTGAAATGAGCCAGGTTAGAGAAAAGGCAAGGGAAGTAGCAAAGGACTCTGAAGAAATTGTCAGCAAAACTGAATCTTTCTGGGCTCCCCTTTCTTTAATATTTAAATATTGTGACAAACCAATTTTGCAATCAATGTGAAGAAACTTCTGAGTACCTTCTGTGTAGCAGGCAATAGACAAGGTGTTAAGGATGCATAACATAGTGTCTAGCACATGATAGGCTCTTAAAATGTTTATTGATTGACAGAGGCATAAACCACTGTTACAATCCTCAAAGGGTTTACAATCTAAGGAGACAGGACTTTTAAGAGGGATTAAAGGCATTAAAGCGACACATATAGAGCATGGCCTACTTAGTGACTTAGGCCATTTATATTCGGAATCACATCACACCTAGATTTGATGAAATGAACTCCAACCTTGAAAACAACCCAAAGGCCAAAAGCTTGTTCTTTAATATCCATGTTTGCTATAGGGAAACATATAAGAAAAATAACATAGCTAAACAGACATACTTGAATTAGTTTCTTTAAACAAATGTTTTTGAAGTCTTTTTTATATCATAATTATTTCCCAATAGACTCTTCTCTCCCCTCCAACCTCCTTTGTAACAAACAAAAAACAGATACGTAAAACCAACCAATGCAGTAGCTGTGTCTGCATATGTCATGTCCAGCGTTTGAAGTCATCTGACTTCTGGAATCAGTATTGATCATTGTATTTGTTCCAAGTTCAGTTGTCTTTTCGTATTGTTTTCAATGACACTATTATGGTGGGTACATCTATTGTTCTCCTGGTTCTACATGTACTACTGTGCATCAGTTCATAAGAGTCTTCCTTCATTTAACTGAATTCATCATGTTTGTCATTTGTTATAGTGCATTATGTCCCATTACATTAATACGTCACAATCTGTCTACCCATTCCACAACTATGGGCACCTACTTTGTGTCCAGTTTTTGCTAAAAAAATGTTCTGAAAAGATTATTTTTACATACAAGAAAACTTCCTGTTGTTGATTTCATGAGGAAATGTACCCAATAGTAAAATTGTTGGGATAATTTATAGGAAGCTTAATAACCTTTTTTTCACATAACTTCAAATTTTTTTTGTTTTTTGTTTTCCAGAAGCAACTCACAACTCCATCAACCATCTTAGTGTGCCTGACATTCCATGGCCTTTCCAACATTGGCTATGTTCATCTTTTATCTTTATCACTTTTTGCTAATCTTATGGATTTGAAGTGAAACCTTGATCATTTTAATTTGCATTTATCTTGTTATTAGTAATATGGGATATTTTCCACATGGTTGCTAATAGTTTGCATTTTGGGGGCAAGTTATCTATCCTAAATTAGTGTTTCAAAAAGGAATAATTTCCTCAAATATATGAACAAAGATATCTACCAAAATTTCCCCAAAGAGCTAGGATAATCCACTGACCTAGAAAAGAACAAAAAAAAGAGTTTCAATAAGTTTGTAGTTGGCAACACCAAATGACACAGTGTGGTCAAGGAAAATGAGGACTGGGTAGTTTATACTAGATTAGGAAATTAGCTGACCTCTAGAGACCTTAAAGACAGTTTTCATAAGGGTGTTGAAGGTAGAAGTTAGATTATTGAATTGTAAATTTCAGAGCCACAACTAGGGAATGGCCACCTGAATTTTATCCCCATATGGGAAATTTAGAGGGTTATGGTAGCATCATCCCATGTTATCTTTCCTCCCCTGCTTGGTCCCACTCCCATTGCAGCAGTGTAGACTACAACCAGGGAACTCTTTCCCTCCTCAGCTTAGGAAATTTATGGGATCCTGGGGGCATAACTCTACCACTAGAAGCCTCAGCCTAAGAGAACCTACCAGCTCCTTACCCTACCAGTTCCTTACCCCTTTTTCTTGTCCCAGATACAAAATTGCTAGCCATGGTTCTGATTTATGGAGAAAAAAATAGAAGCAGTGGGAGGTAAAAAACAGAAGAAGAAGGAGAAAGAGAAGAAGAACAAGAAGAAGAGGAAGTAGGAGAAAGTGGAGGAGGAGGACGGAGAAGAAGGAGGAGGACGGAGAAGAAGGAGGAGGAGAACCATACGCTCTCCTCATACCATTATTTCTCCCTTTTTTCATAGATTCTTGCCATCTCTTCAACTTTGGAGTTTCTAATGTATTATTATAAAATGACTGAGTTAAGACTTTCTGCTAAGCATTTCTGCTTCAAACCATTTGGTCAGCAAGACAAATACAGGTCTGCCTACATCAGCTCTCTTGCTTCATTTCTTTACAAACCACATTGCCCAACGTTCGGCCAGCAGTACAACCAGAGGCTTGGACAGATTCTCCACCTTGTAACCACTGCTTTTGTTGGCATGTGCATCCTTTCAGTCCCCTGCTGACCAGAGGATTCCTTCAGCATCTCCTCTAGGACAATAGATAGAAGTCTTTGAGGAAGCAACTTGCCTTTCATCCATCATTGTGAATGAGAATCATGTCCAGATTCAAACTGTCCTTTAAAGATGCTTTTATTGGTTTTATGATTAGGCCAAAAAGCTAGAGCATTCAGAAACATCTTCCACCTGTGATAGCAAGAAATCTTTCATGGCAAAAGGATTAAACCACTGCAAAGTGAACTGCCTACTAAGAATCAGCTTGTCTGGAGTACTCTCAGTCAACAGATAGATCCACAGCCTTGCCCTTGAAAAGAAAGATTGTTTAAAAAATTACATTTTCAGTACTTTTTCTTCTTTATAAAACCTCAGAAAAGTCTGAGCTTGGAACTAATCTCCCCATGACAATGATAGGATCATAGGTTTAGAAGTGGAAGGAATGTTAGAAATCATCTAATTCAATTCCATTATTTTGTAGATGAGGGAACTGAGGTCTGGAATGGGTAAGTGAATTATCCAAGGTCACAAAGATAGTAACAGAGCTGAGATTCAACCTCAGTTCCTTTGACACTGATTCCAGCACCTTTTCCACTGTTCCATCATATTTTTTTTTCCTTTCAACTTGAAGAAAGAAGGTGGATATCAGTCACATGAGGTCAATTTATATGGGCCATAAGGATAATTCAAAGACCCTAACCGAGATAATTTTGCCATTTTAAAGATTACATAAAGGACAAGCAAAAGAGTCCATTGTTGATGGAACCATAAATTAGTTCAATCATTCTGCAAAACAATGTTGGAATTATGTGAGAACAATCATTAAATTGTACTTATCCTCTGACCTGTCAATATCTTTGCTGGGCATATTGTTTAAATGGGGTCAAAGATAGGAAGAAAGGTCCCATATAGCCCCAAATATTCATAGAACCACTTGATATTAGCAAAACAAAACAAAACCAAAAAAACCCTGGAAACAAAATGGGTGCTCATCAACTAGGAAACATTTGGACAAATTATGGCATATGAATTTCATGAAATAATAACCCATAAGAAACTATGGATATTAAGAATTCAGAGAAACATGTGAAGACTTGCGTGAACGGAGGTGATCGGAACCTGAAAAACAATATGCACAGGGAGTACAATACTGTAAACGATCATAGGTTGAATTCTACATACCTACAGCATAGCCATTTCAACATATCTAATAGACAACTTAGTGATATTGGACTGGATTTTCAGAGAGGAATTAAAGATATATGTGTATACACACATATATAGGGCATATATGTATATGCCTATATATACCTGCAGGTATGTATATATGTATATAACATGTGTACTTATATGCACACATGTATATATACACATATGCATGTGCATATAATAAATATTCATATTTCTATATGTATATGCATGCCATCTAGACAAAGATGACACATCCAAGGGTGTTGACGAGTTCACCAAATAAAAGGGTATTGAGTAAAAAGGACGCTAAAATGAAGTATGGAACATCATGGAATAATAATCACCAATCTTGACCCCAACAATTAAATGAATAAATGTACTTTCCCCTTTTCCTTGAAGAAGTGAGGGACTGTGGATGCAGCTGAACATTGGATGTGCAGTCAGACATGGTGACTATCCATTGGTTTTGCTCAACTGTTTCTTTTTGAAAGAAGAAAGGTAAAATCACTAAATCGTTGTTAAGTACCTATTAAATGCCGGGCTGTGTGCTAGGCCCTGGTGATACAAAGACAAAAATGAAACGGTCCCTACTTTTAAAGAGCGCATATTCTATTTAGAGAGACAATCTGTACATGTACCTAGAGTCTATTATCTTTCCCCCAAGATATGGGAGGCATGCTTAGCTAGCAGTACTCTGAGGTCACAACTGGTCCATACAGAGATCATAGTTCATTGATGTCTTTTTGATTTAAAATAAATTTTGGTGAATCTCTTATATCACCAATCTCTTATATAACCAAAATTTTCCCCACTTTCCCATTTTTCAAATATCTTAAAGAAAAAAAGAAGAAACAAAAATCAGCAAAACTGAAGAATACAATTCTGATGTCTTTCAGTGCTATTTCTTTTACATCATCATGATCATTGTGTAAGCTGTTCTCCTGGTTCCACTTATGTCACCTTGCATAAGTATTCACCAAAACTTTAAACAAGGTAAGCACATGACATTTCAGAATAAAAACTGGTGACTATGATGTTTTGTAATTAGCCGTCATAGTCAATAGAAAGGTGATGCAGCCAATTTAGTGTCAAATTCATAATCTTCTTTGGCAAAATTCCACTTTCACAAAACCATATCCAT
Source organism: Bettongia penicillata ogilbyi (assembly GCA_023548195.1). Lineage (NCBI taxonomy): Eukaryota > Metazoa > Chordata > Mammalia > Diprotodontia > Potoroidae > Bettongia > Bettongia penicillata. Next base: position 6,262,231 of record JAJHZJ010000142.1, on the reverse strand, counting down.
ATGAGGGCCCACTGGAATGCAACTGGGACTGATGATAAATACTCAAGATGTATTATAGACGCAAGATTACATCTCCCCTTTTAGGAAAGATTCTCTTGTTGGGGATGAGAGAATCAGAGCACAGAAACATAGGTGTGTGTGTGTGCATGTGTGCGTGCATGTGTATGTGTTATAAAAGAACAAAAAGGCTGGCTGACACAATTTGTACAGCAGAGAAAATACAAGCCTCAGCAAGGATCCAGAGTGAGAGTAATTTGAAAGTGGTCTCAGGGAGAGCAATTCCCTCCCCAACAGGTATAAACAAACCTAAACTGAAGCTTTTTACACAAATGATTATAAATAAAAGCAAAAATTTTGTCAAAGCAATGGCGTACCTGCAACATATTGGCCCCTTGGTGTCATTTGAAGAAAATTAATGTGGAGGGCCAAAGAGATAGAGTCGGCAATATGTAATGCTCCAGAGACCTGCTGGGGATTTTGCTCCTAGTGAGGCAGAAATAAATGCTCTTGGTAAACCTTAAGGGAGAAATAAGACATGTGCATAAGTAAGATTAATCAGCAAAGCTTCCGTCTACCTAATGAGTCATCTTTGACATCATAAAACCTGAGGAAAAAAAAAATACAAGGTTGCTACATGTCAAATCAGTGCTACCTCAGCAAAGGAAAACAAGGGAAGCCTGAGAATGTAGCAGATGGGTAACTATCTTGAGGGATAGTTAATAGATATGAGCAAGGCATAAAAACCAAAATGATCAATACTCTCATTGCTTTGTCACTGTGTTGATGCTGTCTAGTACAGGAAGCCAATCCAGATTGTTCTGGTTATGAACACTCTGTCCTTGAAATTACTTTTACTCTGTGTAGTTTGTAGCTACTTACCTGCATATATGTTGTATTTCTCCAGTTCCTTGAGGGCAGGGATTATACTCCCAGCATTATCACAGTGCCTTGCACGTTTTTTGCTTGTTTGTTTAAATTTGCTTTTTTGTCTATATGGGGGAACTCCTAGTGTGGAAACTCTCTTTACTAATGCAGGCTAACAACCTGTCTGTGGCGTATCATCTTAGAGAGTTGTCCTTGGGGCCTTTAGAGATTAAGTGCCCCTGGTCCATGACCACAGAGCCAATATGTGTCAAAGAGCTTCCTGACTGTAAGGCCTACTCTACGTCATTTTGTGATTGATAAATATTTGCTGACTTGAACTGATTCTAAATTGGATTTTCTCAGAGATTGAAAACAAGGATAATGACCAAAAAATGTCTTTTCTTGGTAAAGGTAAACAAAAGTTGAGAGCTTCACTCACTGTAGCACTGAAGTGCTAAAAAAAGATAACTATTTTTTTCCTATTTCCCTCTTCTTCACGTTATGGAGAAACTTAGGGAAATCTTCTGAGGTGTATCTGTTTCTCAGCCAAAATAAACCCTTAACCCAATCTGGCTTAAGAATTAGTGCCTGTCTACTGAGAGGTTTGTAAAATGAAGAGAAATAGCATGTTGGAATTAGTAGAACTCAGTTAGATAGGTGAACAGATGAGTCAGTATTTTTATGTTTTCTCTTTCCCTCACAAGTCATATAATCTAACTCAGGGGTGAGGAACCTGCAGCCTCTAGGCCACATGTGACCTTCTAGGTCCTTAGGTGTGATCTTTTGACTGAGTCCAAGTTTTACAGAACAAATCCTTTTATTAAGGCCTTGAGGTTGCAGGTTCCCCACCCCTGATCTAACTACTACCTGAAATAGAAATCCTCTCCATTGCATATCTAAGAAGAGGTTATGTAGTCTCTGGTCATTCCCTGATCCAAGCCCAGTCTGACTGAAGAAACCAGATGTGAATTCATCCTCTATCTTGTAAGTTGCTGACAGATGATAAAAATTCAGTCAAGAGCTCAAAGCAAGCATTCCTTTTTCCTGATGCATAATAAATTTTGTTCCAGTCCCTCACTTTATTCTGTGTATTTCTTTGTTTTTTAAGCATGTTTCTCATAAGCAGTAGATTAGGGGTACAGGGAAGGGAGTGAGGCTGGTTTCTTAGCTAATCTTTTACTCTTTTTCATTTTATTGGATCATTTAATCCATTCACATTCAAAGTCATGAGAATTAGGATTCTATTTCTGACATTTATCTCTATTATAATTTTTTCTTACAAAGTAGAATTTTTCTTTTTTTCCTCTGAAAAGATAGTACGTTGATTCTTCAGTTATTTTAGTTTAATCTACATTCTGGTAACCCTATTCCTGAAGGCTCTCTTCCTTTCATCTTCAATTCCATCCTAATGTTTGTTACTTCTTTTCCCTAGTTTTGGAGGGTTTTTTTGACTTACCTTTTTTCTTCCTTCTTTTTATTCAATTATCTAAGTCTTTCTCTCTTTCCCCCCCTTTCTTAGTTAAGTACACAAGTAAAATGCCCTTCTCTATTCCCTTCAAGTTTTTATATTTTTCATTTTCTATACTTTTTACCAAAAAAATTTCTTTTCCTTATTCTCTTCATTATTTCTTTTCTCTTTTTATCTACTCAAGACTTGTATTCTTTGATCCATGGCCCATATACTTATTTATTTTTCTTTAGCTGATTATTCTCATGGAGTTAAAGCTTCTAAGATGCTCATTTTGAGTTCCTACTTCTAAATACTTTCTCTATTAATTTGTCTTGTCCATCTTGTCCCTTGATCCCTTTTTGTTGTGCTTCTGTCTTAGAAATACCAATTCCTGCAAGTGATAGAGTGTGTAGAAGTATTCACCTATGGTGGGAGTTTTCCTGTTTCCTTGACTGTATAGTTTATTACTATCCTCTGCCCTCCTCCAGGATCATTCCCCTCTTTTTTCCATAACACCATGTCCTCCCACTATTCTGGGTGTCATTTATCCCCAGGAGCTCTGACTTTTTCCTGAGGTAGAATGAGTAGTCTTTCTATGGACCTTGCAGATTATACCCATTGCCAAGTCTCCATCTCCATCTCCAGACTATCTCTCTTCTCCCATGGGGAGGTCTTCAGTAGAACCCTTTCTACCACTGAAACAAGATTTCCACCTTTCCCCCTATTTCAATTCCTGCATCTACCTCCTCACTCATTCTCCTGTAACTCAATTCTTCATATGATACTAAAAGAATTATTTTCCTTTTATTGGTAACCTTTAGCTTGATTACTGTATATCACATATTCCTTATTTTCCTTCTTGCCTCTCCCCTTTTATGTCTTCTGGAGTTCATTCCAACAAAACACATATACACACAAATATACACGTATTAATTCCACTGTAGGCAGGATAGCATGAGGTTGAGTCTTGTGATATTTCAGCCCTGTTCCTCCACTATCAAGTTGATTTGATGTCTGCTTTCACCCTTGTCCATATACTGTTAGAAAGGTTGGTTAATGGTTTCTTTTTTTTCTTCTTTTCTTCTTAATCCGCTGTGATTTTGTTGTTATAGTTGTTGTTAGGTGTATTTTTTTCTTCCTTTTTCTGGAGGTAATTTATTTCATTATCTGTGTCTTCCTTGGTTGCTGAATGTATTTACCTTTCTTGTATTTTTATTTTCTGGAATGTTTGAAGCAAATGATTTATTGAGATTTAGTTTTCTTTGTAGGAATACTTCAAAAGTCACTTAGTAAACCTCTATTAAATGCCTACTATGTGCCAGGCACTGTACTAAGCTCTGGAAATGCAAAGAAAGGCAAAAGGCAGGTCCTGCTCTCAAGGAACCCACAGTCTGGTGAGGAGACAACACACCAACTGCTATGTACAAACAAGCTATGTATAGGATAAATTGGAAATAATCAATAGAAGCTAAGTGCTAGAATGGAGAGGGATCAGGAGAGGATTCCTGTAGAAGGTGGGATTTTAGCTGGGACTTGAAGGTAGCCAGAGCTCTCTCCCTTAGGTTTAGTGGGAGACATACACACTGATGTCTTTCCCCCAGCTCCTTCTCTTCTGATGTCTGCTACCTCTCAGAGCACTACTACACTGCAGATCTAGTCAGACCAAGAATCTTTGTTTTGGTTTTCCTGGAGGAGGAGAGAAAAGGGAGAGTTGAGTTCTGTTGCAAGTCCATGGATCAGTTTGGGTAGTCTTGCCAGAGAATGGTGGGCAGTGGGGGAGGGATGCTGAGAGAGCTCCTCATGGATTAGGGATCAACCTTCTCTGCCTACCTTGTTAGGTTTCGTGGTGTCTTAGATCTTGGAGACAACTGAATTGCTATAACTCTTTCACATTATTATAATTTTAAAGAGGTTTGAGAGGTTGTACAGATCATAGAAACTGTCTAGTTCTCCATCCTGTTGGTCAGATCACTTGTTCCCATTTTCCAAAGTTGCTTCTCATTCTGGCAATTGACAAGAGCTGGACCTTGGGCTATTGTCTTCACATCCAGTCAATATCTCCAGTACCACCTGGAGATAGAGACAGGCTTAATAATGAAGTCCTTCACATGTAGCAGCACAATATATCATATCATCAGATCTCACAGGAGAAAATTGTTAAACAGTAGAGAAGGAAGTTATTAATTAGGGACTGGGTTCAGTTAAGTAGTTTAAAAGCAGCCCTTCCCAGGCACTAGTTGAGGCTACAGAGCAAGAGTGGGTAACATGGAATCTGGTGTATGTAGCATTCTGTGACAGACCTTCGTTGAGACTTTCATATTAACAAACAAACTAGATGCTAGTTTTAAAAAAAAGTCAATAAATGAATACTTGTAGTTGTGTAATATGGCTAACAACTGCATTTTTCTGTCCCCCAACTCAGCAATTTGTGAAATCAGGCATGCATAGGGCATGGATCAGGAGTGCCGGCACACTGGGGCCCACTTGGCCCACCTCTATGCACAACTACAATCTTAACATGCTTGCACCAAATAAGGCAAAACAAATCCATTATTTAAAGTGGGTTTCATGCAATGGAAGAACCTTGGCTTGTCATTGGTTATTAACATCCCTTTATCCCCCAAAACAAATCTTCTTTGCTCAGAGATGACACCTGGTGGTGCTTTCCATTAACTAGGACTTAACTGCTTGACCAGCCTTTTACATATTAAAATGTTTAGTTCTATGCTTTATAATGAGTGACATCCTGCTAAAATACCCACACACACACACACGCGTGCACACACGCACGCATGCATGCACGCATGCACACAATGAGGTTAGAACAATAGTGAAAGCAATTGAACGAACCAGAACTTCTAAAGAAAAGAAGAGAGAGGATTGCAGCACTCTCTTGGTAATATATAAATTATAAACTCAGTAACCATCAACAAAAATAATTAAACACAACATTAAAACTGTAAAGTACTATATATATAATATGTATATAATTGTTATTATCTCTCTGCTTTATACTTTATGATTCCATGCCCATGAGTGTGGATGGTAGTCAAGGGAGTTCAATCACCTACAATACCTGCATCCATCCATATTTGAGGCAGTGACAAATACCAGGGTGATCTCACTTCCTTGTTTTGTGATGGAAAATGGTAAAAAAAAAAAAAAGATAGATATTTATCTCTTTATCTATCTCTTTCTGCTATTTGCACGACTGATTAAAACAGCTACGTCCTAGCTACCTCTAGAAAGAATCTCTATTGACACAATTCCTGGGTTTGACTTTGAATCCTACTCTGATGTTATAAAAACTAAACTACACCACCAAGCAATGGTGTTAGCAAAGTCATGTCCTTGTGTTATGTATATAAAATAGATTAAAGGGTGCCAGGTTAACCCAAAGGGAGGAATGGAACTCTTCTTGCACTCTATGCCTCAGCTTCAGGTAGTCGCCACCTCCTCAGCAGCTACCTTCCTATCCTGGAAAAACCTCTACCCTGACACCTCCTTCCTCCAGACCACCATCTTGGGAAGGATTCCAGCCATGTTCACTTCAATCCCAAACTGACTCCTTCAATGGACTTTCTCACCTCTTTGCCAGTCACCTTGGCTTGACTTTGGCACTACTTCTACCTTCTTCTCCCCCCTCCAACTCCTCTTCATTAAGGTAGCCAGGTGCCACAGTGGATAAACTGCCAGGCTTGGAGGCAGGAAGACTTGAGCTCAAAACTGACCTCAGATGCTTCCTCACTCAATATAGTCTTGGACAAGCCCCTGCTTGCGTCTGTTTTCTCAACTATAAAATGTGGGATAATAATAGCAACTGCCTTCTAGCTGTAACCTTGAGTAAGTCATTCAATGACTGCTTGCTTCAGGTTCCTCACCTGTAAAATGGGGATAATAATAGCACAGAGGCATCTAGATGGTGCAAAAAAGAGAACAACTGGGCTTGGAATCAGGAAGACTCATATTCATGAGTTCAAATCTGGCTTTAGACACTTTACTAGCTGTGTGACCCTGGGGCAAGTCACCTAATGCTGTTTGCCTCAGTTTCCTTATCTGTAAAATGAGCTGGAGAAGGAAATGGCAAACCATTCCAGTATCTTTGCCAAGAAAACCCCCAAATGGAGTCAGACACTACTGAAATGACTGAACAGCAATAAATAGCATTTACCTCCTGGGGTTGTTGTGAGCGTCAAATGAAGTAGTTGTAAAATGTCTGACACAAAGCAGATGTTATAAATGTTTATTATTGTTATTATTAACTTATGTGTTATGTTATCCCATTAAACTGTAGGCACCTTGGAAGTTGGGATTCTTATCCTTGGACAGTACCCAGCAAACAGTAAGTGATTAATAAATGCCCTATCTCTGTCTTCAAATACAGGTAATGCACCAAAACAGGGACATAAAATCATCTGCTTCTCCCCTGTTTTTTCTAAAAGAAAATATTTCTATTGAGAAAAATGCATATATTCTACATTGATCAGAATAAGGGACACTTTTTGATAGACTGCCTTCCTAAAATTAGATCTCTTAGAGAAGAACACAGATGATGAACAATGAAAGATAACACTGCCCAAAGGCTAGTCTCAGCTGAATTCAATTAAATTCCACAAACTTGTCCAGAGCCTATTCTGCACCCAGCACTTTGAGCTGCAAAGGCAAAAATGCAGCAGCTTTGACCTTTGGAGGGCTTGTTTGTATTCCCCTGATGCCACAGTGTTGGAGATAAGACCCAGGTCATCGCTGCAGAGTAGGGTGGGATCAAGTAATCAAGCAAAGAGCTCTGGGAAAATTGGAGGAGGGTGAGAATGTTTTCAGCTGGAAGGACTCATGTTCAGAGGCCGGGAGGAGGGCATGTGGCATTTGAGGAAAAACTGGTCATCTGGTTTGACTGGAATATAAAAGGGATGATGTGAAATAAGGTTGGAAAGATGGCTCAAGTTTTATACAAACCAGATTTGGGGGGTGGGGGATGTGTAGCCTGTATTTGAATCAATATAGTATTGATTGATGTCTGCTTTCTACTTAGAAGCAACATAATACCCCACTTAAAGCAAAGCCTAAAGGAAATAGGACATCCCAAATACAAATTAAGTACACATGTCTCTATTTAACTATTAGAAGGTCCAGTTAACTAAACATTTGCTTTCCTTTATGAATAATAGAAAACTATTCTTTGCACAGGATGAGATGGCATGGAGAGGCTGCTGTCCACAAAATGAGAAGAAATAATGCATTGATGAGACAATCTCCCCACAAAAGAAGGAATACCATACCCTAATGGTGTAATAGTGTCTACGCCCCAGTCAGCCCTGGAATTAATTTTTTTCTTTTTTCTTTTTTTTCTTTTTGCCATTGACACTGTTCCTGATCCCATTCATTCTTTCCTATTTCCCTGTTCCAGAACAATGGAAAAACCACTGGTTCTAGTGTCACAGGTCCTGGGTTCAAATCCAGTTTCTAATACTTACTCTCTGTGGAATCTTGGACAAGCCTTTTAACTTCATTGGGTCTCAGTTTCCTCATCTATGAAATGAAAAGTTTCCAGGGATGGGGAAGCTGTGGTCTCAAGGCCACATGAGGCCCTCTAGGTCCTCAAGGGACTTGACTGAATCCAAACTTGGAGGACCTAGAACATCACAGTTGGCAGGTTCCCCATCCCTGGTAGATCATATGGGATCTAAGATCCTTTCCAGCTCTAGAACCATGGTCCTAGATGCAACTAATTGGTGCAATATAGAGAGCACTGAACCAGGAGGCAGGATGTCTTGAGTTCAAATCTCACCCGAGATATTTACTAGCTATATGACCTTGGTCAAGTCACTTCCTCCCTGGGCTTCCGTTTCTTCATCTATAAAATGGTAATGAAAATAACATCCATCTCACAAGGGTTGCTATGGGGATCAAATGAGATAACAAAACATTTTGCACATCCTAAAGTACTATATAAATATTAACTATTGTCATTATGATAATTATTTTTGGCCATATCCTTCTCTGTTTATCTAGAAACACAAATTGCCTTTTATTTCTTTCCATCTAGGTGATGATAAAAGACACTGTTGTGAGATTTTAAATACACACACATATACATATACATACAAATATATGTACCTATAAACCTACATTTATAAGCAGAGGTATATTTTTAGACAAGTCAAATCTAATTACTAAGTCCCTATTCAACAGCCCAATTTCCATGTTTCCTGCCCTGGCTCCCAGGTGGAGAATGAGTAGGAAAAAAGGAGGATCCTTCACCCAGTACATGGATGACTGTGGGGGATGAAGGGCTGCCATGCAGCCTGGACCCAGAGAGTTAATTCCATGTCAGTGAGTATGCAGCTATCAACTTGAGGAATAAGGTCCTGCCTGACCCCCTAAGACTTAGGTCTGCCTTGGGGAAAGGACTAAGCAGGGAAGATTAGCTGCCCCAGCTAAAAGTCAGTTGGTCAGATAAGATAAACTTGAGGTGATACAGGACAAGCCACAGAGATATCTGGAGGTATTCGAGCCTGATGTATCAGAATTCCATTACCTTCATGGTCTGGCTACAAATCTCAGAGTCACAGAATCTCAGAACTGGATACACCAGACAAGCGCCATAAATCACGTCCCTGGATGAGGGAGGAGAGAAGGAAACCCTGAAAGCCATCAGATAGCCTCCCAATTTAACTAATTGTTATTACTAACAAGGTATCATGTTCAGTTTTCTTGACATTGTTGAATGGTTACGAATACTGCTAGATATCTCTAAATTTTGACACCATGGACAAAGCTCTTATAGCCAGGCCCTAGTTAAGGCCCAGGTCAGAAAGTACCTCAGAAACCATCTAGTTCAATGTATACAGGAACAAAAATCCAATCTACAACAGTCCCAACAAGTAGATATCCAGACTTTTCTTTAAGTCTTCAAGTGTGGCGGACCCCACTCCTCCAGAGGAAGGACTCTTCTACTTTGGGATAGTTCTGAGTTCTGTTGCCCTGACATCCAACAGAAAAGTCTAGCAACAGGAAAAGTCTAGACAACTGTTATGTTATCTCCTCCCAATATTCTCTTCCTCAGGCATAATCTCCCTAGTTTATGGGGACTGAGCTCTAGAATTAAAAGGGATTTTAAGAGGACTGCGAGTGTAACCTTCCTATTTGAGAGATGAGGAAAAAAGCTCAGAAAAATGAGGCAACTTGCCCAAGATGGCAAAGCTGATGAGTGGAAGAATTGAGATTTGAACCCTTGACTTTAAACCCCACATACTTCCCACTGGACCAGTTCCTTCAACCAATCTTCATGTGACCTAAGCTCAACGTTTTTCGTTCTCCATGTTATCTTCCTCTGTCCCCTCTCTGCAGTTTATTAATGTCCTTCTTACACTACAGTATCCAGAGCTGAATTCATTATCCCAGCGACATCTGCCCAGGGCAGAGTACAGAGGAACGGTTACTTCCCTTACTCTGGTTCTCTCTCTTTCAAGGCTCTGCCAAGGAACTATTTTCTAGAACTCTCTCTTGATAGACTTAGAATTACTTTGTTTTGTTCAGTCATTTCAATTATGTTTGACTATTCATGACCCTATTTGGAGTTTTCTTGGCAGAGATATTGGAATGGTTTGCCATTTCCTTCTCCAGCTTATATTATAGATGAGAAAACTGAGGCAAACAGGGCTAATTGACTTGCCCAGGGTCACACAACTACTGAGTGTAAGAGATTGGATTTAAACTCAGGAAGACAAATCTTTCTGACTCCAGGCCCAGCACCACCTAACCGCCCCAGCACTACTTTATCCTTACCATAATAATATTATTATTTACATCAAAGCTAAGAAGCGTGGTTTTTTAAATGGTTCACACTGGATAATAACAGAACAAGGATTAACACAGTCAATACCTCTTTCTGTGTGCAAGGGTCTATTCTAGGCACTGGTGATACAGAGTCGAACTAGGACCCAGCTCTTACTTTTAAGGAGCTCATAACATAATCATTAGGAGAGACATGCACAGGTAATTGTGATACAGAGGAGAGCATGATACGTACAAAATGCTACAAGAAATTGCTTGTTATAGATTCCAGATCTCTTTACCCAGGAAGGTGACTTGGGTCTTGTCCTAAGGAGGTTCCTCACATCAGAATCTTTCCTGCTGTACCCAGGTTCCCATTGGACATCAAAGAACAAAGTGGCCAACCTGTGTTTGAGTCAAAGTTATGTTCACAGTTACGGAGAGAGCAAAATGGTGGCAGGTTCTGCTGTATTCCCATATGGACCTCGTATGCGAAAGAATCATAACTCTGCAATTTCTAAAGATGAGAATGGAAAGTAGGAGAAAAAAATTAGTCAAGCAAAAAAAAAAAAAAAAGAATGAAAGGGTGGCTCTGAAAGGAGCCAGGAGAGGGACTGTCATGCGTTAGAGTTACCAGAAGGTGGTAGCACAGGCATAATTTTTGGACACAGGTTACTCAGTTATCAGAATTCGTTAGCCATTCAGTTTGTAGAAGTATAGTACCATGTTTAAGAGACCGGACACAGGAGTACAAAGTTACTTAGGTTTACCAGATCTTACTAACTTAAATGCATCTTATCTTCATTACCTCTCCCTTCGCAGTCACCAAGGCTCATGATGGAGGGGTCATCCTGGACTCCTCACTCTCTTTCACCCCCATATCTGTCCATTTGCCCTCCGAGCATCTCTCACACACCCCACTTCCTTCCTCTGACCCAGACGCAAGCCCTGGTTAGGCTGAGAACTGAAAGGGACTTTAGACACCACTGAGTCCAGCCCCCTCCTAGTAGTTACTGTTGTCATTATTTTCAGATGAGGAAACTGAGGCTGAGAGCAATATGAACATAACTTCTTTCAGTTAGTAGTAACAAGAATCCAACCCAACAATCCCAAGTCTTTCACTCTATGGGGCTGTTCTTAAAGTAGAATCCTTGCTAAATCATCTTACCATTCATCAGACTCAATTAATTTAATTACTACTTCAATGATTTCTTAATTCTCTCTAAGCCTTTACCACTGCCTTTTAGAGGTCCAAAAATAGGTGTGATAGTTGCTGAGGATTTCTCATTAACCTCACCATTTTGAATTTTCTGTTACTAAAAAAGATACCCATTTCCTCTTCAAAATAACCCTCTTGTCCCCCCTCCCACCTTCTAATCTTAAGATCTACATCATTTTTATTTATTAATTTTAAACACCAAGAGATGTGGATGCAATCACCCAACTTCAATTTACAGCATAAGTAGAGTTTGTCATTATGCCCATTTTACAGATAAAGAAACTAAGACTCAAAGAGGTTAATATTACGTGTTTTTTAAGGTCACATACCCATTAGGAAACCTGGGACTAGAAGCCAGGTGTCCTAATTTCCAAACCAGGTAATATAGTCACATAAATAACAGAGCTGGAATTGGAACCCAGGTCCTCTGACTCCAGATCCAGCACTTATTTCAATTAATTCAATGCTGTATTAATAGCAATGCTAATGTTAAAGGAAGGCATGGTTTGGTGGGAGCAACCTCCAAAGGGCCCATTCCGGGCAGATGAGGCCTGTTTGTCCCTCAAAGATTCCAGATATTTAATTGGTTCAGGGGACTTAAGTCTCAGGTTATTGACTTGTCTTCCTGGTCATCTGAGTAGAAACCCAGGCAGGACGGTGGAGACTGGAGCTCTTTCCTCAAGCACTGGTCCATAAATCAGCAGCACAGGCAACAGTGACAACGGTAAAGCTTGGCTTAAACGAGTCCCTTGTGCCCTCAGTGAACATCCCCTTCTCGAGTTTGAATGGCTTCCCTGCTAGAGCTAGCTAAACCTTTTCTTAAACATTTGGTAGACGTTCTGATTCTAAAACTGAGGTGCTCACCTGGTCCAGTCAGGTCTGGCTTACGGACACATGGTATAAAATGGAAACACCATGCAGGCCTTTCTAACTCCAAGGCTCTAATAAGGCTGAAAGGAGATTCCAAACATTAGTTTTCTCTTATTTCTCAACTCAGGCTGAAGCATTGAAACAGTCTACTCCATACAGCCACTAGATGGCACAGTCTGACCAACTTGTTATCCAAATGAGCTAGGTTGACTGCCTGTGAGACTTTCGGTTGAAGAAGGTAGGGCACGGTTCACCAAGGCATGACGTAAATGCTATAGTTTCTGGTTACTGAGCTGCTGGGTGTAGCTAAACCATCACTAAACTGTTCTTGGTCCAACAGTTTCAGACAATTATGGGATATTCATCAGCACTTAGATATTTCATTTTATCAACTTAGACTTGGACCTTACCTCAAAGGATATTTACCCAGCCTCTACTTCATCTTGAACTCTCCCACATTCCCAGTACATAGAACTAGCACCAGAAAAAAGCCAGGACAGGACATGATGGCCAAATAGATAGCTTAGCCCTTAGAGAGCCCTGGTATCTCTTTTCTCTAATATCCATCCCTCTATGACTCTTGCCCACCTGCCTTTAGGAACTCTGTGTCTACACATGTTTCTCTCTCTCTCTCTCTCTCTCTCTCTCTCTCCTCTCTCTCTCTCTCTCTCTCTCTCTCTCTCTCTCTCTCTCTCTCTCTCTCTCTCTCTCTCTCTCTCTTCCCCACTCCCTTAAAACCTAGGGATCATGACCACTATGCTATCCTAATCAAGGAATTAGTATTTTTGTACGCTATCAGACTTTAAGCTAAAGGAATGAAGCTTTAAACGTGGAATTTCCTTTCTATTAGCCAATAAATAAGAAAGGCATTTTGTGGATAGGAGATTATATAGAACATACAGGAATCATACCAGGAAAGTGTTCACCTGTTCTATCTATGAATATGGCCAGAGCTGCCCAGCATCAAGGGTTTCTAGCTTCTGACATGGCTACCTCCAACTAGAGAAGGTAAATGGTTAGGAGAATCTCTGCCTACTCTCAAGTTATCAGGAAGTATTTCAAAAGTAAAGCAAAGAGGAAAAAATCTGAGGAGAGAGAGAAAGGAACCTTAACTCCATCAGAGGTTGAAGGATGGGAGAAAAGTGAGACAGGGAACCTGGTTGAGATGAGAACTTAGTCAACTTCCAGAGCAAATGTCATAAGACCCGGAATCTACAAATTCCAAGTTCCAATCCCAATTCTGCTAATTATCATTGGCAGATCATTTCATTTATGTGGGGTTCAGTTTCATCATCTGTAAAATGATGGTATTGGTCTAAATCAAAGATTCTTAACCTTGTGTCATGGTCCCTATTGGCAGTTTAATGAATTCTTATAGACTTCAGAATAATGGTTTTTTTTAAATAAAATGTATAAGATTATGAAGGAAGCCTATTACATTGAAAGAAAGTTGTCAAAATATTTTTAAAAAACAATTTAAAAAATTTTCAATTTAACTTAATTTAAATTCAAATAAATAAAATAAATTTAAAATTTAAAAAACAATTTAATAAAAACATTAAAAAACAGGTTTAAAACCCTTGGTTTAAATGATCTCCAAGGTCCCTTCAGCTCTAAACCCTGTGATGGATAGTGTCATCTTTATCAACCTTTGGAGCTAAACCCTTTAAGAGGGAGTCACTCCTTGTTCTCCAAACAATAATGAATACTCATAGAACCTCAGATCTGGAAGTGTTAAAGTCTTTCTAGTCCAACCTATATGTAACCAAGAATGGTTTTTACAAATTCACCAACAAGTGATCATCCAACTTTTGCTTGTATAGTAACAATGAGAATTCCACCATAAGAGAGATGATCCAGAACTGATTAGAAGAGAAAGAAACAAGTTGTGATGATAGGTATCTCCTTGCCAAGGAGATCAGAGGCAGCCAAATGTCTGTTAATCAATCAATTAGTAAGCATTTATTAAGCTCCTACTATGTACCAAGCATTGTGCTAGGCTCTGGGGATACAAAGACAAACATGAATCAGTCCCTGCCCTTAAGGAGCTGTTTATATTCTATGAGGAGAAACAACATATGCACAGATAACTATAAATAACATGTGTATAAAGTAAATATAAGGTAATTTCAGGAAGATACTAGCAGTTGGGGGAAATCAGGATAGCCATCAAGGAGGAAGAGGAAGTATGGGAGCTGAATTCTGAAGGAAGCTAGGAGTTGGGATGAGGGGGTGCATTCAGGACAAAGGGGGCAAGTGGACTGTTATTGCAGCATTGTGGCGAGGTCAATATGGCTAGACTATAGAGTACGTGAAAATGAATGATTTGCAATCAACCTAGAAAGCCTAGAAAAGTATGCTAGAGTCAGGTTGTAAAGGGCTTTAAAAACCCTTCACAAACAGAAGACTGTATTTGTCTAGGGGTAATAGGGAGTAAATGGAGCTCATCGTCAACTTTATAATAACAATTCATTTTGTTGGTTTTATATGGACAACAGGAGGCATTCTGTCTTTCTAGAATGTTTATCTGGGATGTGACCAACAGATGTCAAAGATTTTTCAAACCTGATGACCAATGCTTACCTGCAAAGGCTAATTATACTGCTCTAAAGAACTTAGAAAACATTAATAGACATTATTAAGATCTGGAAAAGAAACCGAAGACCTAAGAGACATGGGCATGTTTTCATAACTATTTTGAATTAAAAGTAGGAACTTCCAACAGAAAGGGGAATTGGAAAATGAACAGCTGAATAGGAAGGTATCTGAGAAAGAGATAGGATTTCTGGATCTTTTATTAAGGTACCGGAATGATGGACTCCTACTTAGACTTGCAGTATATTTAACAAGCCTCAGCTGAAATTTATTTGCCTAAAAACTTGTAAATCTGATCCAGGTGACTTTAAACTGAAAGTGGTCATTTATTTTTCATCCAGTGGCCTCCTTGGGGCAAAACTGAACAAGTCTAATGTCTCTCCTATGTGACAGCCCTTCCAAGTCTCAAAGGCAGGTGTCCTGTCCCCCCTTTAGTCTTCCTAACATTCCCCGCTCCTTCAGCTATATCTCTACAGCATGAATTTAAGGTTATTCTCTACCTCTGGCTGCTCTCCAAATGATCAATTCTCTTCTTTAAATGTGATGCCCAGAACTGAGCACAGACTTCCAAATATTATCCAATCAGGGCAGAGTGCCATAGGACTGTCCCTCTGCTGTGCATCTCAATGCAGCCTAAAATCCCATTAAGTTTCTTGGTAGCCAAATTACAAAGCTGACTCATACTGAATTTCCATTTTATTTAAACCCCCAGATCTTTTGCAGACAAACTGCTATCTAGCCAGGCTTCCCTCATCTTGTACTTGTAAAGCTGATTATTTGAACCCAAATACAAGATTTTTACATACATACGTAACTGTTCAATTTAATCTCCTTAGATTTGGCTTAATGTTCTGACCTTTCAAGACCAAACATCATCTTAAATCCTGACTTTGTCAACTCTCTCTTACCTATCCCTACATATTTGTATCATCTGCAAATTTAATAAGACTTTTCAACCCTGTTTTTCCTGTCTGATAAAAATATTAAACAGCACAGGGCCCAACACAGATTACTGTTGTAATCTATTTCCAAGTCTTACTGTTTTTGAGTCTAACCATTCAGTCAACTCTGAATTTACCTAATTGTAACATCATCTAATCCACAGCACCCCATCTTTTCCACAAGGTAGTATTAGAACATTTGTCAGATGTTTCACTAAATATAAGAAAACTCTGTCTACGCAAATATGAAACATAAGACTGGCAGTCTGCATGTAGTCTACAACACTCCTTGAGTGTGATTCAAATGGATTTACTGGATTCAAATGCAATTGGGAAATATTTCACAAAATAATGAAAAATACAACAAAACATAATGTTAATATGTGGTTTTCTAATACAATATGTTACACACAGGGATTTTTATGTAGTGCTTTAGTGGCCCCCATTTCTTTGAGTTTGATACATCTGATCTACCAGAGTAATAACCCTGCCAAAAATGGAAATGATATTAATCTGGAGTTACATATTCTTAGTTAAAATGAGTGGGCCTTGTTATGACTGCTTCCATTTCTAGATGTTAATTATCCACCTCTCTAGTTTATGCCTTCTAGAATTTTGACAGATATGAACAATAAGCTCATTGGCCTATAGTTCACAGATAGTTTTCTTCCCCCCCTCATATTTTTAAAAAAATCAAGGCATTTTCTCTTCTCTGTTCCCGTGTTCCCTCTCCTGTCTCCACAGTCTTTTGGACATTACTATCAGTGACTGTGAGAATGTACTTTACCTCTACTTGATACATAGAACCCATCACATAACTAAGTGCTCTATTGCTATCTTTAGATAATGACCCTATATCAACCATTTTGTTGTGTCTTTTCCCCTTCCCAGAGTGACAATGAGAAAGGGCCAACCTGAATTCATTTTAAATGTCTAGGCAGTGTCTTACTTACAGCTAGGTAGTGGAGCAGACAGAGCAGAGCCTGGAGTTAGGAAGACTTGAGTTCAAATATAGCCTCAGACACTTACTAGCTGTGTGACCTAGACAAGTCACTTAACCCTGTTTGCCTCAATTTCCTTGTCTGTAAAATGAGCTGGAGAAGGAAATAGCAAACTATTCCAACATCTCTGACAAGAAAACCCTAAGAGGTTGTGCAGTGACTAGAATACTGATTTTAGAATCAGAATATTTTAATTTGTATCCTGTCTCAAACGTTTATTAACTATGTGATCCTAGGCAAGTCAATTATCCTCTATGACTCAATTTCCTCTAAAACTGGAATAACGTTAGCATCTCCCTCATACTTGCTATTGCAAAACTTTAAAATGCTACATAAACGCTAGCTATTATTATCATTAACTGGGTGACCCTGGTCAAAAATCACTAAGCCTGTCTCTGTACCTCATCTAACACCTCCTAAGTATTTACCTTCTAATACACCAATCAGTTGATCAACAAATATTATAAAGTAGCTTCTAGGTTTGAGGCATTTGAAATCCAGTCTTCATTTTAAAAGGTCTTCATTCCATGCAGATGATAAGCATTTGTCATGGTGACTTCTATGTAAAAAGGTTGTTAAGTCTTGGGGGAACATCAGGTAGCATATGCCTGTTATCCCTGTTACTGGGGAGGTTGAAGCTAGTGGATCATTTGACTTAGGAAGTTTTGAGCTGTAGTACGTTAAGACAATTGGGTGGGAGTACATTCAGCACCAATATCTTGAGCCCCTGAGAAAGGATGAAGGAATGGGATACCAGACCGTTTAAGGAAGGGTGAACTGGCCCAGGTCATAAACAGAGCAAGTCAAAGTTCCCATGCTAATCAATAGTAGGATTGGGACTGTGATTGGTCATTGACTAGATAAGATTGGGAGAGCTTGTCTCAAACACATGTTTTTATGAGTCAACATTATATCCAGGTAATTGAAGGTAACAGTTCAGTCTGTGATAATGTTCTGGTTTCAGCACAGGCTATCAGATGAGTTCTCAGAGAATTTTCGAGGAATGTACTGGCCTTATGTGATTTGTACTCTGTAACTCCATGAAAAATAGCAAGGTTTTGATGTATAATTCTAGTCACCAGTTCATGTCAATGCCAAGCGCTAAATTTTTGTAGCTTACAGTAACTCATTGCACAGTTTTTATTGTTACTTTTTTGTTTCTTTGCATAATTTGCATTGATTAATAAGTCTGTAAATTCTGGTAGCAACAAGCTGGTCATGAAATGTCATCCTAACCCCCACCCCAACTTGTTTAAATATCCACATGAGTCAGCCATTTGTTCCACACTTGTCATCATATTGCTGGCTTTATATGGGAGTTGTCTCATAGTCTCTCTTTAGAGGTGAACCTCTTTTGATTTCTTTTCAGTCAGACTTAGTATTTTGTTGATGTAGGATAGAGGTATCAAATTCACATCCCTCAGACACAAGTGCCTACAAAAGTAGTATATAGACCAACGAGATTCAAATGTAATCTTAATTACATTTTAATATTTAACAAAATGTTTAACAAAATTAATTTAAAAATGCAATACAACATAGATATATTGTTTTGGTGGTTTTGTAAATCAATAGGCAGCCTTTTAGGACTCATCTGCATTTGATCTGGATACCACTGGTGGAGGAAGCTGCTGCACCAGAGCCAAAGGCTCTACCCAAATAGATTAGCACCTTATAGATGTAGAGAGTTGCCTGGAGACAATGATCAGTTAAATGACTCAGTATCATACAACCAGTATGTGTCCAATGTGTCTGATGTAGGACTTTAACCCAGGTCTTCAGGTTCTAAGATCCCAAAGACAACTCTCTATCCACCAAGAGATGCTGCCCTTTCTATTCAATGGCATGTGCCTGTTGTCCATATGCATTATTGATTAATGAACTGATGTTTGCTTGTTCCAAAATTATTTCTATTGGGTTTTTACCTGCTATTATCTGCTCTGAGAATGCCTATCAATCTCCTTTCTTCTTTTTGACGAGGAAGTATTAGTTTTTCTAAAGCTTTCTTAGAGTGATGGAACTCACATTTTGTTAATATTGTAGGGGGCTTGTTGGGATACTATCTAAATCTGTTTTGGTCCATTTCACAATTTTGAAAGTATATATTGACTAGTATTACATAGGTGTCCATTGCTTCAAATATATTCTTTTATAATTTTAGGATGCCAGTTAGACTCTTAATATATTCAATTAGTTTTCTCTTCGGTGGATTTATACTTGATATGTCTTACCTGGAGGAGACCAAGGCATTTGTAAATATTCCCTTCAACCATTGGTTCAAGTTGACCTCTAAACTGTGATGACTGTGATGAAGTTATTCTTTTCATCTTTTTCAATGAAAGTTGTGATAAAATAATTCTAGTACAAGTTGGCATCCTGCTATGCTTCCTTTATATTTAATGTTCTATGGATTGTTGTACATAATTACTATAAAATAAATAAACATAAAAATAATATGCTACAATATACTACTATACTAATTATATACTAAGTACTTATTATGCTAATAATATATAAAAATAAATAAAATAACTGCTTTTTGTAATTGAATAAAAATATTAGGATATAAACTTACCATCTATAGACTGCATTCTTAATCTTGTGTGTGTGTGTGTGTGTGTGTGTGATGGATTCCTTTGGCAGCGAAGTAGTGAAACCAGTAGATCTCTTCTCTTAAAATGCTTTTAAATGCTCAGAATAAGATGCATAGGATTACAAAGGAACTGACATATTGAAATAAAATTGTCAACATTCTGTAAAGTTTCCAGACCCTATGTTAAGAACCCTGCCCTATAGATACGTTGAAAGCAATCCCAGTACCATTTTGGTAGCAGGCAAGACACGTGGAATGATGGATGGCTCATCATATTCCCACATGATTTTGATATCTATCAAAGCTCGGTTCTAAAGAATAGGAAAAAATTCCTGATAAACACAGAGTTCAAAACACTTTCATGTCTGAGGGATATTCTTTGCATTATATATTACAAACAGTTAAATTCAGGTTAAAATTTTATTAAAAAAATTTTTTTTACTATAAATAAGTCCCCAAAGACAGATAACAATGAATAGTTTGACCTTTCTCATTAGTAGAATAACTGGGAAATTTTTCTATAATAGGAGTAAATTTTATTGATTTAAATCAGACTTAATTATTTTGGATATATCCATTCAGACAGGACTTTCAGGAACTTTTATGATTTTTAAAGAAATATCTCATGTTTACTTAGTTTTTGTTGTTGGACAATTTTGTATTAAGTCTTAGGCCAATAGAGAGTATGAAACCTGGAAGAAACTTAAAAGGTCATTTACTTTAAACCCTTTATTTTTTAGAGGAAGAAACTTAGGTCCACATTTTCACATTTGGAAACAAACCAGCCTTTGAATGGGGTTTATTAGAAATTTTGGAGGCATTTAGCATTGTTTATGAAGACAAGAAGTGCACACATTGCTCTCGTGTGGTAAATCCAAGCAATCTAGACTGCCAGCTAAGTGCAGGCCGAGCACTCTATTAGCAGGCCACAATCATAGCCCATGGTACTCTAGGGCCTTCTAGAACTAAGGTCTCCATGGTGAGTACAAATTATTATACCATACTTCTCAGCAGAGAAATGCTTAATATGATCACATGGCAAGTTGAGAGTTTTTTTCTTGCAATTAAACTAGATAAGTGGATTATTTTTCTGACTACAGAACTCATTAATGGCTCACATTTATACCACACTATCTAGTTTACAAAGTTCTTTTCCTCACAGCAACCTTCTGAGATAAGTAAAAATTTCCCTATTTGACAGAGGAGGAAACTGAGACTCAGAAAGATGAAGTGATTTAGCCAAATTTGCAAAACTAGTAAATGACAGGGCCATGGTTTGAACATTTGATTCTCAAGTCCAATGTTCTTCCCTTGTCATACAAATTTGGAGTGAAAGTCGGGGGAATGGGATATAGCAACACAAGGGTGGGAAAGATGGTTTAATGGTACTCACAGCTAAACACAGCATCAGAGGGTATGAACAGATGGATAGAGATTCAGTCAAGGGGAGAGTCACATGAGTCCTCCCTGGGCCCCACCTTCCCATGGAGTAGGATGCAAAGGGGTAGCCCAGATGTACAGTGGTGTATGAGCTAAGTTAGTCAGTAAGCACCTACTATGTGTCAAGGAGCAGCTAGATGGTGCAGTGGATAGAGCACCAGTGCAGAAGTCAGGAGGACCTGAGTTCAAATCTCACATCAAATCTCACTTGACACTCACTAGCTGTGTGACCTTGGACAAGTCACTTAACCCCAATTGCTTCATCCTGGGTCATCTCCAGTCATCCTGATGAATATTTGGTCACTGGATTCAGATGGCTCTGGAGGAGAAGTGAGGCTGGTGACCTGCACAGCCCTCCCTCACTCAAAACCAAGTCAAGTGCAAGTCATGTCAACATTTCTCTGATGGCATGGTCTTCTTTGGCAACGAAGGATGAACACACACAGTATGTGTAGAGAACAATGCTAAACAGAAGGGCCAGAGCCTCTGAGACCTTGGGTTTACATACATATATATATTCATTTATTTATATGTTATATACAAATATAAACATATACACACATACATATATGTATGCATGTGTATATGGACATATGTTTATATGTGCATATATGTGAATATGTATATATTATGTGTGTATATATTATATGTATGTATGTGTGTGTGTATACATTGGGTTTTTAGCACCTGCTATGGAAACATCGTAGGTGGAAGGATGGGATCAAGATACATGGATGAGCAGCAAAGAGATTGAATTCTGCCTACACTATAAGACACATTGAACATAGAAGCCCTCACGATGAGGAATGACAACTATGACATGTCAGAAAATTAGTAGAAGAGTTCAGGATCTGGTTCTAACTAGAACCGGGGTACAGTTAAGCTTTAGGCATATTGGCATTTATATCACTGGAGCCAGGCCTGGCAAAGTGAGACCATAGTCATTCATATATATGGCCAGTCATCCTCAAAAATTCCACACTATTTCATCCAAAACCTGGCTTCACCTCCCAATAGCTAGCCTGCTTATGGCAGATAAATCATCTTGCTTTTTGAACTTCTTTAGAATATTTCAAAACAAGCACATGACTGTTACAGCTATACTCAGAACCAAGTATTCTCTACTTGATTGGTTGACTGTTGTCCTTGGTTCTTGAAGAGGACCAAAATGACATCACTATGCTGGAGTCAAGTTACAGTGTATCCAACTGTGGCTGATCAAACCGATACAAGCTCAGAATGTTCTACCACATGTCGGGCACAAATGTTCTTATACCTATGCATCTTGATTTTGGAGAACAGGCAACAGACATTGTCTATAGTCACCAAACCACAGAATTTCAGAGCTGGAGAAAGGGATCCCCCTATCACCTGGTCCAAGCCACAAGTAAGAAAAAGTTCTACTCTACAACCTACCCTACAACGAGTCATCTAGCCTTTGTTTGAGGTCTTCCAATGAGGAGTAAGTCATTTTTTCCCAAGACAAACTATTTTACTTTGGGATAATTCTAATTGCTAGAAAGGTGTTTTTTTTTCTTAAACTAAGCCAGAATTTACTTCACTGCAATATCCACCTGTTCCTAATTCTGTCCTTTGGCATTAATCAGAACATGCCACATCTTTCTTTCACATGATAGCTCTTCAAAAACTTGAATACAATTACCTTGCCTCACCCCTCCAATCTCACTGAGATATCTTTTAAGCAAACACCCCAGCTCCTTCAGTCATCCCTTACCATGCTCTTCACCATCCCCTGGACACTCTCCATCCTTCCTAAAATATCATGGTCAGAAGCAAACATAGTACTCTAGATACAAAGTGACCATCTCCCTAGTCATGAACACGTCTGTCTTCAGTTGAACTGGTAGAAATGTAAACCATGCTCCCTTCCCTCCATCATGGCCTGTTTACCCAGTTATATCAGTTCAGCTGCTCAGAGGTTCATGTTAACAAGCTGAAATCCCTAAGACTTACCCCTTATCTTTTTCAACATGCTACTCCATTTTCTTTCATTTTTTTATATAAATGTTTCTTCAATCCCCAAACTCCTACTTTCCTTTCTGGACTCATCTCTTTAGCCTCTTAATGACTGTCAGTTTCTGTCTTTTGCTTCAGATTCCTGGTACACTGATTCTTTGCTCTAACACTTCTACCCATCCTCTTTTCTTCCCACCATTTACCCTAACCAGAGAGGGGAGGGATTGTCTTCCCCCTTCCTGGCTTTGCATTCTTCTAAGTCTTAGCCTTTCTTAAAGACTGACCTCATGTCACCTCACCTCTGAAATCTTCCTAGCTGGCTCAAGTCCCTCTTGTTCTCACTCTATTTAAACCCTTTGCAGCACTCATGTCCTCTACTACTTACTGGACATTCAGCAGAGGTTGCCATTTTAATGACACTATGATTCTCTTCTTCCTTGTCCTTCCGCCATACTCAGACCCACATGAGTTTTCTCTTTGCCTGCTCCGAGACTACAACATGAATTGGACAAGGGCACCAAACAGGTCAATGGTCATCAAAGCTCTGTGTTGGTCTTCGATACTACTTAGGTATTTCAATGACTCCCCACCCCTTACTAAATCAAGTTTATACTTCTTTGCCTGAAATTCAAGACTCTCTACCTTTCTAATTTTATTTCTTACTACTCCCCCTTACAACCCTACATGGTAGTCAAACACAACTATTTGATGCTTCCCAAATTTTCTACTTGTGCCATTTTCTACCTTGTTCCTCCTTTACTCACTTAAATCCAATTCACATGCAAGTCAAGACATCATCCCATAATGCCACTGGTCCTCTTCAAAATGGAAGGATGAACAGTAACAACTGAAATGTCACCTCCTCCACATGCCTTCCCTGATTTCTCCCACTTTGGAGCTGCCACAGAATTTTGTTTCTACTTTTCTCACTGGATATTCAGCATCTATCCTGTATATGTGTATGTCTTTCTCTCCTATGAGACTACAAGCTCCTTGAGGGCAGTGGCTCTTTCTATTTGATTCCTCTTTCTATCCCTTACATGACTTGTCATAGTGTGTCATATTATGAAATTCTCAGTAAATACATGAATTAGGAAGGGAAGGAGGAAGCAAAAAAGGGAGGAAGGAAATAAGGGAAGAATAAAAGAAGGGAGGGAATAGGAAGGAAAGGCAGGTTAGGGGCTGTGAGAGTTGAGAAGTAGGAGGCTCCAATCAAAATGCTAAGGGTCTTCTTTATAAAACTAAACAAAATCATAATGGAATGTGTATAGGACAAACAAACAATAAGATTATCAAAGATTGCATTAAAGAAAAAGGTTAATGAAGGCCACCCCACAGCTCCCACACATTAAAACATATTACTAAGTAATTATCATCAAAACTATAAGGTACTGGAGGAGAGAGAGGGGGGAGGAGGGGAAAGAGATGCAGGTCAAGGGTATAGGATAGATACTCTAGACATAATAAATATATACAAAAGATATGTTTTTGGTAAGCCTACCAAAAATAAAAAATTAGGGAAATGATTCATTATTTAACAAATGCACTTTAGAAAATTGGTTGGCAACCTTGCAGGAAAAGAATTTAGCCTTATATTTTACACCATGTACTCTCAGTGAATTCCAGCTGGGTGAGAGCCTTAAATATTTTTAAAGTACAATAACAATATGGAAGAAAATGGAATAAAACATTCATCACCATTATGGAAGGTAAAGACAATATGTTGTGATTCAACAAACAGAAGAAATAATTAGGGGAAAGATAGAGGTGCTCTACTAAATTAAAAATTTTAAACTATGCAACAAAAATATGTTTAAAATGAAAAACAGATAAGCAAAAATATTTATAGCAAAACATGGTAGATAAAAACATTTAGATTATATGTCACAGTGTAAAGTTCCATTCATTCAAGCAATTAATCAATAAGCATTTATTAAATACCTATTAGGTGTTAGGCACTCTGTTAGACCTTGGGAATACAAGTATAAAAGCGAGAGATTCCCTGCCCTTAGGAAACTTACACAATGGCTAAATGGTCAAAAACATGAATAGATAATTCCCCCCTCAAAAAAAATTGATGAAAGAAGGATGATGCCTGGAGTTGGATATTTGCGCTGGTCCTTTATGTAGGACATATGCTCTGGTTCCTTGCGAGATGACGTACTTGACCCAATAACTCTTGATTGGTCTTCATTGATCTCTGTGACTGGAAGATTTGATCAAAGATGATTTGTGACTGAGCCAGAACTAGCCACCTCCATACTAGACTAGAGCAAGGAGGAAGACTACCACCATCTTCTAAGTATTTCATTTTTGGAATACCTCCACTCCCTGTTATCTCTTGGATCTTCCACAGTATGGGTCAGATTTCATTTTTGGAATACCTCCATTCCCTGTTATCTCTTGGATCTTCCAAGAGGATGGGTCAGATTTCTCTCCCAAGCTTGTCATACTCTTCAGAAGTAATGACTGCAATCCGAGCATGTAGCAATAAGAACAGTTGCTTGCCTAAGTAAGCGTGAAGCTAGACTTCAGGTTCCTGACTGCCTTTTCTATTTTATGTTTAGTTTAGAGATCCCAAATCATCAAACTATGATTCTAAGAAATAGATGCTTTTGGCCCTTGTGGTAACCATGTGGGTTGGAGAGTCAGCTACCTGCTGGAAGTCTCTTCCTGCAATTCCACCTGCAATTTTCAGAGGAGAAAATGCTCACAGGATCATCCTTATTCTAGGTGGACTTAAAAAAATCACATCCAGTTTGCTGGTAGATCTTGTGCTGGTAAGTTCCTCAGACAATGCAGACATGAGACAAAAGTGTATTCAGCCATCTCACAAAGTGCCTTAACCTTAGGGGAAACCATAATGTTAGTGATAGACTACTACTATCTTATGTTTTTTGTCAGTGTGCACTTTATGATTCTTTTGTGTTTTAAGTATTTATTTTATGATGGAGTCAATAAACAGCTGTCCTATGCCTGGGATCTATTTTGTACATTGAATACCTTTCTAGACAGGATCTTAGTAATACCTTTTTGAAGAGAACATAGACAAAAGTTACACTGAAGATTTAGAGATATTTTTCCTGGAGTTCTACTGTGGGGTGGAGACATAACAAGCAAGAGGCTGAGACAAACCTGACCTTTTTTAGGGGAGAAGATCCCTTAGATAAATCTTAAGCCAGAGCCCCTTTTCTGGAAAGGAGCCTATTGGACAATGGGTAACACTAATCATTTGAAAAAATGTTCAACCTCCATAATAATAATAAAGATACAAAATCTTTGAAGTACAAGTTTGTTTCCCAAAATTGGCAAAAGGAATAAACAGCAGTGAAATTCTGGACTATTGAAGTTACGGAGAAACAGATACACACTTTCATTGTTGGTGGACTTTTATAATCTTTTTGAAAAGTAAACGGGGCAAAAGGAAAATTTAGAAGTTAAACCATTGAGCCAATAATTCCTTTGTTGGAAATAAACCCTAAATCATAACATATGTAATGTCATATATATTTTATATTTCTATAAAATGATATATAATAAATCATATTAGGAAAAATAACCAAAAAGACATCTAAGATTTTTATACCAGCATTACACATAACCGCAAAAACAAAATTAAAACTACCTATATATCCAAAAAACAACCTCTAGATGTATATTGACTATCTGAATTTCCTCACTTGTAACATGAAAGTATTGTTCTAAATCTATGATACTTCTGGAATACTCTCAACACAAGGTCAAAGATGGCTTCATCTTGACAAAGGAATGTTAGAGGTAACAAGAGCCAGGATGAGCAGGAATAAGAGGCTAAGAGTATTCTTCAAGAGGGTCAGAACCAAGCAGAAGAACGTCAAGGGAGCAACTCTAAGACTGATGAATAAAAAGTACCAGCAGTTGCCCCTTGGAGAGAAGTACCTTCCCTATCAGCTTTCACACCCATCACCTGTTCCAGCTCCCTTGAGAACAAAGAACTCCTATTAATTTATACCACCCAATGGAACAGAAGAGATCTACAGACTCACATCATATCTTGTAGACAAGCAAGAGCACTGAGATCATTCCCTACATAATTGGAGAGAGAGGGCAAAGATATAAAGAATACCTCTCTAATGAGTGAGAGGACAACTATCTTCTACTTAGGGTTCTGGTCTCTCAGGAAGTAATGGGCCAATGTAGAAGACCAAGCTGAAACTCTAGTTTCAAACCAATTCCAGTTCCCAAGGAGATCATAGTCTCATCGTAACTAAATGCAATCAGCCTTGCCAGGGACTTTGAAAACCTGAAAAGCCCTATTTAAATACCAGGTATTATTATTGTCAAGTTTGGGATCCACTGGGTGGGGTCTCAGTGATCCTGGGTAGGATGCAAAGATCATAGACCAAGTGAGAAGATATAGGACATGGGAGCCTTGCTCATTGCTAAGTGTGTCTTTTTCTATGGGGGTAAGAAGTAAGAGGCATAGGAGATATGTTGGGAGGAGGGTAAGTGTAGGGGTAAATGAGTAAGAAATAAGAATTCCTCAGACCAGATGATTAACAAAGGACAAACATGGAGCCCACAATTCCAAACTGAAGTACTATTATGTCATGAAAGGTAGCATAGTATTGCATGGTGTAGCAGCTATTGCACTGAAACAATTTGGGTTCATATCTTTCTTTTCCCAACACAGGGCAAACAACCCTTAAACTATCTGTGCCTCAGTTTTATCACCTGCAAAACGAGAGGTCCTTGATATGCACTAAGTTACTTTCTACCTTTATAATGATAGCTGGCATTAATATAGCACTTTTTTTTGCAAAGTGCTTTGGTGCCCTTGTTATCCTCATTTTGCCAATGAAGAATCTGAGGCAGACAAAAGTTCAGTGACTTGCCAGGGTCATACAGCTAGTCAGGTAATTCTGACTCCAGCCTCAGTTGCTCTATACTCTGTGCCACTCCTAGATTCTATGACCCTATGATCTGTCTAGCTCTAAATCTCTAATGCCATAATCCTATGACTGATTTACTTATCCTACATGAGGCAATCAGTATTCAATCATGAAAAGACAGATTGGGGTAGAGTTGAAGCCACAGGGGATACAAAGAATTGCTGGAGATGAGGAGAGAAGAGCTTGGTTTTTACAGTCAGACTATAAACTGCTCCTGTTATCTGAGTGTAAGAGACCCAGGGGAACTAACTGTCCCAAAGACAGCAACTGCTGAGAGTTTAACGGTTTGCACTGATGTGTTTGGAAACATAAATTTCAAGTATCAAGAGATTCATGCTATTTTTTCACAAATATATCAGAGAAGGCATCATAGGGTAATGATGAACAAATATTGTCATATGAATGTAATTAAATATTATTATACTATAAGAAATGATAATATGATTGATTCATACTTGGGGAGGCTTGTATGAACTGATCCAGAGCGAGGTGAGCAGAACCAGGACAAAATATATATGATAACCACAAAAATGTAAAAGAAAACAACTTTGAACTAATACAGAGATATGACAAATGTAGTGACTTAATCATATCTTCATGGGACGATTAGGAAGCCTGCTTCCCGCCTCTTCGCAGGGAGGCAACTGATTAAAGATGAATGATGAGGCAAACATTTACAGTTAGTCTGTTTTGATTGACCACATTTAGTTATAATGGAGGGGTTGCATTAGAGGCTGGGATAGGAATGGTGGGAAAACTGGTACATAATGAGAGTAATGCAAAAAAGAAGAAGAGAGAGAAGAGGATCAATGAAACATTCTTTTAAAAATACGCAAAAGAGAGTAGAAAGAAGTTCAGAGCAATATAGGCAAGTAAGGAAATTGATTGATTCAAGTTTAAATGCACAGATCTTTTTTTTCTATTTTTTGCTTATTAAAATGTCCATCTTTATTGTTTTTAACTTTAAAAAGAAAATTTTTTAAACTAATATAAACTTGTCCCCCTTTTGCTCTGCAAGGATTGAAACAGAGGAACTGAAAGATCATTTATAAATTAATTTAACTGTGAGTACTCTAAATATAAGATCCTTACTCTACTAACAACCAGTTGAGATGCAATTGGGGAAATATCAACATTTACATCTGAAGCACTCCCTTTGGAGTGGGCTCACTAGGTTGTGCCCCTACAGTGTGGCTGAATACTCCTTAAGATTCTAGGGATAACACTTAGGGGTGATGAATTTTAGTAGTATGAGTCCCCATCTGGTCATAATGTCCTAGAGATTAATCAGTTGATAGCTCCCCAATATCAATGACTCAATTGACTTCAATTAGCTTTTGCACAGAGATATCTACTGAGATAACAAAGACTGAAGTACATCTCCCCAACCGTATTCATGCCTCTACAAGTCTCCTTAGTGTGTGGGGAGAATGGAATCAGACTTAAAATGGTTGTTAGAAAACATCCCCTTCCCCCAACCTGATGGTGAGGTACTAACTGGGTCCTTCAAGGATTGCCTACCAAGTTCACTTCTGAGTGTGGGCATAGGTGATGGATGAGTGGCTACTTTAGTCAACTAGGCGGTCTCATTGCTGGACTGAGTCATATGGGTCAGTCAGGTCTGCTGCACAGTCTCTTCACAGGTCTTGACTGTTACAGCCCCAGATTCCAGAACTCTACTTCTTGTTGAGATGTCAGATAAGTTTGGTAAATCTTCCAATTGGCCTGGTTTCCTTGGTCCTCTCATCTCGGGATGCTCATTTACTTAAGAAGAAACACACCAGGAACAGAGGAACCATGTATTAACAGACACATCACAATGGGGAGAGGATTCAAGACAGTTGAGGATGTTTCCCCACTCGCTGGCCAAGGTTTACATCAATTCTTTTTCCTCATAGTCCATAGGGAAAGCGATCAAGAGATCACCCCCAGAACCATTTGCGTGTTCCAGTTAGCAGCCAATTAAATGTGCTTTGAAGTTAGAAAAAGGGTTTTTTCATTATCATACCAAGAAGTAGCCTCACCAAATCTCCAATTGGGCTGGAACGAGGCAAGGCATAATAAACATATTTAAGGAATAGGCCCTCACTCATTTCTCATTCTTGCTATAAATGAAACCAAAAAATATAAGGAAGCTGCAGCTAAATGGAAAGAGGGCTGGAGAGGCAAGGAAAGTAGTCAGGCCCATTGGGCACCCCAAATCTATACTCAGTGAGCATAAGCAAAACAAAGCAAAACAAAAAAAAGATGGTGAAGATGAACTTTTAAAAATCTAAATTTGCTGATGAGCTCCCTGAACATCTATGCCAGTTTCTTTAGCCCAATTTCCTTTTCCCCACTTATGAAAATTGTTTCTCTTTGTTCAGAATTTGCATTCTTGAGGGTTCCCTCCCACTTGTTGAGTTACCTTGTAGAGAAGTGTAGTCTGTGAAATCCCACCTATCCTTTCCCGAAACCCTTTGAAATCTGCTCTCCCAAAAACAAAGGTGCATGTCACAATATTCTTAGCTTTCTATTCATTCTCTTTTACAAATTCTAAGATGAAGCCAAAACTTCCTCACAATACTCCCATCATTTCCACTTGAGCAACCAGTTCCCCCTTGTTGGTCAGAATAAGATG
Source organism: Bettongia penicillata ogilbyi (assembly GCA_023548195.1). NCBI lineage: Eukaryota > Metazoa > Chordata > Mammalia > Diprotodontia > Potoroidae > Bettongia > Bettongia penicillata. The sequence goes on along the minus strand of JAJHZJ010000142.1, from coordinate 6,231,954 downwards.
CAGTCTAAATGTCACTTCGCTGGTTCCTGAATCTTTCAAAGGATGAAATTATTATGTAAGCATGTCAAGAAATTATTATTTGCTTAGTGATCTGCTTTTGAGAGGCTGAGGGTGAGGGAAACAGAGAAACAAAGAAAGAGAGAGAGGGAGATAGGAGAGAGACAGAAGGAGAAAGAGAAGGAGGGAGGTAGGAGGGGAGAGGGGAGAGAGAGAGAAGAAAGAAAAAGACAGAAAAATAGGAGAGAAGGAAGAGGAGAAAGGAAAAGAGAAAGATAGGAGAGAGGGAAGGAAGAGAGGAGAGAGAGAGCAAAGGGGAGAGAAAGAAAATGAGAAAAGAGAGATGGAGAGAGGGGAGGAAGAGAAGGGAGAGAAGAGAGACAGAGAGAGGCAGAAAATGAGAGAGAAAGGATTTCTGTGCCGGGCTCAAATATTTTTCTCAAATTATGCATTTCTTTTCTTTTCTGTCTGTGTAATCTATTCTGCACTCTGATTACACCTGCATTCCTGTTTCTGATTCCACTATCTTTATTCAAATGCTTTATGTCATGCTTTTCAGCGTTGCTTCCTAGATTTCTTCATATGAGTCTATTTTCCTAACATAAAGCATGAGCCAAGAGTTGTTAAGGAGGTAGCTACAGTCAAGACCTGGCTTGAAGCCCTGCCTCTGACATACACAAGCTGCATGACCCAGGACAAGTCATTCAACTTCTCAGCAGATGTCCCCTGGCTATTCTTTAATACTACAGATTGTAGAGCAGATGACGATGTGCTTTGCTAAAGATAGTTCCAAAGGGATGTTAAGTCATACTTATGCTGCCTGATGATTTTACCTACTTTCTTCACTTTAAGTCTGAATTTTGCAGTCAGTTTCAGGTCTTGTTTTAACTGACTGCATGAAGTTTCTTCACCTTTGACTGTAAAGTATGTGTTCATCCTTCATTGCCAAAGAAAACCATGCCATCAGAGAAATAATGACATGATTTGCACTTGACTTTGTTTTGAGTGAGGGAGGGCTGTGCAGGTCACTATCCTCACTTCTCCTCCAGAGCCATCTGAATCCAATGACCAGATATTCATCAGGATGACTGAAGATGACCCAGGACAAGGCAGTTGGGGTTAAGTGACTTGCCCAAGGTCACACAGCTAATGAGTGTCAAATATCTGAGGTGAGATTTGAACTCAGGTCCTCCTGACTCCTGTACTGGTGCTCTATCCACTGCAACACCTAGCTGCCAACTGCAAAGTATGTAATCAATATGATTTTGGTATTGACTGTCTGGTGATGTCCATGTGTAGAGTCACCTTTCGGGGTTGTTTAAGAAGAGTGCTTGCCACACCAGCAAGTTACCTTGACAAAATTCGATTAATGTCTGCCCTGCTTCATTTTGTTCAAAAGGCAAACTTGCCTGTTATTCCAATCCCCTATGATGAATGTGACATCTTTTGGGGGGTGTTATTTCTAGATGATATTATAGGTCTTCATAGAACTGATTAACTTTGGCTGCTTCAGCATCAGTGGTTTGAGCATAGACTTGTATTACTGTGATGCTGAATGATTTACCTTGAATTTGAACAGATATCATTCTGTCATTCTGAGATTATACCCTAGTTGACTTACACTAATATGTAAATTCTTTCCTGTTTAAAAAGACTATTACATCAATTTCACCAGTTCTTTCAAAGTGAAGCAGATTGTTATCCTTTTTGAGGCACAATTATATTTTATCAAATGCTCAACAATGATTTGTATTAATATAATTTCATTTTATAAAACATCTATTTGTTTTAATATCCAAGAAAATGAGGCAAGGGATATACTGAAATAATTCACAAATTTTTTGCTCTCTCAAAACTTTTATATTTTATACTAATATTTATAAGCCATATACTCATTTTATCTTTTGTAATATGACCATCCTCCTCATAAGCTTGGTTGACTCCTATATGTTCCTATAATCATATGTTCTTGTTTAATTCTATCTTCAATAATTCTTACACTAGCTTATAGACTCACTTCTATTGAAATTCAATTTTGAACTTAGAAATGTAAACATTTTAACTTTATTAAGTCCCTTATGATTGTTCTTTTACGTTTACTTTTTATGTTTCTCTTGAGTCCTATGTTTGAATGTCAAATTTTCTATTCACCTCTGGTCTTTTCATCAGGAAGGCTTGGAAGTCCTGTTTCATTAAATGTCCATTTGTTCCTTGAATAATTGTACTCAGTTTTGCTGGGTAGGTTATTCTTGGTTGTAATCCTAGCTCTTTTGCTTTCCAGAATGTGAAATATGCTTAATCTTGTGTGATCCTGATTGTGGTTTCGCAATATTTGAATCGTTTCTTTTTGGATGCTTGAAGCATTTTTTTTTTACCTGAAAGTTATGAAATTTGGCTTTATTATTTCCAGGTGTTTTCATCTTGGGATCTCTTTCAGGAAGTGGTCAGTGGTTTCTTTTAATTTTCACTTTACTCTCTGGATCTAAGATATCAGAGCAGTTTTTCTTGATAATTTTTTGAAGTATGTCTAGACTCTTTAATTGTGACTTTCAGGTGGATTGATAATTCTTAAATTATCTCTCCTCAACCTTTTTTCTAGGTCAGTTATTTTTCTGATGAGATACTCCATATTTTTCTTATATTTTTTCTATTCTTTTGACTTCATTTGATTGTTTCTTGATGTCTCATGGAGTAATTAGCTTCCATTTGCCCAGTTCTAATTTTTAAGAAATTATTTTCTTCAGTGAGCTTTTGAAGTTCTTTTCCCCCCAAATTTGACCTATTCTGCTTTTTATTAAGGAGTTCTTTTCTTCAATGAATTTTTGTGCCTCTTTAATAATTAGGCTAATTTTGATTTTTAAGGTGTCATTTTCTTCAGTATTTTTTGTTCCTTTTTTACCAAGCTGTTAATTTTTTCCATAATTTCCTTCATCACTCTCATTTCTTTTCCCAATTTTTCCTCTACCACTCATTTCTTTCTTTAATTCTTTTAGCAATTCTTGCTGGCCTTAAATCCAATTTGCATTTTCCTTTGAAACTGTATTTGTAGTTCTTTTCACACTCTAATCTTCTTCTGAGTTTGCCTTGGTTTCCCCTGCCATCATTGTAGCATTTTATGGTCAAGTTCTTTCTTTGTGTTTTTGCTCATTTTTTTCCAGCCTATTTTTTTACTTTGAACTTTACATTAAAATTCTGCTCACCTAGAGGTAGGGAGACACTGTTTCAAACTTCAGTCTTTTTGTGCTAATGTTTTCAGAGCTAGTTCTGGGTTTCTGCAAGTTTTTGGTGCTTCTAAAGTGGTATAATCCTGGGAGAAGTGTGGTCACTGCTCTCCCAACATGTATTCTGTTCTTTACCCAAGAAGAGCCCCTGCTGTACTGCAGTCATAAGTGCTGGAGCTCCTGTTTGCCTTGGAACTATGACCAATCCCCAGTGTTCCTCCCTGCCCTGAAACAATGACCCACATCTGCATTTAGGAAATAGAATTGTCCATAGGTACCTGTAATCTTTTTCTTACAAAGCTGTCTGATCCCCTTACTGTCTCTGGGCTGAGAACTCCCAAAGCTGCTGCTGCTGGCCAACTGTTACATGTGTGGGCTCTGAACAACCCTCCTCCTTGGTGCCACAGACTTCTCCAGCTGACCTCCTAAGTTGTCTTAGACCAGAAAACTACCTCATCCAAACCTTTTATTGGCTCTGCTATTTCAAAATTCTATTTCAGGCACTATTTTAAAGTTGTTTAGAGGAGAATTTTGAAAGAATTCAGTTGGGATGCTTTTCTTTTAAAGAATATAATAAATTTCAATTTATAGCTTAGAAAGCTGTCCTGTCTGTCTATATTTCTTTTCTAATCTTTTTTTGCTTTCTTCTTGCATTCTTTTTTTTCTAAAGAAAATTCTTCAATGATTTTATTTTCTCTTTTCCTTTTTTCCATTTTGAATGACCTATTCTTGATCAAATCATGCTGATCTTTTGTAATAACAGCTTCTCTTTCTAACTAATTAGTATTCAAACTTTCCCTTTTGAAAATGACAAGGAAATAAATTCTCTGACAACAACTTTGACTTTCTAGGTCCAAGAATTAACACAATAATAAGACTTTATATTTTCACAGACTCTATGTCATAGAATATTGTGATTTTCTTCCACCTCCCCCCACTTAATAGTATTTTATTATTTCCAATTACATGTAAAGATAGTTTCAACATTTATGTTTTGTAAGATTTCGAGTTCCAAATTTTTCTCCCTTCCTCTCCTATCCTCTCCCTAAGAGAGTAAACAATCTGATATAGGTTACACATGTGCAATCATGTTAAGCATATTTCCACATTAGTCTTGTGAAACAAGAATCAAAACAAAAAGGGTTTTCCCCATCCACAAGAAAGAAAAACCTAAAAAAAAAAGTGAAAACTGTCTGCTTCCATCTGCATTCAGACTCCATGGTTCTTTCTCTGAATATGGATAGCATTTTTCATCATAAGTCTTTTGAAATTATCATAGTTCCTTGAATTGCTGAGAAGAGTTGAGTCTATCAAGGTCAATCATCGAACAATGTGGCTGTTACTGTGTACAATTTTCTCCTGAGTCTGCTAACCTCATTCAGCATCAGTTCATATAAGTCTTTCCAGGTTTTTTCTGAAGTCTGCCTGCTCATCATTTCTTATTCCATTACATTCATATACCACAACTTCTTTAGACATTCCCCAATTGATAGGCATCCCCTCAGTTTCCAATTCTCTGCCACCACAAAAAGAGCTTCTATGAATATTTTTGTAAATGTGAGTCCTTTTCCCTTTTTATGATCTCTTTGGGATACAGAGCTACAAGTGGTATTGCCAGGTCAAGGGGTAGAACGTTGTGATTTTCAAAAATACTTTTATATATGTTTCATTTGATCCTGACAATGACCTAGTGAGGTAGACAAGGTAGGATTTTTGTTAGTTTGGGTTGGTTTTTTTTTTACTCTTTTAGAGATAAGGAAACCCACCAAGAGGTTAATAAATAATCTGTTGATGGTTCCACATCTTTTAATAGCAAGAACAAGGACTAGAACTCAGGCTCGATATTCTTTCATGAGCCCTGCATTCCAAACATCAAGACAACACACTTGCAGCCTTCTGCATCCTAGCAATGTCATCTGGCAAACCTGTGCAGTAATCACATGAACTTGGGTACCACTGAATATAATCACTCTGAGTTTCTGCTGCCAGTGACACAGATATGTCAACAAGGGGAGAGATGCGGTTAGTAGGCCATCGTGTCTTTCTGGCTATATTCCTAGTCTCACTTTTCTAAGAATGCCATCTGTCAAGAGCCCACATTTAGTCCTAGAAAAATATGGCATAGTCTATTTATTTTAAGGACAAAATAATTTTTAAAGGGGAAAACTAGATGAAATTCAGTGGTGCTAGGCCCAGGGGGCTGCCAGTGGCTTTATGCTCAGAAAGGTTTAATTTGGGAGAAAAATATTAGACACAAACATTTACCTCTTTAGAGACCACCTGTTTCCTCTGGTGTTGGAATCCAAATAGGTTTATTTTCTTTTATTGCAAATTAGGACTTCTTAATGTCAAGCCCTCCCTCCAACACCTGATACCAGATCCATTGGGGAGACACAGAAATAATAAATTAGAGATTGAGTGTGGAGTAATAAAAAGAACCCAGTATTTTAAGCCAGAAGATTTGAGGTTAGCTCTACCATTTACTAGCAGTGACAAGTCATTTGAATACTCAGGGCCTCTGTTTCCTTAGCTGTAAAATAAGTAGTTAAACTAGGTTATCTCTAAGCTTTCTTTCAGGTCCAATATTCCTATCATTCTGTATGCAGCCCCATCAAACGTACTATGTTGCGGAATGCCAATTAGATTCTTCATGAAACCTCAACCATTTCAAGGTTCTAGGGCCAGATATTTCTTTTCTTTTTTTTTTTAATATTTATTTATTTATTTATTTAACTTTTTACATTCGTTTTCACAAAATTTTGGGTTCCAAATTTTCTCCCCTTTTATCCCCTCCCCCCGCCCCAATACACCAAGCAATCTAATTTTCCCTATCTGCAATCTGCCCTCTCTTCTGTCATCCCTCCCTTCTCTTGTCCCCATCTTCTCTTTTCTCCTGTAGGGCCAGATCACTTTCTATTCCTCATTAACTGTATATCTTCTTTCCTAGTAGCAACAACAATATTAAACAGTTGTTCCTAAAACTTTGAGTTCCAAATTCTCCCCATCCCTCCCTCCCCACCCATTCCCTTTGGGAAGGCAGGCAATTCAATATAGGCCATTTCTGTGTAGTTTTGCAAATGACTTCCCTGATAGTTGTGTTGTGTAAGACTAACTGTATTTCCCTCCATCCTATCCTGCCCCCCATTGTTTCTATTACGTCTTTTGATCCTGTCCCTCCCCAAGTGTTGACTTCAAATTGCTCCCTCCTCCCATTGCCCTCTCTTCCATCACCCCCCCTTGCTTATCTCCTTCTCCCCCACTTTCCTGTATTGTAAGATAGGTTTTCATACCAAAATGAGTGTGCATTTTATTCCTTCCTTTAGTCAAATGTGATGAGGGTAAACTTCTTGTTTTTTTTTTCTCAGCCCTCCTCTTTTTCCCTCCACTAAAAAGTCTCCTACTTGCCTCTTAAATGACATATAATTACCCCATTCCATTTCACCCTCTTTCCTCCCACTACATTTCTCTCTCACCATTTACCTTAATTTCTTTTAAGATATGGTCCCATCCTATTCAATTCACCCTGTGCTCTCTGTCTCTGTATGTGTGTGCATGTGTGTATGTGTGTGTGTGCATGCGTGTACATGTGTGTGTGGTCCCACCAACTATAGGGCCAGATATTTCAACGAAATTACAAATGATAATGTGCAGAAACGAATGCTGCCTTCCCTATTATAATTTAAACTTACTAGGAACAAGGGTGCTTTTTTTTGTACTTTGTATCCCTAGCACCTGACACAGCATTTGTTAGGTGCCTAACACATAGTAGGAACTTATTAAATCCTTGTGGGTTGATTGTAACCATCTCGAAAACAATTCAGCCTCTCTCTCCTGTTTCTCCCCCTTCCTCCCTTTCCCTTCTCCTCCTTCTTTCTCCCTGTTTCCCTGCCTTTGTGTCTCCCACCACCCACCTCTTCTTGCTCTTCCTCCTTCTCTTACCCTATCTCCTTCTTCTCTCTCTGTCTCTGTCCTTGTCTCTGTCTCTTGTCTCTGTCTCTGTCTGTCTCTCTGTCTCTCTGTGTCTCTCTGTCTCTGTCTCTCTGTCTGTCTCTCTTTCTCTCTGTCTGTCTCTGTCTCTCTCTCACACATACACACACACACACACACACACACTCCTATCCTAAGCTCTGTTTACACAGCCTGATAAGGACTCCCTCCACATGAACCATCTAGTTTTTGCCCTCGTTCTCATCCCCACACACTTTTTGCGTATCCAGGATCATAGGAATGCCTTCTCTGGCAACTGGGAGATAATTTTAGTTTGTTTGTTTTGTTTTGTTGAGTGTTTTCTTTTTGAATACAGTAAGAAAATGTATGAATGGAGCAAAAGTAAAGCACATGCTCCCAAAAGAATTAAGCAAAGTAACACACAAAAGTCATTGTGACTGATAATATAGACCACCACACACATTTGTCATTTATCATTTGTTCAAGAAGGCTGTAGCTTTAAGTTGAACAAGGTTTTGCCAGTGCTGTCCATCCCATTTAACCTGAGTTTTCCTGCCACAGTGTTGCCTTCAGTACTTAACTACAGTCAGAGTGTATATCATTCTTTTGGATCTGCTCTTGGATGCCCTTGGCCTCACCCCACAAAAGTGGATAGTGATCATTTTTCATTGGAAATCCAGTATTCTTATGAAACTGATTCCAAAGAGCTCATCATGGCCTGTGGCAGCACACACAAAAGATGAGTGAGGAAGGAAGTTCTTCATTCTGGGACCACCAAGCAGAGAGCACCATCTCTCCTTTGCACTGTTGGCGTGAGAACAAAAAAAGGAAGTCAACCTCTGCTTTTCTGGTGGGACCAGATACTGCCAGCACATTCTTCCTTGAATGTTATTAGACAACTTCCTACTAATAATAAGAGCTGACATTTTTATCATACTCTGTAATTTACAAAGCCCTTTACTTATATGATCTCATTTCATCCTGACGAATGAAGAATGTAGTGCCTATGTTATGATCCCTATGTTATATTGCAGGAAACTGATAGAGAGACAAATTGTGTCTCCCTCAGTAAGTGGCATATTTGGAATCCAAAAGCAGATCATCTGTCTCTTAAAGCCACTAAACCACAGCTGCCTAGAGTCCTTGTGGTTGAAGGGGTCAATGCTATTCCTCTGCAGTGATTTCATTTATACCTGGTTCAATGAATGTCTTATTAGTGAGATGGAAAGGAAGGACCAAGCATTTACTAAATGCCAGGCACTGTGCTAAGCACTTTACAGATATTGTCTCAGTAAATCCTCGCAATAACCTCAGGAGGTAGATGCTATTATCCCCATTTTATAATTGAGGAAATTGAGGTAGATAGAGGTTAAGTGACTTGCCCACAGTCACACAGTCATTGTCAAAGCCCAGATTTGAACTCAGGTCTTCCTGACTTGAGAACCTGTACTCTATCAGCTCTACCACCTGGCAGCCTGATAGTATCTTCCTAAATAAAGACCTTTCAATTTATCTAGTTAGCCCCATTCTGAGGATAGAACCCATCAGAGATGAAAGAATGCTGTCATTATTATGGGCTATGATCTATTTGGAGAAGAGAATCATCTTCTTCAATCCAAAAATCTATGGAATTCAGATTAGAATCACATAGAATCTCAGATTTGCAAGAGGACTCAGAAGCCACTTAGTCCCACCTATGGAATACTCAGGGAGGACTTGCACTTCTGGTCCTTTCAGGGCTGCTCATCCACCTTTGAAATCTACTTCACCCAACTCTCACCGGTAGATCCGAGAAACTGTAACCTGTGAAGCGACCACACACCAGTAAACTGTCTCAGGAGATGGGCTAACCTAGATTGAGGGTAAATGACAGACCTCAAACCTTTGGTAAGGAAGGGGGATGTCTACTCTAAGCATGTGAAGACTTTCCCTGGAGCAACAGACGAATCAAAACAGTTTGTTTCAGCAGCCATGAAGGCACCTGAAGCAGGCGTTGAGGAGCGTGTAGGGCTTAATCAGGCACTGATGTTGCCAACGTCATCCACTGCGTCCTGGAGCATCACCAGCCAACCTGACTTCTGTCTTCCTAATAGGTTTCAATGACCCATGAAAAGATAGTGAGACTGACAACTTTGTGCATCTCTGCCTCACTTAAATTCAATTCACAAGCAGATCAAGGCATCACCCCATGATGGCATTGGTGCTCTTCAGAAATGGACAAACAAATGTAAATTTGAGTCACTTCACAACTTCATCTGACGAATGGTCATCCAGTTTTTGTTAGAAAACCCCTAATGTGGGGAAACCATCTGCCTCCTAATTGTTAGGGAGCTTGTGCTTCCATCAAGCTGAAATCTGCCTCTTATTTCTTAATTCTGCCCTTTGGAACCAAATGCAACAATCTAATCCCTCTTCCACATAACAGCCCTAGAAATACTTGAACATGGCTATTATGCCCTTATAAGTATTCCTTAGTCTAAATATCCCACATTGCTTCATGTAATTGTCATTTGACACAAATTCTAGGATATTTGCCACTTTCATTGCCCTCCTCTTGATGCTTCCCATCTTAATAATATAATTCCTAAAATAAAGCTCCTATAACTGGACACAATATTCTATCTGTGATCTAAACTGGTACAATAGGGTATTACCTTCTTTATACTTTATACTTCATACTATGCCTCTCCTACTTAAGCCTAATCTTATCTTTTTTAACTACCATATCACTCTGTTATTTCATGTTAAGTTTATAGTACACTTAAAACTCCAAATCCTTTTTTTCTTAAGATGACCCAATGTCTGGCTATACCTCTGCCATCCTGAGAGGTTGGTTCAGTCTGTGTAGGACTTTATCGTTATCTTCATTACCTTTCACCTTATTATATTCAATACAGAATTCCAGCCTGTCAGGATTTTTGTTTTGGATTCTGACTCTATCATCTAGTATGTTAAGGATCCCTCCCAACCTAAGGTTATATGTATATTCAAGGAAAATGCCATCTGTGTTCTTTTAAAAATATTTTACTGATTTTCAAAATATTCTATTGAATGTTTTTGTGTTCTGCTTATATCGTTGTCACTTCCCAACAATCTCCAACTCCACAGCATCTTCCACCATAACAAAAAAAAATATTTGTCAAACAAACCATCACAGCAACTGTATCTGACAGCTTATACAACATTCCACACCTATAGCCCATTACCCTGTATCTCAAAGAGGCACTGGTAGTTTTTCAACTTTTTTCCACGACCAAAAATTTATTAATGCTAGCAACAACTAGCATTTATAAAGTGCTTTAAGATTTACAAACCTTCTATTTAGTTTATTTTTTTCACTTATAGTATTGAAATTATTCCACATGTTTTTCTGTTTCTGTTTACTCTGCAACTATTAATAAAAGTCTTTACATTTCTCTGAATTCCTCATTTTCCTCATTTATTATGGAAAAAGAATATTCCATTCCATTCACATACACACAATTTGTTTAATTATTCACCAATTGATGGGCATCTACTTTGCTTCCAGTTTTTTTTTTGTTCCCACAAAAGTATTACTATGAATATTTGGGAATATACATCTATTTTCTATCTTTGACCACTTTCACAGTGATATTTTATGATCAAAGATTATGAATAGTTTAGTAAATCTTTTCAAGGAATTCCAAAATATTTTTCAGAATTCATTGGCCCAATTTACAACTGTACCAGCTGTATATTAGCAAAGCTAACTTTCCATAGCCCCTTCCACATCAGCTATTTCTTTTATCTTCTTTGCCAATTTTACGGATCAAAGTGAAACCACAGTTATTTTAATTGACTCTTATTAGTTGGATTTGTAATATTTTTCACATAGTTGTTTTTAGTATGTGTTTCTTTTGAAAATTCATATTATTTGCTTATTTGTCTATTTTTATGTCTTTTTACTAATCATTGATTAGACTGTTAAAAGGCAAGGTCAAATCAAGATCCATATGATATTTCACTATTGACCTCCTTTCAAGTTAATATTCAGTCATTAATGACTAGTTTTTGGATCCAGTCATTCAATCAGCTCTGAATTAATCCATGTTCTAGTCCACGTATAATCTCAGACAGAGTCTGTATGGTACACGTTAGTGACTTGAGTTTTCAGTATTCTAGGAAGTTCTTTAAGAATCTAAGTTGTAGAAAAGGTTCTGACCTGCACTGAGAGAAGAAGACCCTTACAAAATATTCTCATTCCAATAAAATCCTGGATCCAGTCCCTATCTTTATCTCTACCCATGCTCTGGTTTGGAGACTTCAGGGTTTTGCAAAAAGTCAGACTGGTCAGTTACACTAAGTGTAGGAGGCCTTCATTATCAGCACATAACTTACCAATAGGAAGCCTTATGCTTCAGAAGATAACCTAGGACTTGTATCCAAGATACTCTAGGGTCAACAAGGAAAAGATTAAACAAGAAGAGTGATAAAATCTGTGGCATTTGGGCCACAGCAAGAGAAGAAGGGAGTTTAAAGATAAACTAATCTATAAACTCATAAATCCATAAATCATGCCATAAACTCATCATCCTTGGGATGCTCCTAGTTTCACCTCTTAGTCAGTGTGAGAGAGGGTTGGGATCTTGACTCAACTTGACAACTCACTATATCAGTGCCAGAAGCTGAAACTAAGACAATGGTCCAATATGGGCCATACTAGGATAGCCCTTACACTAGGACAGCCCTAGGCCAATTCAACCTCTGTGGCAACAATGAAATAGGTGAAGGTCAAAGGTTTTAGACTGATCGGCAGGATCTCAATCAGATTTATTCAACTAAATTTCCTACCTCTAATATCACAGGAAATGTAGGTTTCTTTCTTACTAAGGAAGAATTGGTTAGTAAGGCCCAGATGAGGATAGCATATGACATATTATGAAAGGCTCCAGACATGACTTTCCTTTCCCCTTTGCACAAGATTTTAGCAAAAAAGTAAGAGGAGAGATGAATCTAGAGCAGAACCTTACAAAACTCAAAAAGTAGACCCCCTCCAAAAAAAAGTGTTTTTTTCAGACTATCAAAACTTAACTGTAATACCTTCTAGCTCACATTTCTCCACATCCTCCACACAGATAATATGAAAGACTGTCCAGTTTTGCTAAAATCTATGTAAACTATATCAACAGCATTCCCCAGATCAGTCAACTAACACTGTCAAAAAAGTAAATGAGGTTAGTACGATCTGCTTTTGATAAGTTGCTCTAGCTGTTTGGTGATCACCGCTTCCTTTTCAAGACATTCACTAACCATCCCTTTGATATGCTCAAGAATTTGGCCAGGGAATGCATAAATCACTATATTTCCTTTCCTGAAAATCAGGACAATATCTTCCCTTTTCCAGTCCTGAGGCATCTCTCCTGTTCTCTGTGATCTTTGTAATATGTAATAATAGTCATAATTTACCTAGTGCTTTATTATTTGCAAGGCACTTTACATATATACATACATATATATATATATATATATATACATACGTGTATGTATACGTATATGTATATATGTCATTTGACCCTTACAACAATGCCATGAGGTAAGTTATCTTCATTTTATAGATGAGGAAACTGAGCCTTAGAGATGATTTTCCCAAAGTAACACAACTAGTAAGGTCTGAGGCAAGAGCTGAATTCAGATCCATCTTGACTTTCGGTTCAATCCTCTGCTTACTTCCCCAGTCAGTTGCATCAAAGATCATTCCACAATCTGACCTTTCTGTCCTTTCAGTAACCTAAAATGTCATTCATCTGAACCTCGTTACTTGAACTCCTCAAGGGCAGCTAGTACTCTCTTACTCCATCCCTCCTTCTCTCATGTAGTTTTCTTGGTCAATTTTATTCTGCCTCTTCCAATCTAGAAATTATTCTTCTTGAAACAGAAACAAAACCAAAAAGAAAAAAGTTAAGTATCTCTCCATCGCCCATTATCATCATCTCCGCTGCCCCAAGCAGCAGCACTAGCCCTTCTTAGACCTAACTCATTTGTCCCATGTAGCTTTTAAAATAAAAAAAAAAAAAAGTTTTGTTGCAGTTAGTTTTTCTCCCAAGCCTCAGATCCTTTTTAATGTAAGCACTTCTGATCCTATCATTTTGTACTCCTCTCTCCTTGTGTGCCTTGCCTCTCATCTTCTGTATATAACGTTTTAAAATCAATGTCTTTCAACGATTCCTTTGTACATTCCCAATTGGAAGAAAGAAGGATTATCTTGGTGGGAGAATTTTCATCCCTAACTTTCCCTAGTTAAGGAAACGTGATCTAGCACAGGAACTAGGATTGGCAAGGGGAGTAGCAGTGGGTTAGTTATTAACATGATAATGCTTATTATGTGGATTCACGTGTAGCCATTAATAATGTACATTGTACTCAAGGTACCCATTTGTGTGATATAATATGCATGCCTATTAGGTACGTTGTTTTTTATATGTTGTTGCCATTTAAAGTTGACTTCATTAATGTAAAATAGCACAATTGCATATGTGTTCTCTCTAATTGCTTTTTTTCAATCTGCCATTCCACTTTTTGAAATCTCTAATTTATAGTCAGTCAGTCAATAAATATTTATCAAGCACCTACTTTGTGCCAGTCACTATGCTTAGTGCTGGGGATACATAGGAAGGCAAAAAAAGTCCTTGTCCTAAAAGAGATTATCCTCTGATGGAGGAGAGACAACATAAAAACAAATACATACAAATAAGCTGTACACAGGTAATAAAAAAAAACAACAAATAAACAAAGGGAAGGCGCTAGAATTAAGAGGGACTGACAGAAAACTTCTCTTCATGGAAACCCCCAATCATACTTTCTATAAATCTCTGCCATCTTGGGCTTAGTCTTTTCCCTAACAAAACAATTTTAATCTTTCTTCCATTCAACAGCTTGCCAAATGTCATGACAGACACTACATCACCCCATCACTTTTGGACAGGCTGTCTACTATATCTGGAATGTAGCCCCCTCCTCACCAGCTCTACTTCTGCCCCCCAAACCCCTGGCTTCTCTCAAAGCTCAGCTCAAAGCATTCTTGCAAAAAGATTTTCCTGATTCTCCCATCATTTAATAAACAATGCATCCCCCCAAAAAATTATCTTTTCTTTACTTTGTACGTATTTTGTATCTTTGTACATTCTCATGTTGTAAGTACATTGTATAAACTAATATGTATACATCTCATTTCCAAGATAACTCATCAGCTCCTTGATAACAGGCATTGTTTCATTTATACCTCTGTATCCCCAGAAACTAAAACAGTTCCTGCACAGTGAATACTTAATAAATGCCTGTGGGTTGATTAAAGCTTTAATTCACCAGAACCTCAATAGATCAGATTTTTCCCTCCGCAGTCAATTTTTGGTGGGGAAAGAAAATAATTGAGTCCAAAGATTGTCAAGAAAACAACTTCCAGGCTGTGCATTGGGGTTGGTCCACCAGTCTCCTACGTATTCTTGGTCTGGACATTTATGTCTTGGTCTAAGGATAGTTAATGCTCTTGGTGTTGAGTCTGAGGTCCTAAAAGACAGACAAAGAAATAATATCAACAATTTATATACACATAGCACTTAAAGGTTTACAAGTTACTTTAGCACAATGCAGGTATTGTTATCCCTGTGTCAGATATGAAGAGACTGAGGATCAGTTTCCTAAGCTAAATAACTTACCCATGATAACACAGTTGAGGAAGACCAAATCACATTCAGTCAGTCAGTCAAACATTCCTTAGACTGTCATTATAACAGTAGGAAGAGAGATTCAGACAGTTTACAATAATTCTCCCCAAAAAGGGTTGAATTGATTATGAAATTATTAAATGAGAGCAATCACTCCTGGTTCTCTGGATACTTTTCAAGAAAGACCACAAGTGGCCACAGGAAATGGAGGGGAAATCACACTTCAACAACCATAGAAGGTACAGAGACAAGCTTGACAGGATCCCTGAGGAAGATGGCATGGGAATGGTGGGTAAGAAGGCTGGCAGAATGGAGAAAAGGCAGAGAATATCATTCACATAACCGTGGATTGGAATTGGGAAACATTTAGCAGCATGGACCTAATGAAGATGGAAGACGGTGCGGGACCGGGGAGGAAAAGGGGATTTTGAAGTCTCATTTTTATAGGGTTTTTTTCAGAGGACACTGACTAACATATCTGTGCCACCTTAGAGTTAGTTCATTAATATAGCCAAATCATCTCAAAATTATTGAGAAAATGTCAAAGTCATCATCCCAAATTTATCAGAATCTTTTTGATATTCTGCTGGTCTGGATTTTGTCTGGAATTTACCTATAATAGGACTAGAAACCTTGACAAGCAGTGCCAAGATGGTTTTTCCTGATTCAGCACATATGTTGTGGCTGTTGTTCAGTCGTCTCAGCTATGTCTGACTCATTGTGACCCCATTCAAGTTTTCTTGGCAAAGATACTGGTGTGTTTTGCATTTCCTTCTCCAGATCATTTTACAGATGTGGAGACTGAGGCAAACAGGTTGAAGTAATTTGCCCAGGGTCACACAGCCAGTGAGAGTCTGAGACTGGGGTATATTACTAGTATGTGAATTTTGGTTAATATATTATACAATTCATAAAATATGCTCTTTTTATTTTTAAGACCATTTGTGCATGACTTGTAGGTTCCCCTTCATAATATTATTTCCTGCTATTGTCCATTTATATTGGCTTTGTATAAAAATTTACTTATACCAACTGAAAGATTAGTCACAGGCACTAGAACAAGGTACAATTTTAACACAAAGGTGCAAATAAAATTTGCACAATGTTTAAAAGGTTACCCAGAAAATTCAATTGCCCAAGACAGTTCACTCCCCAAGCACTTCAGTTCACCGAGGTCTAATTTTGCTTAGATCATTTCTGTCCTTAAAAGATCCCAAGTCACTTGACTTTGGAATTGCTCTTTATGTAGGGACAATTGAGAGAAGTGGAATCAGCTGTAGGCCATAGGGGTCTTCTGGCAAAATTCTTAAGAATAATTACGAACTCCGAAAGTAAAAAGCCCTACGGGGGAAAACAGTTCACTGTTTTATCTTCAGTGTGGAAACTTTCTCCTTAACTGACCTCAATATTTTTTGGCAATTTGTGTTGTAGGATTTCAGTGGCTATTCCTTCTTTAAAATGTAATTAGGAGAGCAGCAAAACAAGCCACACCAAGAGCCTAGATAATCTTATTTCTGTCTAGGTAGAAGTCAGTTTCTTTAGAGCCATTAGGGGCATCGCCGTGTATAGTGTATGCACAGAAAAACAATTATCTTATTGTCAGCTCAGCTTCCCTACCTTTATGTCTGTCAGTTTCATGCCTGTGAATATAAATCTTTATTTCTTTTATAGTTCTTCTCTTTAGTGGGATTTTCTTTCGCTAACATTCCAAAAGGAAATTTGGAGGAAATCTAGCCTACTTCTAGAGACAGCACTGAGAACCTCACTAACACTACAGTATTATATTCTCCCACTCCTTTCAATGTGAAGTAGAGTGTCTAGTAAGGGGCAAGGATCAAAAAAAGCTTGGAACCAACTCAACGATCAGACAGGCTGTAGGTGCACGTATACTCACCCTATTACATTCAATAAACCTATATTAAAGCACCTCCAATATGCCAACACAATGCTGGATACTGGGAGTTGTTAAGTTGTTATTTTTCAGCTGTGTCCAACTCTCCATGTCCCCATTGGGGCTCTCTTTGCAGAGATACTGAAGTAGTTTGCCATTTCCTTCTCCAGTTCATTTTTACAGATGATGAAACAGAAGGTAACAGGATTAAGTGACTACCCAGGGTCACACAATTATAAGTCCAGATTTGAACTCATGAAGTTGCATCTTACTGACTTCAGGCCCAGCACAGCATTCACTTCTCCACCTAGCGGCCCCAATAATCATACATATTTAGATCATGGCATCTTAGTCTCCCAGACTCCTAGTTGACTTCATAGTGCCCAGGGCCGTACCTATAGTAGCATAGAAAGCTCATCAACCAACAGGAGAACCTGGAGTTTGGCACTTGATGCAGGTTGAGGTCTGAGACTACCATTTGCCATCAGCTTTTGCTGTCCAGTTAATTGAAATTTAACTTTACTTTTATAAACTCTGTCCTTAAAGTTTCCAAGACACTTAACTGATCTTTTTTTAGGAAAAATAGGTGTAAGTTATAAAAATACATATTTTATGTCAGTATGGAGATAGAATGCTAGACATTTTTCTAGTCTTTATAACCTCTCAAACCTTTACAAAATAGACATTATTCACTAGAGATAATGCAATTTCAACTGTCTCCACTATCTAGGACACCAAGAACACAAACAAAGTAAAAACAAGGTAAAAGCACAAAAGATAACCCATTACATGCTCCTGATAACACTACTTCCCCACCACCCACCATGCTTCCTGCAGCAGAGCTTTACAAGCTGATCCACACACTTGTAATGGAACTCAATTTGACACCAAGGTGCTCTCTCTTCCTCCCACTGTTTCAGAGATACAAACTCCAAAGGGCAGAAATTTGTTCAGGCTGTGATAGTAATATGACAGCATCTTGTGTCACTGGAATGGAGAGCTAGGGAACAAGAGATTCAGGGCAAACGTGTGTCTGTGGTTGGGTGGCACTAAACCTGACAGGAGTCCAGCATTCATCCGGGGCCAGTTCTGTCCACACAGAAGTCATCTGACAGCAAAGAATAGGTCTGGTGAACCTTGAATTACCCAGTGGTGGAGGAGACTGAGACACTTTGAGATCCAGCCTCCAGGGAAATAGCCATCAAAGGGGAGGGGCTCAGAATATTAGCGACAGAAGAAAATAAGGGGGAAAGACTGAAACTACCACTATCTTAGGAGGAAGAAAAATTTAAAAAAAGCTTTGAACTTAAGCTTAAATTAACTAACAGACAGAAGGAAATAACGGCCATCATATCAAGTAAAAGAGTTCAGGCATTTATGAATGAGTATTCCAAGACAAAGGAAAATGAATCAACACCGGATACAGCAGAGGACTCTGAATCTTTGGATTCTGAAAAGCACACAGAATTTAGGGTTATAGACCGACATCCACACTGTATACCAAGATAAGCTCCAAATGGGTACATGATTTAAACATAAAGTGATACCATAAATAAAGGAACAAAGAAGGAAAAATCAAATCTAAGAACAGGTGAAGAGTTCATGACTCAACAAGAGATAGAGAAGTTCAGAGAGGATAAAATAAGCAATTTTGATTACGTGAAATTTAAAAAGTTTTGCAGAAACAAAATCAATGTAGCTAAAATTAGAAGATAAACAGGTGAGGAAAATCTTTGCAGCAATTATTTTTCTTATAAAAATCTAACTCCTAAGATGTATATGAAACTGATTCAAATTTCTAACTTTTAATTCAATTTCATATTTTCATTTCTGAATTCCCTCCCTCTCTTCTTCCTCCCTCATTCATTGAGAAGACAAGAAAATCAAAACTCATTACATAGAATTCATAGAAAATTCATAGAAAATAGAAAATATATTCATAGAAAATAAATTTCTATATTAGCCGTATCTGAAAGAAAAGAGAGAAAGAAAGAAGGGAATAAGGAAAAGAGGGAGGAAGGGAAGAGAGAAAGAAGGGAAGGAAGAAAGGGAAGGAAGGAGGGAAGAAAGGAGGGAGAGAGAGAAGATAGAGGAAAGGGAAAAGGAAAGAAGTTGGCCAATTTGATGGGTATAAGGGGGTACCTCAGACTTGGAACTGATTCATATTTATAAGAAAAAGTGCCATCTTTCAATTGACAAATGGTCAAAGATATTAATGGGCAGTTTTCAGAGGAAGAAATCCAAGCTATCATTAGCGGTATGAAAAAATGCTTCAAATTACTAAGAATTAGAGAAATCCAAATTAAATAATTCTGAGGTTGCAATCTCACAGTTAACAGATTGGCAAAGTTGACAAAAATGGACAATGCTGAATGCTGGAAGGGCTATGGGAAAACAGGTATGTTAATGTACTGTTGGTGGAGCTGTGAACTGATCCAGTCATTCTAGAAGGCAATTTGGTTGCCCAAAAGCTATTAAACTTCACTTGACTTTTAGCCCAGGGTATACCAATACTAGGTCTTAACCCCAAAAAGAGATCAAGAAAGGAAAAGAATGCGTGTGTAACAAATGTATGTGCATATACATATATGTATAAACATATTTAGATTGTAAGTCATTGAATGTTGTATCCCTAGTGCTCAGCTAGTGATTAGTGCCTAGAAAGCAGTAGACATTTAGCAAACGTTTACTGATTGACTGACATCAGCTCTCTGAGATTGGAAGAATTGGAAACTGCCCATAAATTAGAGAATGGCTGTACAAGTTATGGTATATGAGTGTGAAGGAATACTATTGTTTTATAAGAAATGATGGAGTAGATGGCTTCAGAAAAACCTAGGAACACATATTAACTGATGCACACTGAAGTGAGCAGAATCAGAAGAACAATTTATACCATAACAACAATATTGTAAAGACAATCACCTCTGAAAATACTAGGAACTCTGATCAGCACAATGACTCAATGAGCTCATAATGAAACTAGGTTATCCATCTCCTGGCAGAAAAATGAACTCTGAGGGCATATTGAGACCCATTGGCAGGAGGGGTGGGGGGAGATATGCCCAACCTAAGAATTTATTTTACTTGACAATGCATGTTTATAATGAAGAATTTTGTTTTTCTTTATTTCAGGGGCATGGTAAGGGAAGACAAGAAGAAGAAAAGGCAGTTTTTCATTTAACAAAACAAAATGTAGTTTTAAAAGATTCAATTATTTGAGCTGTTAATGATGAAGATGAAGATGATGATGGTAGATATGACTCATCGATCAATCATTAAGTATACAAAGAGCATCTGATATCTATTCAGAGATTCAAGTGAAAAAGAAATGATGTCTGTCCTCAAGAAACTTAAAATTTACTGTAGGAAGCAGGAATAAACACAAAAAATCATAAGGGATTGTAAGGCAATATATAATACAGGAAACAATCAGATATTAATAATAAAATTTTAGCTCCTTGTCCTTAAGGAAATAAACTGTCTGTCAAGGCCATACCCCAGTTCTAGATGTGATTGCTAGAAGTTATCATTTGTTCTAAGTCTCCTTCTTCCTGGCAAGTAACATTACCTTCAGGTAATATTAATTTGTGGTTGAATTGATATTATTATTACATGTGTAATGTAATAATAGAAATGTTACAAATATATTACATTATAAACAATAGATGTATATCACATATAAATATTACATGTATAATGTGATAGTATAAATAATCACATCTAATGTAATAATATAAATACGTAACCATTTTGCAATTAGGGTGATCCAGGCTCAAGGGGAGCTCTTACTTGCTCAAGTTCACCAAAGCTAGTCAGAGCAGTCAGG
Organism: Bettongia penicillata ogilbyi; assembly: GCA_023548195.1. NCBI lineage: Eukaryota > Metazoa > Chordata > Mammalia > Diprotodontia > Potoroidae > Bettongia > Bettongia penicillata. The sequence continues at coordinate 6,211,386 of JAJHZJ010000142.1, read as the reverse complement.
TTGGACTCCTACCTCCTAGCATAGTGACCCTCCAGGACGGACAAGTGCCAAGGAGGGAAATTTCAAAAAGTGCCCAAACAGGCTGCTGGCTACAGAAGTGAGAGATGGGGGAGGGGGTGGTCAGGTTACTGGAGGGGTTCCACACCAAGAAGGGGAGCTGCTGTTGTCTTTAGCCCTGATTCACTCCTTTCCATCACCTCATCCCCAGCGCATCTCTTTCAGTCCAGGGCCGGGAGCCAAGTTTCCAATGACCTCACTGGTGCTGGCTAGCCAGGCAAGTGCATAGAATAACAATACCCATCTAACCGGAGAGTTCCACCTTGCCAGCTTGCCCTTCCTTCTTCCCAGGGCAGGGGCTTGAGAGCTTGGAGATGATGGTCCTGACTAGGGAAACATGGCAAGCAGGTAGCAAGGTGGTGTAGTAGATAGAGAGCTGGACTTGGCATGAGGAAGACCCAAGTTCAAATCCTACCCCAGACACTCCCTAGCTGTGTGATCTAGGCAAACCACTTAACCTCTCTCAGGGTCAGTTTCCCCACCTGTAAAATGGAGATAATAACAGCATCTACCTCACAGAGTAATTATGAGGAACAAATGAGATAACATACATAAAGCCTTGTAAACCATAAAGTATTACATAAATGCTAGCTCTTATTATTATTGTTGTTGTGGAGATTTATCTTCCCTATCCCTTCTCATTAAAGTTGAGAGCTAGCATCTAGTGATGTTCCAAACTCCTCTGGCCAAGGAAGAAAAAAAATGAGATAGTCTAAAGTATAAAAACAGTCTCCTGAAATAGTCTTCTCTCTTTTCCTAAGAAGAACCTCTAGCAAAAACAATTCGTTATATCAAGGCTAGCAAGAATTTTCTTATGCATGATAATGCAGTTATAGAATCCTTGACTTTTCCAGTTAAAAGATACCTTGTGAATAAAAAAAATAAAATTAAAAAATTTTTAATGTGCAATCATCTTTTTATTATATACTTTGTTATGGAAATTTTTGTTTTGTTCCGTAAATTTAAAATAAAATAAACAAATAGAAAAGAAAAAGAAAGGGACCTTAGGGATTATCCAAGCCCAACTTCTTCTGAAAGGAAGTCCACAAGTATCTATGAACCTCTTCCTTTTTTAGCCCTGCTTGGGGTGTCACCAGAAGCTTACAAGACCTTCCTACCTCACAGGTAGGCTGTGATAAGGAAAGCAATTTGGAAACTTTCAAGTGCTCTCTGAATGTGACTTTGTTATTATTACTAGATATTGACCTTTCCCCCAAGGAGCTTACAACCTCCTAGGAGAAGAAACTAAATGAACAGGGATCCCAGCTCTATTACTCCACTAACTACTGTATGACCTGGGTCTAGTCATTTGATTTCACTGGGTTTCAGTTATCTCATTTGTAGAATGGGGAGGGGATAGAAGAAGTCCTCTATAAGTCTTAGATCCTATGAAATTAAACCTCCACTAGTTTTGTGTCCATGAACAAATCACTTAGACTGGCTTCTTTTATATGTATGTGTGTATATGTATATACACACATACATATATGTACATGTGTATGTATAACACATATGGATAAGAATGATGTCATTCAGGGATGTGAATATCAAATGAGATAATGCATGGAAATGCTTCACAATCCTTAAAATGCTATCAAAATGTCTGCTATTATTTTTATATGATATGTCAAATAAGAAGGAGCATAGTGTATTAGAGAAGACAGATCTTGGAGTCAGGGATTCAGCTCTGGGGTTCATGTCCTACCTCTAGCATAGACTTGCCTTTCCCTCTTAGAATTCCTAGTTTCCTTAAACCTTAGCTCAAGAAACACCAGCTATACTGGTCCACTTGCTGTTCTTTGCATAGGGTTATGCCAGTCTCCCATTTCTTCATTTACACTGCCTAATTCTCAGGTCTGGAGTGCTCTTCCTACTAACCTCCACCGACTGGCTTCCCTGACTTTCTTCAAGGCTAAGTTAAAATTCCACCTTTTGCAAGAAATTTTGCCAGGTCTGCCCTTCTCCCCATCCCAACCCTGAGCTGAGATGAACTTCTATTTATTCTCTCATATCTCTCTCCCTCCCTTCCCCTCTCTCTCTCTCTCTCTCTCTCTCTCTCTCTCTCTCTCTCTCTCTCTCTCTCTCTCTCTCTCTTCTCTAAATAGCTATACCCTGTATAAAGCTATATTGTCTTCCCCATTAGAATATGAGCTCCACGAGGGCAGGGACTAACACATGTTCTTGCCTTTTTTTGTATACCCGTTGCTCTGCGTAGTGACTGCAAAACTCTTGGCTAACGTGAGACTTTTCTGATTCGAATCCCACCCAGTGCTTCCCCCGCCCCAAATCAGCTTGTGTCTATTTTGGATACTGTAAGTTCCTCCAAGGCAGAGACTTGTTTTGTCTTTTCATCCCCAGTGGTTAGCCCAGTCCCTGGCACATTGCAGTTGCTTAATAATGCATATGGACCGTTTGGCTGTGTGACCATAAGCAAGTCACCAAGCAATCCGAAAACTATACATTACAAACAAGTTGTTGATCTATATAGGTGAAGAAAGTTTCCACACTGGGAGTTCCCTGAATGATCTGGACTTGAGTCCTTACCCCTCACCTCCCCACCTCCATTTCACGTTGAATGAGTAGTGTGAGCAAGCAGTGGAAAGGGGAAAGAATTTTGAGGACACAGGGTTGCTCAGAGAAAGCGTCACAAAAGTCCACTTGTTAAGAGTGTGAAACAGAGACTTGATGAAACTAACCTAGAGTAGGGCTCTCCTTACACCCCTGAAGCTCCAGACTCCCAGACTATTTTCCTAGGTTATCTGGTTTATCAATTCTCGAGAGAATTCGTTTGGTTCCCCTGAAGATGCGCCCTTCCTAGAGACCCACACACCCCAACCTTCGCTCTCTGGACCCTCGGTCAATACGATACTTGAGGTGTATGTCACACTGCTCCTGGTCCTTACACTAATGCCAGGCTGAGAGAGTAGGGGATGGTAAAGCTTGAACAGAAAGGGCCAAGTGAATAAGGGCTCCAGGGGTATTCGGTTCAGACCCAGAGAGGATTAGGGTACTAAGAAGAGGGCCGATTTGGGGCAAATCTGTTGACTGCACAAACGTGAGAGCATACACAAGTATTTCCACACGCACAGTTTGGAGGAAGGGGGAATAACCCCTCCAGGATCTCAGTAGTAGTACAAGCCCGTCCTGCCCGGCCACCACAGCCCTCCCACGGCTCCGATCAACCTAGACGGAAATAAGGTCCAGACATCAAAGGTGTCTGTGTCCAAAGAAATCCGCAGCTCAGAAACCCTCAGCGGTCGGTTGTGGGGTGGAAGATGCAGGTTGAATTCGGTCCCTTCAAGGACTAACGGTCAGGGCCACCGATCAGCCTCCACCCGCTCAATGCTCTTTTGTCTGAGATGTTGGACATCCATACACATATAAACATAGGCTGGGACCACTTGGCGCTCCCGGGGGATATGTGCAGGTGTCTGGAGCATGACACTAAAGGGTCACTAAAGGCCCACCTCCCCTTGAGTCACCAATTCCATTAACCAGGCTCTCAGGACCCTCGTCCTTTCACCAACAGTAGCAGCAATCAGGATCCAACCGGCCCCACTGCACAGGAAGAAAAATTGGGTGTTACTGACCTCTATGTCTCCAGGCCACCCGGTCGGGTCGAAACTAACGATCAGTCAGTCAACAAATATTTATTAAGAGCTTACTGTGTGCCAGATACTGGGGGTCACAAACAAAGACAAAAACATTGCTATCCTTGCCCTCGTGGAACTCACATTCAGATGTATGTTCTAACAACGTGAAAATAACCACGTACATACTTGACAATACATAGTTGCAGTAGACTACATAATACATATGTGCTGTTTATGACATATATACATTCCATGTATAATATATATATACATACCATCTATAATACACGTATATAGTATAGATTCTGTAAGAGAAGGCACTAACAGTGGGTAGGGTGGAGGATAGGGTCCAGGAAAGGTCTCCTGTAGAAGGTGAGATTTGAGCTGACTCTAGCAGCGAGCCAGGGAAACCAGTATTGAAAAGGTACGGAGCATATGCCGTCACTCAGGCTAGGGCCAGGACCAGGTGCCTGAGACCAAGCCACTTTCTCTTCCAGAAGCCACTCCACTGGTCTCAGGTA